>JANAVB010028000.1:1956709-2531709 GCA_029216955.1 Iris pallida | reverse complement strand
ATCAATCCAATGATCCTCTGAGGATCAAGGATCCTTTGAACTAGCGAATTCAGTACTAAAGCCATCAAATATCCCCCAACCAACGGAGGAAAGAAAGCCATGCCCTATAATCAGACAAGATGAATAGGCCCTCTCGATGCCGATAATTCACACAAATTACTAAAAGATACCAAATAGAAATACTAGAGAGGTTCAAATTAGTATGAGAAGAAATCAATAACACAAAAGGATTGAAAAAGGAAGCTTATCAAACTCCAACCTTACCAAAAATTTAGGAAACGAGAAAACAATTCATTCATTAGTTTATTTGCTGCAAACCCATCTGATAATTAGGATCAGCTATTAAAATTCACTAACTTCCAAATAGGAAAAATTAACAAAATAAACATCAGGAACCCAGAAAAAGAGAGGGGGTGAAGAGGTTTAAATTAGTACACAATCTAGAGAAGAAACTTCTAAATCATAAAATTAGTACCAATTAATAGATAGTATTAAAAATAATCTGACATTTCAACTCAAACATATAAATACTACTAAGCAAATAGAAAATCCAGTAAAACACATCATACTTTCTCTAAAAGAACAATCATAAACTAAAAATAAAATAAAGTAAGCTACATGACAAATTTTAGTACAATATGAAGACAGCCAATACCACAACCAAGCCATAAAATTAGTAGCAATGAATATAAACACTGAAAAAATGTCACTTTTTTTTAGAAATCAAACAAATCAGCACCAAAAAAAGATCCAAAGATTCCAAAGAAGACCCATGATAAATCTATGATATAAAAGGCCAAAAAGATTGCAACTTTGTTAAACTCACACCAACTATGACTGCCCACTGGGAAGAAAAACTAACAAATATGGATAAAACCATGATAACTACATCATGAAGTTACTACTAATGGATAGAAACAATAAAAAACAAAACTATTTTTTTTTCTGTAACTCAAAAAAATCACTAGTAAACAGAAATGACTCATGATGAATCTAGAGGTTAAAACTCATAAAGATTGCACCTTTATGAAACTAAGACCACAATTATGACTGCCAAAAAGAAGAAGCACCTCTAAATAGAAAGAAAAGCTAACGAATATTGTAAAACCATGATAATTACATCATAAAATTACTACTTAATGTATAGACACAATAAAATAAGACCTTTTACCGTCAAAGAACTAAGCAGTAAGTTCATCTCTACTTTTTATCCTAAGACAACAGGTCATAGGAGAAGATGACATCTTCCAGACACTTCAAAAAATGCAACCTCATTCTTCTATTAGAGGTTACTGTCTTGAATGCCATTGTACCGTCTTAAAGGCAACAACATGTTTTATCAGAAAAGCATTATATTTCGGCATACTCACAAGATTTCAGTCTTTAGCTAGTTGCATCACTATTTCTAATGTGTTAAAGGTTTGTTCCTCTGTTTAAATGGTCTATATATAAGACAAGCCAAAATTCAAGGAAGGCTGTAAGAGGGACGCTCCCAAAAGGTTAACAGAGTAATTTCAAAATAATAATTATAGCATTACAGCATCTCAAATAGTAGGTGTTTATAACTTAGGATAACTATGTCTTGACTTTGATGTGCAGAATAATCATATATTTGCATGTCAAAAAGGACCAAAGCACATATACAAAAGTACTGACCTGTGTGATATCAGTTATATACATTGGGTGTCATCTTTGCCCGGACAGGTACAATAGCTTTCTCATTTATTCACCCACATACCTCCTCTAACAATGTGCAATCTTGTCCGACTGCAGCACCCATTCTTCGCACTGGGATGCCATGAGGGCATGAAAAATTTAGTTTAAGCTCGAGCCACATTAAGCTGTTTGCGAGCCATGCTTAATCTTGAACACTGCCGTACAAGTTTGAGACATTCAGAACTTGAACTTGAACTTGAATCAGCTAAAATGAAACATAAAATAGCAGAAATAGTGGTGCTAATCAAAATGAACAACATCAACATTGTTAATAGTTAACTAAAATCTACAACTAGCAGTACAACTGAACTAAACACCAATCATTTTAGGAGAAATTGCTTAATATTCCAGCATTAAAGCCAAGCAGAGTCGTGACTCTACTAAATTTCTTTCCGAGTTAAAAATTTATCTAAATGATTAAAAAACGATTACTACAGACATTCAGATCAGCAAAACTATACTATAGCAAGCTATGAACACCAACTGTTTAGCTTGCTTTGACATTTAGCTGTCGGAAGTGTGGTGTGAATGTAGTCTTGCATTGCTTTTGTTCCCTGCCAAAAATAAATAAGGAGCTACGTTTGCATGACCATGTATGTCTTTTTGTACATACCTACCTAGATACATGTGCACATAACCTATCTACACAAGCGCATAAACATACAAGCAAAACACATAAAATTTAAATCAGGCTGTTATGGAGGCAATTAAACTTAAATGATTAGTGGAATCGAAAGCTAAATATTCTTGAAAATACCACCTTCCAGCCATTCTTTCCAAATATTGCTCTTGAACTGAGAGATGGTACCAGCAGCTATAAGAGCACCCAATCATCCTTCAATTTCTTCCAAATTCATTTTTCCTAGCTGTTAACAATGGAAGAAATCAGATGATATATATGTGAACACTTAAAGAAGGATCACAATCCACTAATAAATGAGAGAATACATTTCCCAGAACAGAAAAGTTCTTGATTTTATCAACCAAGTTAATACTGAGCCTAAGCTTAGAATACCTCAATCTCTTGATTCTCAACAAATCCCAAAGCCTTAGACTATCCAGTTCCATCATCCTTTTTTATGGTACCGAATTTATAGGTCGAGCGTGACGACATTGGTCCCTTGAGATCCCTGCTCCACTGACTCTAACAGGAAGCTGGGGACCTTCCGGTCATCCTTCTTAACGAGGCACTGGTACGCCAGGCCAAGAGTCAGCTGGTTGGAGAATATGTAGCGGCGGAGCGGTACCAGGTTGCTACCCCGTGCTGCTGCATCGGCTAACCTGGCCGCGTTCGCATCCTCAACTGTATACAGCAAACAGTGAACAGACACCTCAAAAGCTCAAGTCATTCTAACAAATAGTTATCGATCACTGTGTAATACCTGAAATTGAAGAAGTTGAAGAGAGAGCAGAGCATCGAAAGCAGAGGGAGATGGAGGTGCATGGGTCGGGCTACGGTGAAGGATGGGGAGGGAGAGTGTCGACGGCGACGGCGGAGGGATCTTCTCCATACGATATATCTGAACGTGATTCAAGCTGGATCCATTCTAGATGGCGACGGTGGAGGGATCCATTCCAGACGGCGAAAGTGACGGCGGATGGAGCCTCCGACATTGACGGCACGACAATGCTTGCCAGCCGAAATGAGCCATATTGGGGGCCCCAATATTTATATGAGAAGGAGGAATAGAAAAACCCTAAATCCTAAGATCCTAACAAACCCTAACACTAGTTATAACAAACTATACGACCATTATCATCCGCAGCAATCGAAGTAGATGAGGAGGAGGAGGAGAAGGAGGAGCAGTAGGAGAATGAGAAGAAGGGGAGAGGGGCACGGAAAAACGAGACCTAGAGAGAGCACGAGGAGTCTTTTGTTCGTGCTGGGGGAAATGAAAAAGAGAGAGCGGGGAAGTAAAAAAGAAAGCGGGATGATTTGAGATTTTTAGAATATTTGATGACACGTTTAATTAGAACTGTTATATATAAACTATATATAACACATCTCTACAAAGAGGCTTCAAAATCAAAATGGTTCAATATTGAACCGTCTAAGTCGTATATATCATCAACCATTTTTTTTAAAAAAATTATGTAAAAAATTGTTATTTTTTTATTTGTTATATATATGCAAAATAGGAAATTAAACTCAACCAAACAAGAAGAAAACCTCTCACCTTAACCACATAAGCTAGAAAGAATATTTGTCTATAATTGGATATTATTCTTATTATACGTTATCAAACGTGCAAAGCACGTGCATTTACTAGTATATGTAAAAGAACGTCGTAATAAGCCAAAAACTATGTCAAACCATCGTATTAAAGGGGGTTTTTGAAATTTGATAACGTTTATATATAAAATCGTTATAATAACATTTTTGTAAGCGTTATAAAAAGATATTTTTCTTGTAGTGAAATTTGTATACTTTCACACCAAATATGCTATAGTCTGTTTTTCTATCATGTCAAATAAAAACCTATGTTACTTCTCTTAGGATTCGAACATGAGATCTGCTTTGACATACAAACATAGCAATAGATGAATGTTATAGATTCTACAGCATTCAGAAAACTCTATAGATAGATATTTTTACAGCACTACAGAAAGAACGCTATTGTTGATAACATTCTATAGCGGGGACACTTGAACGCTATAGAAAAAATGCTATTGTATGCCCTATTTTTTGTAGTGTTGCAATAACTTTTTGGGCCGTAATTGGGTTATATGCAATTGATGTTATTGTTGTGTTCTGCCATACTGTTGTTTGGTTGTTGCAGTAAATGAATGCAGCTAATATTTAGTGCTTGCATGCTTTCCCAGTGTGCAACTGTTTGATTGGTGTCACACGATATGTACATGTTGTTGTTAGCAACAAACTGAGTTATTTTGTTCCTTTAAGTTCTTTATCAACTCAAGCTAATTTAAAAATAAAATAAAAAAGGACACCATATACAATAATCAAAATTAATAATTTGTCGACTAGTCACAGCTTGTAATAACTAATTTAAAGAATTGAAGACGACTTTTGTTTTGTGGGGAATGAAAAAATTATGGGGGGGAATTCACACCCCCCCGACCACCACACACATACACTTAAGAAACGTGTAACATGATGCGAGACCTCTCTTTTTTTGTCAAACATATGGATACGGATATGCAATTTAAAATAGTAAAGACAAATACATTCACAACGTTTATTTATATTGGCAAAATAATAATAAATTTGCAACAATTTATAAATATTGTGAGTACACATCTTTTACAATATTATACAAAAGTTGTTGAGTATATCCTTTTACAATATTTTTTAAGCATTGTAAAAAGATAATACATACACAACGTTTATATAAAGTGGTAAAATAAAATTAATTTTACAACATCGAACAAATATTGTGAAATATAGAAAGTTTACAACATTTGACAAACGTTGTTGAGCATGACATTTTTTACAACATTTTAAAAACATTGTCAAAAGTAATAACTTTGACAACATTAAATAAACATTGTCAAAAGTAATAAGTTTTATAATGTTAATAAAACGTTGTTGAAAATAGTAATACACAACTTTTTTGAATGACCATTGTAGAAACCTTAAAGTTTGAATATAAAACGTTGTTTGCACATATATGTTACAACGTTTTTACAATAAAGGTTGTACAAGAACCCATCCTTTTACAACGTTTCCAGGATGTGTTGTAGATAAAACGTTGTAAAAGGTGTTTTTTCTTGTAGTGAATATATCTATATATTAATAAATTTAATTATCGTTGTGTAGATATCGTCCCCATCATTTCAGAGGGCATTGGGGCTATTTCTGAGGTCCAACTACGAGGGCCCTTGGATCAACTACTCGGATGTCTCAGACGAGAGGAAGGCATTATGGTTTGCCCACTCAAGGTAACTAAAGTATATTACTTTTAGTATAAATCATATTTTATGCATATTGTATAGCTAACTAATTTAATTTTTGTAAAAAATATATTTTTATCCACCACACCGGTCTTAAACGATTGAGAAGCAATTTTCTACCGTTGCCGCCAAGTTGATCCGGGATGCGATCGACGACCAGAAGGCTCGAGACCGTTCCGGAAAAGGGATCCAAGGTTGGATTACGCCCGAGCAGTGGACTGCCATGAAGGCTAGATTCGACGCTCCTAGGCACAAGGAACAGTCGGAGAAGGCGAAGGTGGCTAGGACGAGGGTAGGGAATTGGTGTGGTGGCTCGATTCCCATGACGGAACATTTTCGTCGCGTGGTACGTATTTTACTATAATATATTATTTTAATTATAGTAATAAATATTTAATTTCAATGACAAATATTTTATTATAACAGGCAAAGAAGGGTGCGAACCCCAACATGGTGACGGTCTTCCTGTCTACCCATCGGAAGGACGGAAAGCTCATCGATGATCGGGCCGTGCAAAGCTATGTAAGTATTACTTTACGTGTCACTAACTTTATTATAACTTAAAAAATATGCAAATATATCCATAGACGTGGAAAAACTAGGTTGGTAGTAAATATTATGCTTATCGAGATGAGTACTTTTCTAGGATGAGTATCTTAGGCTAGAGAGTGAGCATACTAGTGCATCTGCAGAGGGAGGGGCTTGTAATTCCTCGCAGCTCCCTCCGGCTCGGACGATGGATGAACTCTGGATGACCGCCATTTGTGGTCTTCATAGGAGTACGTACTATGGTACGGGATCCTACGGTGCCTTTGTGGCGACGCAGTTATCCAAAGCCTCCTCTGCCAATGTGCATTCCCCACATCCCTCAGAGGAGTCGGTCCGAGTGGGAGAACTCTATCGCCAGCTTACTGCGTTGCGTAACGAGCTGTTGCGGAGGATGGAGGAGCAGCCCCAGTCTCAGCCACAGACGGACGATATGGCCCTCACCGCACGATTTGATATGCTCGAGCACACCATTAGGGAGACGGATGAGAGGACAGATCATACCGTTCAGCCTGTGCAGGAGAGGACGGATCTTGCAGTTCAGGCGTTGCACGGGACGCAACAGCCATTGGCGAGCAGGTTTCGAGGCTGGCGGCTGTTATGGATTTCACCAACTCCAGACTGCTGGCCATGGAGCAGACACTTCCTGGTCGTGCTTCGACATCCACACCGACTGTAGCGGCTCCACTGCCTCCTCTTCCTCCTACTGATGGGTCGTCACCGGTGATGTTGACCCCGAAGCAGTATATGTTCCTGGTGTCCCAGGTGTAGGCACTGCCTCCTCCTCCTCCTCCTCCTCCTCCTCCTCCTCATCCTGACCAGGCGTAGTCCTTTATTGGACTTGTTTTTATTTATTGTGTTGGTGACCCATTGTTGGGTCTTTATGTATTTGTTGGTGACCCATTTTTGGGTCTTTATGTATTTATTTTATCCCGGGTATGACTATTTGTGTTATGTTATGTTGAATATTATCGGACACACTTTTTATAGCCGTTTGGTAGTGGATTTGTATCCACCCGGCTATTTCTTGTCTTTCTGATCGTTCGATTCTATTTATTTGATTATTGATAGTACATTATTATTATTTATCTCTATATTGGTTTACCGATGTTGAGTGTTCCACCAAAGGGGTGGACAAAACCCAGGGAATTCTAAGGAGGGTTGCTCCGGGTCTATTATTTGCAAACTGAAACTCTAAATGTAGGTACAATATTTTTAATGTAACTGTTATTTATGTGAAATGCATACTACATTCTGTTTTTTACATTTTTTTGGAATTATCGGCGTTTAGCGACGCTTAGCTACGGTCAGCGACGCATACATACATCGCTAGAATGTCGCAAAACTGAAAAACAAAAGGTCGCAGACCATCGCAGAACGTCGCAGATACATTAACGTGGCAAACTATACAGGTCAGCAAATCTATTATCCGAACGTCGGTATTCAAGTATCGTAACGTCGCAAAACGTCGCAACAATGATGACATGGCAACTAAAAAATTGCCAGATATAGAGTTGGAAAACGTCGCTAATCTCTGACTGTAACGTCGCTAAAACCTGAATGGACAGCGACAATCAGCAACGAAATGTTACGTCGCTAATTAGCAATGTTTTTGTCAGTAAACATCACTAAATCTAGCGACGTCGGACGTCGCCGTATGACGTCGCGATAGCGACGAATAGCGATGTTTTACAAGTTAGCAACCATGAATAACGCGACATGCCCAAAACGTCGCTCAAAACGTCGTTGTCAGAAGTTAGCAATTTTTTTTGTTGTTTAGCGACGTTGTTAGGCGTCGCTAATATGGGATATTTTGGTAGTGTGCGTCACTTTGGGTCTGTGTAGATGAAGGGTACAACACTAAGTCAGGAAGACACCTTCTTCTGATACGCAATGTGATTGCCCATATCTTGTTCTCCTTCCTATAATTCTATAATTCTATATCTTTTAATTGTCCCTTTACTAAATCATATGGGAGATTGTTGGATTTGTTGCTTATGGGGCAACACACATGTGATTTAAGAAAGTGATCCTTTCTTTTAGTCCCACATTAGAAAGGAGAAGTCGTTCTCCTTTGCATATAATAATTTATCCTCCTTAGTGGGTAAGTGAATTTTGTAGGGGATGTCAAGATCCCATCCAACCCATGAGCGGGTGTGTGATTTAATGCATATTTTTGACGCGTTTATTAATCGTGCACTTAGCACATTTGCGCACTGTAGATTGGACCAGGAGTATAAAGGTAATTTTCTAATTATTTTAAAAAAAATTATTTGAATCGTTCTGTTTGGTTGGTTGGGCTTTCTTACCCCTCTTCTCAAGTAATCCCGTTACGGAATTCGTGGGAGATAATCCTTGACACAATCGGTGCTCCAGAGGTCTATTTAAAAATAGAAACAGATTATTTGTTTCAACAAGATCTCTCTCTCTCTCTCTCTCTCTCTCTCTCTCATTCGAAAGATCTATTTTTTATACAGAGACAGAAAGAGAAAAAGTCACCGCATCCAAAATCCTTAATCCTCCAAAATCTCATCCTTCGTTCAACCTCTCCTTCGAACAAAGGCTGTGATCGTTCGTGGAATTCACCACCGAGTGCACGGTGTTGTGGGTCGAAGAAATTTCTTATATCTCGAGAATAGATCGCCAGGAACCCGATGCATTGGTCGTGGGGGCAAAAATATATTCTAAGTATTGGAGTCAAGTCTTGATTTGGTAATAACATTTGTGGAATCCAAATCTGATTAAATATTTAATTTTATTAGATTTGGATGTCCATAAGGTGTTGGACTGTTTTAGATATAATATGATTCTTATTTGAGGGTTTCCTATTTGGAAAATTCTATTATAATCAAAATAGGATCTTGATGGCTATTTTAGGTGTAACATGATTCTTATTTTATGGTTTCTATTTAGGAAATTCTACTATGACCTAGAATAGGATTTATTTTTTTAATCCTATATATATGGGGTGAGGGTGGAGGCAAAGCACAACACGAAGTTGACATTCGGTATGCTCGTCCAGAGGAGATCTAAGAGAAAGTTCGTACTTTGCTCTTAGGACTTCGTCATACAAGACAGAAAGAAAGAGGAGATTTGACCGGAGAGTCGTCAACTTCAATTAGGAAGATTGCTACGAATTTTTTTTAATCTCTCTTTTAGAGAGATTGCTACAGGTTCGTACTTTTCTCTTAAAATATTTGTTTCGAGTATACCATTGTGTCAATTTCTAGTAATTTGGAGTGTCTCTATGGTGGATACTCTCATGAACCCACCTTATATATCAAATTCACTTCACATGGAGATATACTCATTGTTTTCTTGTATGTTGATGATCTGATTTTCACAGGAAATAACCCTATGATCTTTGCCGACTTCAAGGAGGCCATGACTCGACTTCAAGGAGGCAATTTTGAGATGACTAACCTAAGGCCTCATGTCTTACTTTCTTGGACTGGAAGTTCTCCAAGGTGTTGAAGGGGTTTTCGCCTCTCAAAAGAAATATGCTGCAGATGGCATTTTGTACTCCTATCAAGACCCAGTTGAAGCAAGATTGCAATTAAATAAGCTCGGTAATGGTGAACTTGTAAGTCCTACTCATCATCGTAGCTTAATAGGGAGTCTACGTTATCTGACCTCAACTCGACCTGACATTGTTATGGAGTTGGAATTATCAGTCGATACATGGAGAAGCCTAGCCAGGATCATTTACAAGCTGCGAAGCTGATCTTGCGATACATCGAGGGAACTCGAAGCTGGTATTTTTTTATTCTACTAATAGAAATCGTGATTTATTGGGTCCACAGATAGTGATTGGGCGGATACTGTGGAAGACCGCAAGAGCACCTCCGATTTTGTGCTTCACAATGGTTCGGGAGCAATTTCTTGGTCATTCAAGAAGCAACAGGTCATTGCACTTTCAACAGCGGAAGCGGAGTATATTGCAGCTGCCTCCACCACTTGTAAACAATTTGGCTGCGAAGGTTACGTGATGAGATGAATCAGAAACAAAACTCCCCTACGGAGATTTACTGCGACAAGAAATCAGATATTGCTCTTACCAAAAATCCAGTATTCCATGGAAGAAGCAAGCATATAGATATAAAATTTTACTACATACGTGATCTGGTGAAAGACAAGAAAATAGAATTGAAATTCTGCAAATCTAAAGATCAAGTTGTCCTCATAAAGCCAGTAAGCATGATGTGCTGCATTATAAGTATGACTTTAAGGGAGGCTGTTGAAGTTTAAAACTCAAACGTGGGTTCAATTCAATAGGTTTGGTTTCCGTCTTTTGTTTCGAAATGGCTACAAATGTTCTTCTTAGAATTGGTCGCAGGTGTCCTGTCTAGAGATAGTATTATAGTAGATTGTGGGATCAGCTGAATTATGTGTTCACCTATAATAAATGGGTGACTTAGTAGTGCTGTAAGTTGGTTTTATACTTGGAAATAGGAATCATTTGTGCTGTTTTCCTACAGTTTGGTGATCAGGTCCGGTCCTAAATTTTTAGATGTCCATGACAAAAATTAAAATTGTCCCCCTCATTACAGAAATAAAATAAAAGCTGAAATTTTCTGTAAAAAGAACACTGCTACTGGCCTTGATCTCGTGTCTCTTTACATAAAAGGTGTGAGTGAAAATCAACTTTACTAAGTGAGTCACTATGGACACTAATATTTAAAATACGACCAAAGATTATATATCAAAAAATGAACCTATTTACTTATCACTCAAAATTTTGGATGTTTGACGGTTGTCTGATCTGTCCTAGATGAGGGTCTGCCCGGTTGGTGGTGGCCCTCACTCACATAAATTTAGCTTATTCCTTCCGATAATGTCCAGCAGCAATGCATTGATACATCTAATTAGCTTCCAATTAGTTTGATTTTCATTTATTTTGGCTTCGCTACTAGAATATCAGATGTGTAGTATGTATTTGCCAATTTCAGGTGATTTATATACTCAAGATTTAGCTCCGACAAAATGACAACTAAGCTCGTTGAGCAATACCATTATATATATATATATATATATATATATATATATATATATATATATATATCCAAAAAAAAAATAAAAAAAAAAATATATCCAAAAGAGAGTAGAATTTGGAAGCAAAACAAACAAGAAATGGCTGATATATAAGACCTCTTATCCACCTGTTACAATCTTTAACATTTCCTAAGAGCATGTTCGCTAACATGAAGAAGGAAATAAATTTGCAATTTGAGTGCTGAAACTGTATGCCACCTCCTCCTCTGTTCGGTTCGACAAGATTAGGGAGACATAATTTTGGGCTGCACTTCCATGTCCCCCTATGGGACCGGCATTTGCCGCCTCCAAATTTTGTTTCCTGCATCCTCTAAAAAAGAGAATGTGGATTGGGGCTTAGTCAAACCCACATGCACCCCCACCATTTATTTCCTAATTAGTTAGGTTAATTGTCTAATTAGTAGACAATAAATATTAAGGGCCTCTGGGTCTGTTTGGTTCATCGGGTTGGAGAACCTAATATAATTGGTATTACGTTGTAATACTAATTCAGATATTTAGTTGGACAATTTTTTTTGGATATAATGTAATCACGATTACAAACTTAATTATATTACATCACTTTCTATTCAAATTAATTACATCACAAAATCTATATAATCCTAATTATATTACCTCCTCATATTCTAAATTACAATTTTGCCCTTATAGTAAATTTCCAACTCCAAAAAATTTCGATCACACAAAAAAGCCGATCTAAAATTTTAGCACATCTTCATATTTCCTTTCCTCCTAAACCCTAGCAGCCACCAACTAGGGCCACCACCCAAAACCTTCGTTCCCGTCAATGTTGAAGCATAAAGCATTGACGTCGGAGCTTCACTGCACTGCACACGCAATCCAATGTTGTCCTGGCCCTCGACACATGCGGCTTGAAGCAGCGACGCAGTCAGAGTTCGATCGACGATAGCGACCACCGCAGATTCGCCTCCTCGGCGCGGCAAGCTCGACCTGGACTAGTTCTCTTCTATGTCCAGGAACTAGACGAACTGCGGAGTCCTTTCTTCCCGAGCAGTCTCTTCCCTCTGGTACTCCCTTCCCTCTACTGAATAATTCCTTGCTAGCATCTCCTGTCATCGAACCACTTTAAAATAACTTTTGAATTGTAGCTTTGTCTATGCATGTAAGCTTTGGGTAGGAAGAATGTGTTATAATAGGGAGAACAAAGTCAGGAAACCCCTGGTTATATTAATATATATTGTGTGTGGGGGTTCAGGTGTAGAGTTGAAGGCATAGCCTTATAATTTTCATCTGTGTATTTTATTTGATTATCGGATATGTTGGTTACATGACACAATATAATATATTTTTTATATATTTTTTATCATGATATCATATGAATGTTCTGGTTTATAAATATTTTTGAACTTTATTTTGAGATGGAATGGAATTTATTTTATGCATTGTTATTTTTTTAATTTTTTACATGACAAGATGTGATATTTTATTTTATTTTATTTTATTACTGGATACTTTTTTCTAAGATAGAATGGAGTTTATTGAATGTTCTGGTTTATATGATACCATATGAATGTTTTTTTCTACATTTTTAAATGATACGATGTAATATTTTATTTTATTTGGTTATCAAATATTTTTACTAATTATAATAACAATTTTAAAATATATATATATATATATATATATATATATATATATATATATATTTCTTTTTTTAAAAGGTCCCACCGAGATATATATATATATACCCTATTATATTTGATTATCGGTGGGACCTTATATATATATATATATATATATATATATATATATATATATATATATATACACCCTAAAAAAAAAAAAAAATATATATATATACACCCTATTATACCCTATTATATATATATACCCTATTATATATATATATATATATATATATATATATATATATATATACCCTATTATATATATATACCCTATTACATTACATGTTAAAATAATTATTTGTCAAAATAACATAAACAATAATTATTATTCCATTACATTACATGTTAAACCAAACACTTAAATATAATTGGCATTACATTGCATGGTTTAATTACATGTTCCAACCAAATATGATAATGTAATTGTAATTACATTATATTACAAACGCAATTACATTACAAATTCAATTCCATTACGAGTACGAACCAAACACAACCTAAGTATCAATTGAATTAATATTTAATTATTGTTACATTAATAATTTAGTTATTAAGATAATAAATTAGTGCTTAATTAGTATTAAAATAGTACATCATTATCACGTAATAAGATAAATAATAATTAAAAGATAATTGACAATTGATTAATACTTAGGTAACTTTAATATCAATTATTAGTTATATAATTAATATATAACTATATAACTAATAATAATTATTAGTTATATAATTAATATATAACTAATATATAACTTTAATATAAAAAATAAAAATATATATATATATATATATATATATATATATATATATTATATATATACCCTATTATATATATATACCCTATTATATATATATATATATATATATATATATATATATATATATATATATACCCTATTACATTACATGTTAAAATAATTATTTGTCAAAATAACATAAACAATAATTATTATTCCATTACATTACATGTTAAACCAAACACTTAAATATAATTGGCATTACATTGCATGGTTTAATTACATGTTCCAACCAAATATGATAATGTAATTGTAATTACATTATATTACAAACGCAATTACATTACAAATTCAATTCCATTACGAGTACGAACCAAACACAACCTAAGTATCAATTGAATTAATATTTAATTATTGTTACATTAATAATTTAGTTATTAAGATAATAAATTAGTGCTTAATTAGTATTAAAATAGTACATCATTATCACGTAATAAGATAAATAATAATTAAAAGATAATTGACAATTGATTAATACTTAGGCAACTTTAATATCAATTATTAGTTATATAATTAATATATATAGACATAGTTAGTATTATTATATAATAAGAATAAGTAATTAGTTAACCAAAAAAATTTGTCAATGTTAATTAATTATAATTACTAATTATGTTAATTTGTTAACCTAATAATTTAGTTCTTATTTTTACTATAATTTACTCTCTAATTTTCCACTATCTCACTTTAAAATGATAATTAGATAAGCTAATAAATAATTCTTGTTAATTTAATAATAATGATTAACATAATTACTTATAGTAGGGAATTAATTTTTAATTAATGCTCTTTAATTAAGAGAGGAAGTTATTATTATGTAATAAGATAATTAACAAATAATTTAAAAATAACTAAAATATTTTTTTATAATATTTTATTAATATATTCGTTTCCTAACTAGTTATACGTTGTAAGGATAAATAATTAATTTAATAATTAAGGTTGTCATTATTGGCACTCCTAAAATATCATCATGCACTCCTCTTTAATTTTTCATCATTCAAATTCCAAATATATCAGATTAACATTAACATTATTGACACTCCTAAAATGTCATTCTGCACCCCTCCCTCCATGCATGCACAAATTAATATCAGATTTAATGCAGAGGTAGATTTGAAATTTGTGATAAAAATTAAAATGGAGTGCAGAATGACATTTTAGAAGTGTCAATAACAGCATCCATAATTAATTATTAAATTCAAAATTTACTTAATATTTTTATAATTTGTTAATATTATTTGTTTTTGTTTGGTAATATCTTAATTTGTTAAACTAATTATTTAATTTTATTAGTATTTAACAATTATGTTAATTTGTTATGTAAAATAATTACCATTCACTATTATAATAATACATTATATCACTTTTTCACTTTATAATTTTCCCTAACCATACATATTTATCTTAGCAGAGGACAAGCGTATGGATTTTCACACTTTCCATCTATGGTAGTGAAAATCCAAATCTTATTCCATTTTTCATTTACGAAAGATCCCCCAAGTATATCAACCCTTTGATAGAAATTCTATTTGGTATTGATAGCAATATGTTGCCCAAATAAGAACCAAACATTGTCAAAAATTGAGAACATTGCTAAGAACCCTTAAATCACGACAACCTTCGTAGTTTTTGTTAGAAATTTTACCCCGTTGATTCATGAAATTAAGATGTTAAAGTAATTACGAAAGTGTACCTGAATTCATTGGTTGGCTAGATGGATTGAAGTGAAGGTCTCTTTGTGTCGTTTGATTTTCCAAATACAGACGATCCTTAATGACAAAGAGGGAATAGTAGTTCTCTCTCTGTTGATGGAATTGCAAAAGAGAAAAGAGAAAACTCTCTCTTTTGTGGTCGTATAATTTGTGGACCATAACCCCTAGGTTTTAGATATATCTAATTTGGCCCATAATCAAATTAGATTTATCTCCGAAATCTACACATTATTTCCATAACAAGTATAACCTTAAACATATTTCCAATTAAACCACTTTAATTTGGCTTAATTATTTAGATAGCACAACACATTTAATTTTATGTGTGGCCCCTAATTATGGGATAACTCCAACAGCTTTTTGAAAAATTTGCGGGCGAAGAACAAGGAAAAGTGCAGTGTGTGAAAGTCGTTACTCTTTTTCACTTCCTTGCCCTCCTTTCTGTTGTGTTGGGGTTCCCTCCCTTCGTGGAGAAAACATGAACTACGATGAACATAATCTGTTGATAGGAGAAGCTTAGGAAGTCGATACGGCAAGGAAGCACAATTTGGAGTCATTTCAAAAACATACCAAGCAGTTTTTGACTCATATCAGGTCAGGTGCTACACTAATAGTATACCGCTAGTATAGCGTCAATGTAAAAAGTTTTCATCATGTTTTGATGGAAATGGCTCGTGTCATATGAAGAGCAGCGAACGTCGTTCGATGCATCGGAGAACCTCGAGAGTTGAAACTGACCAAAATATAGTAGTATCAAACTGATGGTATACCGACAACATACTTAAAAGTGCTGAAATCATCCAACAACTTTTTGTGACCAAAATTTCAGTACAACAGTATATCGACAATATACTATTAGCAAACCATCGGGTTGCGACTGCTTCGAATCAAGGAGCGATTCAGATTTTGAAGAGGTGGTTTTATAAGTCCATATCGCTCCAGGACTTGGATCAAATATGGAGGGAATTTAACATCCTTTAAGCATCTGATTTAACATCCTTTAAGCATCTCTACTAGGGTGGTTGTTAAGAGCTAAGGATTTTCTAAAGGCCATTGAAGGAGTCTTTTAAGGGAGTGAAGAAGAGAGCTCGACAATGATCTCTGAAGGACAAAGTTACTTTGTGGCGTGCAATAGTAACTTTTGTAAGGCTCTATTATTTGATTCAATAAAGTTTTATTTTCTTGTCTCGTGGAGTATGTCACTCTTGTTGGCCCATTGGTCATGGTCAAATCTGATTTTAATAATTGATCAAACTGTCTCGATATACAAAGCTACTCAGATATTTACTCAAGTCGTTTTGGATACTTGGACACTGACCAAGATCAGATATCTACTCAAGTTCAAGATCGAAGCTATATTTGCCACTCGAGACTGTATTTCTTTATGCAATGTAATTTTTACTTTTATTGAGTCTAGGAATACATTATACACCGAGTCGTACTGGCAAATAGGCTATCAAAAATCGTTTTAAAAAATGACCTATGTTTTTGAAAAACATCCCCTATTTACAAAAGCTTCTGAAGGATTTCAAAAAGCCCAAAAATCATTTTTAAAATATCCCTGACCAACCCTGACAGAACTCAGCCCGAGTTCGGCCAGAGTTCGGTTAGTGAACGTTATGTGAACGTTGGATTTTTGAACTTGGTCTCCCTTCAATTGTGGATTGTTACAAAGAGTTCTGTCCGAATTCTGCCCGAATTCTGTCAAAGTTCTGCCTTTGGAAAAACTATAAATAGAGAAGAATTCTGATCATTTCAAATCACTCATTCATTTTCATCTATTTTCTTCTAAAGCTTACGTTTCTTCCAAAGAGTTCTAAAAAGCTTTTATTTTCAAATTCCAAGTCAGTTACAATTCTCTAGTCAATTTGTCGGTACGGTATGGTCTAGAAGATTTCAAAGAAAATGTAATCAGAGACTTGATTGAAGAAAGACTCTTCAAAATTGAAGTTGGTCGAGTTCTTCGTATCAAAGCTCGCGTCTGTAGAAGTTGCATGGACTTCGTATGAAAACTTGCGGGACTTTCCAATAGTGGATTCAACTGGAAGTTAGAGTTTTTCCGACTGAACTAGTCCTCACAAGAGAAAAACCAGTATACATCGATGTGTTTGCGTTTGCCTTCTGATCTCTTTTCTTTACAGTTATTGTTTTGTGATTATTGATATTATTTCTGTGATCTAACTGCTAACAAGTTTTTAAATTAGCAATATTTCGCTGCCTACTCTATTCACCCCCTCCCCTCTAGAGTATTCTACTTTACGACTTCGTTCCTACAATTGATATCAGAGCGGATTATACAGGTAAAGCAAGGTAAAATTAAAGTTATATTTAATTGTTTTATAGATCACAGCATTACACATGGCAACTGTGAAATTCCCAAGTGAAGGCCAAGCCACAAACAGACCTCCATTGTTTAACGACACAAACTACACTTATTGGAAAACACGGATGAGTTTCTTCTTAAAATCTCTTGATGTTGACTTATGGTCTATAGTTATTGATGGCTACAAAAAGTCTCATCGTATTACTGTTGAGGAAGTTTTAGTTGATAAATCCTATGATAAATATACTAAGGATGAAAATAAAAAGGCCAGTCTTGACGCACATGCTATTAACGTTTTATTTTGTGCTTTAGACAGAACTGAGTTTAACAGGGTGTCAACTTGCACAACATCGAATGAAGTGTGAAAACTTCTCGAAGTAACCCACAAAGGAACAACACAAGTCATGGAGTCAAAGATTAGCAGACTTACTCAAGAGTACGAGGCGTTCAAGATGAAGCCAAATGAATCCGTCACTCAGATGTTTACGAGATTCCTGGATATTGTAAATCTTTTGTCTTCATTAGGCAAGGAATACAGTAACCATGAGAAGATTCGCAAACTTCTACGAGCTCTCATGAAGAACTGGATTCCAAAGGCTACAACAATCATTGAAGAAAACGACCTCTCAATCTCTGGAAACACTCATGGGTAAGCTACTCACTCACGAGTTGGATCTTCAAAACTTTGAAGATGCTATACCAAAGGAGAAGTTAGAGAAGTCGATCGCTTTCAAGGCTCAAATAGAAAAACTGTCGAAGATGATTCTGACGACAGCGACTGACTCTGAAGATCAAGCTCTTCTGGTAAGAAGATTCAAAAAGTTCATGAGATTCAATAGAAGAACAAAAGACAGCAACAACAACAACAACGAGGAAGATCCTATTTGCTATGGATGTAAGAAGAAAGGACATATGAAGAAAGATTGTCCAACAGCAACAAGAAAAAGTAGAAAATATGACAAAGGCTACCTAAAGAGATCTACATCAAGAAAGTACGCCAATACAAGCATATGGCATGAGAGCGAAGCCAGCGACTCAGAAGACGAACAATCGAATGACGCTACAAATGTATGCTTGATGGCTTGCGATCAGGTAACCACTAATCATCTGTTTGATACTTATGATGATTTCACCTTTGAGCAACTATGAGAGGCTTTCAGTGACATGTTAAATGACTACAGGAAACTGCGTAGTAAATATGAAACCTCTAAGAAGGTACTTAAAGAGTACAAAGGTGAGATATGAAGACTTACCGACCAACTAGCTGATGCTAGAAATAATGTTTCATCTATTGAGTCTGGTGAGCTTTCTTCTATTAAGCTGTTGTTACACGAGACTACCAAGTTATCCGAAGAAAAAGACCAAACTATCATCCAGCTAAAAGAAGACCTATCTAAGGAGAGAAAGAATCTCCAGTTTGCACAAGTCAGAATGGAAACACTTACATCTGACTATACTAGATTATATGACACCTCCAAAAAGTTTAAAATTGGTTTAGGAAAACGATCTGAAGTTGTTGCTTCCTATTCTAATACGTGTCAATTATCGAATCATCGGAACACACCCAAACCAAACACTGTCAGACCAAACCATACCAAACCATTGCCCAAGAAGACTAATAGGCATGCATTTTTCAATACTAGAAAACCAAAACCTACCAATCATGCACCTCACACAACTTTCAACACTCAACATGCAAAATGTCATTATTGTGGCCTCATTGGTCATATATCTTCTGCATGTAGAATCAGAAAGTTAGTAGATTTAAATGTTTATGCATGGATACCAAAGACTAACATGTCAGGACCCTACAAGAAATGGGTACCAAGAGTTTCATCTGCAAACTGTTTTGTAGGTGGGACGCCCCTCACATGCTAGAAGCAAATGGATTCTCGACAGTGGTTGCTCATGGCACATGACCGGTGATGTATCATTATTCGCAACAGTGTCGAAGAAGAATAAAGGATACGTCTCCTTCGATAATAATTTGAGAGAGTACATAATCGGTATCGGTGACATTGGTAAGGCTCCCTATCCTGTGATTAAAGATGTTTGTCGAGTTACCGAGTTAAAACATAATCTGCTCAGCATAAGCCATTTATCTGATCACGGTTATGACATTAACTTCATCAAAGACAAATGTACTATTGTTGATAGCTCAACTGGAAGTACTATCTTTGAAGGTATCAGGGAAGACAACATATATGTTTTCTATTTGTTAGAAGATGCTAACAAAGCAGGTAGATGCTTGATAGCCAAGAGCATTGAGAGTCAACTATGGCATATAAATCTCGGTCATGCAAATATAGACACAATTTCAAAACTATTCACAAAGAAGTTGGTACGCGGCTTACCGGACATATCTTTCAAGAAGGATACGGTATGTAGCGAATGTGAAAAGAACAAAGCTACCTGATCCGTCTTTAAATCCAAGAACGATGAAAGTACCACTAGACCTCTACAATTATTGCATATAGATTTATTTGGACCTAGTAGAATTGCTAGTCTAGGTGGTAAGTTATATGCATTTGTCATTATAGATGATTTCTCTAGATACACATGGGTATATTTTCTTGCACGCAAGAACGATACTTTGTCAGAATTCGTCACCTTTTGCAAGAAAGTACAGAATGAAAAAGGTTTCATGATTACTTGCATTTGTAGTGATCATGGCGGCGAATTTGAGAATGCAGAGTTCAAGTAATTTTGTGACACATGGTTATCTGCATGAGTTTTTCTGCCCTAGGACTCCATAACAAAATGGAGTTGTGGAACGTAAGAACAGAACTCTATCTAAAATGGCTAGAGTAATGTTGAACCAGTTTAGTCTACCTAGATACTTTTGGGCTGAAGCTGTCAATACAGCGTGCTATATTCTCAATAGGGTTCTGATTCGACCTATATCGAAGAAGACTCCCTATGAGTTATAGTTTGATAGAACACCCACTGTTTCATATTTCAAGATATTTGGTTGTAAATATTTTATTCTTAATACTAAAGATAACCTGAGTAAATCTGATGAAAATACCGATGAAGGTATCTTTTTAGGTTATGCGGCAAAGAGCAAAGGGTATAGAGTCTTCAATAAGAGAACCATGATCATCGAAGAATCAATTAATGTCAAGTTTGATGAACTAAATCAACATTCAGTCGATGACAAGAATGAAGACGTAAGTACACCAAGTACAGCTACTGCAAAACCTTCACACAAAGATGCAGAACCTTCAGACCAAGCACCAGCTGAGTCTTCAAGCAGATCATATACAGAACAGAAGCCGGAACCAGCAATCCTGAGGATATGCCAAAAGAAATAAGATTCTTGGCAGATCATCCAAAGGACTTGGTAATTTGTGAGATTACCGAGGGTGTAAATACTCGTTACTCTAATAAAGATATAACTTCATGTGTTGCTTTTATCTCACAGCTTGAACCCAAAAACATTGAAGAAGCATGTAGTGATAATTTTTGGTTAGATGCTATGCAAGAGGAATTAAACCAATTCGAACGAAATCAAGTTTGGAACTTGTTCTCAAGCCTATTGATCATCCAGTCATTGGAACCCGTTGGGTATTCCGAAACAAACTGAACGAGAATGGTTTAGTGACTCGTAATAAGGCTAACTCGTAGCTCAAGAATACAATCAAGAAGAATGTATCGACTACGATGAGACCTATGCCCCAGTTGCGAGATTAAAATCCATTCGCATGTTATGTACATTTGCATATTTTTATAATTTCAAATTATTTCAAATGGATGTTAAAAGTGCATTTTTAAATGATTTTATAAAAGAAGAAGTTTATGTAACTCAACCTCCAGGTTTTACAGATTTTAAAAATCCTGATTATGTTTTCAAGTTGAAAAAAGCCTTATACGGTTTGAAACAAGCCCCTCGTGCTTGGTACGATCGTCTATGATCTTTTTTACTTGACAACGATTTTTC
Source organism: Iris pallida (assembly GCA_029216955.1). Classification (NCBI taxonomy): domain Eukaryota; kingdom Viridiplantae; phylum Streptophyta; class Magnoliopsida; order Asparagales; family Iridaceae; genus Iris; species Iris pallida. The sequence continues at coordinate 2,510,059 of JANAVB010028000.1, read as the reverse complement.
AAAAGGAAAGGTTGACACAACACTGTCTATAAAATCTTTGAATAGCAATCTTCTTTTGATTCAAATCTATGTAGATGATATTATTTTTGGATCCACTTATGAATCTCTTCGTCAAAAATTTTCAAAGTGTATGCAGAATGAGTTTGAGATGAGCATGATGGGAGAGCTGAAATTCTTTCTCGGACTGTAAATCAAATAGACCAACAATGGGACGTTCATAAATCAAGCAAAGTACACAAAAGATTTATTAAAGAAGTTCGACCTGGAAGCAGTCAAACCACTAAGCACTCCAATGGCGACTTCAACCAAGTTTGATATTGATGAACAAGGCAAACTCGTCGACATACGTAAGTATCGAGGTATGATCGGTAGCTTACTGTACTTAACTGCTAGTCGACCAGATATTATGTTTAGTGTTTGCTTGTGTGCACGTTTTCAAGCAAATCCTAGGGAATCACATTTGTGCGCAGTTAAGCGTATCTTCCGATACCTTAAAGGTACTTCTTCTGTCGGCTTATGGTATCCTAAAACCACGTCGTTTGACCTAACCGGTTATTCTGATGCTGATTTTGTCGGATGCAAAGTAGATAAAAAGTACCAGCAGCACATGTTATTTCCTAGGAAAAGCCCTAGTCTCTTGATTTAGCAAAAAGTAAAATTTTGTCGCATTGTCAACAACTGAGGCTGAGTATATCGCCGCAGGACGTTGTGCACAAATTTGTGGATGAAGCAAACTTTAGAAGACTTTGGATTACATTTCACACACATACCCATTTTTTGTGATAACACTAGTTCTATTAATTTGACTAAGAATCTAGTATGTCATTTTCGTACTAAGCATATCGAGATTCGATATCATTTTTTTAGAGAACATCAACAAAATGGAGATATAGACCTTGTATACATAGACACACAGAATCAATTGGCTGACATTTTCACAAAACCTCTAGCGGAAGATCGTTTCAATTATTTACGTCGAGAATTAGGAATTTTAGATGTCAATAATATTAATTAATTTTGTTTTATTAATTAATCTTTTCAATACTCAATAACTGTTTTTCGAGATAAGCCTACAAAGAGTCTGTTTGTCATCACGACTACGGTCGAAGCCAAGCGGTACTTAATTGTTCCCCGGTGAACTCCCGTTAGCTGGGACAGTACTCCTACAGCTAATCTGAAACAGACGCTGAGTAACGAAAGTTAATTTATAAAATAATATTAATTATATTATTTGAAGTTTAAAGTTACTAAACTTTGAATTAAATATTTGAAATGAGTTGATGAAAAGGATGTGGCCCATAAATTTTTAAAAAAAACCCAGGAGAACCCTAGGCGAATTCGGCCCGAATTCGGCCAGAGTTTTGTTGGTGCTGTAAGTTTTTAAGTCGGAACCCGAGGCCTCCTCATCTTCATCTCTTCTAAATTATATCATCACAGCAGCAGCAGCAGCCGAAGGACCCCCCAAACCCTAGCTCTTTTTCGCTCTTTTTCTTCCAATCTACGTGGAAAACTCCATCGAAAATTTGGATTCGTGCGGAGAATCGCGTCCTCTACAACATACTTGATTCTCGGAAGGTATAAATCCTTCTTTCCTCCACTTTCAAATTCTTAGGGTTATCTAGTTTTGGGAAAGAATGCCTAAGAGATTCAATCCTTTCAAGAGGAAGAAGACTAATGCCAGTGAAGAGGCACCGTCTTCAGATCCAAACACGGATTCACTCTTTTCCTCGGTCCAATCGGGTGACGGAAAATGCGGCAACATCGAATGAAGTGTGAAAACTTTTCGAAGTAACCCACAAAGGAACAACACAAGTCAAGGAGTCAAAGATTAGCAGACTTACTCAAGAGTACGAGGCGTTCAAGATGAAGCCAAATGAATCCGTCACTCAGATGTTTACGAGATTCCTGGATATTGTAAATCTTTTGTCTTCATTAGGCAAGGAATACAGTAACCATGAGAAGATTCGCAAACTTCTACGAGCTCTCATGAAGAACTGGATTCCAAAGGCTACAACAATCATTGAAGAAAACGACCTCTCAATCTCTAGAAACACTCATGGATAAGCTACTCACTCACGAGTTGGAACTTCAAAACTTTGAAGATGCTATACCAAAGGAGAAGTTAGAGAAGTCGATCGCTTTCAAGGCTCAAATAGAAAAACTGTCGAAGATGATTCTGACGACAGCGACTGACTCTGAAGATCAAGCTCTTCTGGTAAGAAAATTCAAAAAGTTCATGAGATTCAATAGAAGAACAAAAGACAGCAACAGCAACAACAATGAGGAAGATCCTATTTGCTCAACAGCAACAACAACGAGGAAGATCCTATTTGCTATGGATGTAAGAAGAAAGGACATATGAAGAAAGATTGTCCAATAGCAACAAGAAAAAGCAGAAAATATGACAAAGGCTACCTAAAGAGATCTACATCAAGAAAGTACGCCAATACAAGCATATGGCATGAGAGCGAAGCCAGTGACTCAGAAGACGAACAATCGAATGACGCTACAAATATATGCTTGATGGCTTGCGATCAGGTAACCACTAATCATCTGTTTGATACTTATGATGATTTCACCTTTGAGCAACTAGGAGAGGCTTTCAGTGACATGTTAAATGACTACAGGAAACTGCGTAGTAAATATGAAACCTCTAAGAAGGTACTTAAAGAGTACAAAGGTGAGATAGGAAGACTTACCGACCAACTAGCTGATGCTAGAAATAATGTTTCATCTATTGAGTCTGGTGAGCTTTCTTCTATTAAGCTGTTGTTACACGAGACTACCAAGTTATCCGAAGAAAAAGACCAAACTATCATCCAGCTAAAAGAAGACCTATCTAAGGAGAGAAATAATCTCCAGTTTGCACAAGTCAGAATGGAAACACTTACATCTGACTATACTAGATTATATGACACCTCCAAAAAGTTTAAAATTGGTTTAGGAAAACGATCTGAAGTTGTTGCTTCCTATTCTAATACGTGTCAATTATCGAATCATCGGAACACACCCAAACCAAACACTGTCAGACCAAACCATACCAAACCATTGCCCAAGAAGACTAATAGGCATGCATTTTTCAATACTAGAAAACCAAAACCTACCAATCATGCACCTCACACAACTTTCAACACTCAACATACAAAATGTCATTATTGTGGCCTCATTGGTCATATATCTTCTGCATGTAGAATCAGAAAGTTAGTAGATTTAAATGTTTATGCATGGATACCAAAGACTAACATGTCAGGACCCTACAAGAAATGGGTACCAAGAGTTTCATCTGTAAACTGTTTTGTAGGTGGGACGCCCCTCACATGCTAGAAGCAAATGGATTCTCGACAGTGGTTGCTCATGGCACATGACCGGTGATGTATCATTATTCGCAACAGTGTCGAAGAAGAATAAAGGATACGTCTCCTTCGATAATAATTTGAGAGAGTACATAATCGGTATCGGTGACATTGGTAAGGCTCCCTATCCTGTGATTAAAGATGTTTGTCTAGTTACCGAGTTAAAACATAATCTGCTCAGCATAAGCCATTTAAATGATCACGGTTATGACATTAACTTCATCAAAGACAAATGTACTATTGTTGATAGCTCAACTGGCAGTACTATCTTTGAAGGTATCAGGGAAGACAACATATATGTTTTCTATTTGTTAGAAGATGCTAACAAAGCAGGTAGATGCTTGATAGCCAAGAGCATTGAGAGTCAACTATGGCATATAAATCTCGGTCATGCAAATATAGACACAATTTCAAAACTATTCACAAAGAAGTTGGTACGCGGCTTACCGGACATATCTTTCAAGAAGGATACGGTATGTAGCGAATGTGAAAAGAACAAAGCTACCTGATCCGTCTTTAAATCCAAGAACGATGAAAGTACCACTAGACCTCTACAATTATTGCATATAGATTTATTTGGACCTAGTAGAATTGCTAGTCTAGGTGGTAAGTTATATGCATTTGTCATTATAGATGATTTCTCTAGATACACATGGGTATATTTTCTTGCACGCAAGAATGATACTTTGTCAGAATTCGTCACCTTTTGCAAGAAAGTAAAGAATGAAAAAGGTTTCATGATTACTTGCATTTGTAGTGATCATGGCGGCGAATTTGAGAATGCAGAGTTCAAGCAATTTTGTGACACATGGTTATCTGCATGAGTTTTTCTGCCCTAGGACTCCATAACAAAATGGAGTTGTGGAACGTAAGAACAGAACTCTATCTAAAATGGCTAGAGTAATGTTGAACCAGTTTAGTCTACCTAGATACTTTTGGGCTGAAGCTGTCAATACAGCGTGCTATATTCTCAATAGGGTTCTAATTCGACCTATATCGAAGAAGACTCCCTATGAGTTATAGTTTGATAGAACACCCACTGTTTCATATTTCAAGATATTTGGTTGTAAATGTTTTATTCTTAATACTAAAGATAACCTGAGTAAATCTGATGAAAATACCGATGAAGGTATCTTTTTAGGTTATGCGGCAAAGAGCAAAGGGTATAGAGTCTTCAATAAGAGAACCATGATCATCGAAGAATCAATTAATGTCAAGTTTGATGAAGTAAATCAACATTCAGTCGATGACAAGAATGAAGACGTAAGTACACCAAGTACAGCTACTGTAAAACCTTCACACAAAGATGCAGAACCTTCAGACCAAGCACTAGCTGAGTCTTCAAGCAGATCACATACAGAACAGAAGCCGGAACCAGCAATCCTGAGGATATGCCAAAAGAAATAAGATTCTTGGCAGATCATCCAAAGGACTTGGTAATTTGTGAGATTACCGAGGGTCCAAGTACTCGTTACTCTAATAAAGATATAACTTCATGTGTTGCTTTTATCTCACAGCTTGAACCCAAAAACATTGAAGAAGCATGTAGTGATAATTTTTGGTTAGATGCTATGCAAGAGGAATTAAACAATTCGAACGAAATCAAGTTTGGAACTTGTTCTCAAGCCTATTGATCATCCAGTCATTGGAACCCGTTGGGTATTCCGAAACAAACTGAACGAGAATGGTTTAGTGACTCGTAATAAGGCTAACTCGTAGCTCAAGAATACAATCAAGAAGAATGTATCGACTACGATGAGACCTATGCCCCAGTTGCGAGATTAAAATCCATTCGCATGTTATGTACATTTGCATATTTTTATAATTTTAAATTATTTCAAATGGATGTTAAAAGTGCATTTTTAAATAATTTTATAAAAGAAGAAGTTTATGTAACTCAACCTCCAAGTTTTACAGATTTTAAAAATCCTGATTATGTTTTCAAGTTGAAGAAAGCCTTATACGGTTTGAAACAAGCCCCTCGTGCTTGGTATGATCGTCTATGATCTTTTTTACTTGACAACGATTTTTCAAAAGGAAAGGTTGACACAACACTGTCTATAAAATCTTTGAATAGCAATCTTCTTTTGATTCAAATCTATGTAGATGATATTATTTTTGGATCCACTTATGAATCTCTTCGTCAAAAATTTTCAAAGTGTATGCAGAATGAGTTTGAGATGAGCATGATGGGAGAGCTGAAATTCTTTCTCGGACTGTAAATCAAACAGACCAACAATGGGACGTTCATAAATCAAGCAAAGTACACAAAAGATTTATTAAAGAAGTTCGACCTGGAAGCAGTCAAACCACTTAGCACTCCAATGGCAACTTTAACCAAGTTTGATATTGATGAACAAGGCAAACTCGTCGACATACGTAAGTATCGAGGTATGATCGGTAGCTTACTGTACTTAACTGCTAGTCGACCAGATATTATGTTTAGTGTTTGCTTGTGTGCACGTTTTCAAGCAAATCCTAGGGAATCACATTTGTGCGCAGTTAAGCGTATCTTCCGATACCTTAAAGGTACTTCTTCTGTCGGCTTATGGTATCCTAAAACTACGTCGTTTGACCTAACCGGTTATTCTGATGCTGATTTTGTCGGATGCAAAGTAGATAGAAAAAGTACCAGCAGCACATGTTATTTCCTAGAAAAAGCCCTAGTCTATTGGTTTAGCAAAAAGTAAAATTTTGTCGCATTGTCAACAACTGAGGCTGAGTATATCGCCGCAGGACGTTGTTGTGCACAAATTTGTGGATGAAGCAAACTTTAGAAGACTTTGGATTACATTTCACACACATACCCATTTTTTGTGATAACACTAGTTCTATTAATTTGACTAAGAATCTAGTATGTCATTTTCGTACTAAGCGTATCGAGATTCGATATCATTTTTTTAGAGAACATCAACAAAATGGAGATATAGACCTTGTATACATAGACACACAGAATCAATTGGCTGACATTTTCACAAAACCTCTAGCGGAAGATCGTTTCAATTATTTACGTCGAGAATTAGGAATTTTAGATGTCAATAATATTAATTAATTTTGTTTTATTAATTAATCTTTTCAATACTCAATAACTGTTTTTCGAGATAAGCCTACAAAGAGTCTGTTTGTCATCACGACTACGGTCGAAGCCAAGCGGTACTTAATTGTTCCCCGGTGAACTCCCGTTAGCTGGGACAGTACTCCTACAGCTAATCTGAAACAGACGCTGAGTAACGAAAGTTAATTTGTAAAATAATATTAATTATATTATTTGAAGTTTAAAGTTACTAAACTTTGAATTAAATATTTGAAATGAGTTGATGAAAAGGATGTGGCCCATAAATTTTTAAAAAAAACCCAGGAGAACCCTAGGCGAATTCGGCCCGAATTCGGCCAGAGTTTTGTTGGTGCTGTAAGTTTTTAAGTCGGAACCCGAGGCCTCCTCCTCTTCATCTCTTCTAAATTATATCATCACAGCAGCAGCAGCAGCCGAAGGACCCCCCAAACCCTAGCTCTTTTTCGCTCATTTTCTTCCAATCTACGTGGAAAACTCCATCGAAAATTTGGATTCGTGCGGAGAATCGCGTCCTCTACAACATACTTGATTCTCGGAAGGTATAAATCCTTCTTTCCTCCACTTTCAAATTCTTAGGGTTATCTAGTTTTGGGAAAGAATGCCTAAGAGATTCAATCCTTTCAAGAGGAAGAAGACTAATGCCAGTGAAGAGGCACCGTCTTCAGATCCGAACACGGATTCACTCTTTTCCTCGGTCCAATCGGGTGACGGAAAATGCGGCAACATCGAATGAAGTGTGAAAACTTTTCGAAGTAACCCACAAAGGAACAACACAAGTCAAGGAGTCAAAGATTAGCAGACTTACTCAAGAGTACGAGGCGTTCAAGATGAAGCCAAATGAATCCGTCACTCAGATGTTTACGAGATTCCTGGATATTGTAAATCTTTTGTCTTCATTAGGCAAGGAATACAGTAACCATGAGAAGATTCGCAAACTTCTACGAGCTCTCATGAAGAACTGGATTCCAAAGGCTACAACAATCATTGAAGAAAACGACCTCTCAATCTCTGGAAACACTCATGGGTAAGCTACTCACTCACGAGTTGGAACTTCAAAACTTTGAAGATGCTATACCAAAGGAGAAGTTAGAGAAGTCGATCGCTTTCAAGGCTCAAATAGAAAAACTGTCGAAGATGATTCTGACGACAGCGACTGACTCTGAAGATCAAGCTCTTCTGATAAGAAAATTCAAAAAGTTCATGAGATTCAATAGAAGAACAAAAGACAGCAACAGCAACAACAATGAGGAAGATCCTATTTGCTCAACAGCAACAACAACGAGGAAGATCCTATTTGCTATGGATGTAAGAAGAAAGGATATATGAAGAAAGATTGTCCAACAGCAACAAGAAAAAGCAGAAAATATGACAAAGGCTACCTAAAGAGATCTACATCAAGAAAGTACGCCAATACAAGCATATGGCATGAGAGCGAAGCCAGTGACTCAGAAGACGAACAATCGAATGACGCTACAAATGTATGCTTGATGGCTTGCGATCAGGTAACCACTAATCATCTGTTTGATACTTATGATGATTTCACCTTTGAGCAACTAGGAGAGGCTTTTAGTGACATGTTAAATGACTACAGGAAACTGCGTAGTAAATATGAAACCTCTAAGAAGGTACTTAAAGAGTACAAAGGTGAGATAGGAAGACTTACCGACCAACTAGCTGATGCTAGAAATAATGTTTCATCTATTGAGTCTGGTGAGCTTTCTTCTATTAAGCTGTTGTTACACGAGACTACCAAGTTATCCGAAGAAAAAGACCAAACTATCATCCAGCTAAAAGAAGACCTATCTAAGAAGAGAAAGAATCTCCAGTTTGCACAAGTCAGAATGGAAACACTTACATCTGACTATACTAGATTATATGACACCTCCAAAAAGTTTAAAATTGGTTTAGAAAAACGATCTGAAGTTGTTGCTTCCTATTCTAATACGTGTCAATTATCGAATCATCGGAACACACCCAAACCAAACACTGTCAGACCAAACCATACCAAACTATTGCCCAAGAAGACTAAAAGGCATGCATTTTTCAATACTAGAAAACCAAAACCTACCAATTATGCACCTCACACAACTTTCAACACTCAACATGCAAAATGTCATTATTGTGGCCTCATTGGTCATATATCTTCTGCATGTAAAATTAGAAAGTTAGTAGATTTAAATGTTTATGCATGGATACCAAAGACTAACATGTCAGGACCCTACAAGAAATGGGTACCAAGAGTTTCATCTGCAAACTGTTTTGTAGGTGGGACGCCCCTCACATGCTAGAAGCAAATGGATTCTCGACAGTGGTTGCTCATGGCACATGACCGGTGATGTATCATTATTCGCAACAGTGTCGAAGAAGAATAAAGGATACGTCTCCTTCGATAATAATTTGAGAGAGTACATAATCGGTATCGGTGACATTGGTAAGGCTCCCTATCCTGTGATTAAAGTGTTTGTCTAGTTACCGAGTTAAAACATAATCTGCTCCGCATAAGCCATTTATCTGATCACGGTTATGACATTAACTTCATCAAAGACAAATGTACTATTGTTGATAGCTCAACTGGCAGTACTATCTTTGAAGGTATCAGGGAAGACAACATATATGTTTTCTATTTGTTAGAAGATGCTAACAAAGCAGGTAGATGCTTGATAGCCAAGAGCATTGAGAGTCAACTATGGCATATAAATCTCGGTCATGCAAATATAGACACAATTTCAAAACTATCCACAAAGAAGTTGGTACGCGGCTTACCGGACATATCTTTCAAGAAGGATACGGTATGTAGCGAATGTGAAAAGAACAAAGCTACTTGATCCGTCTTTAAATCCAAGAACGATGAAAGTACCACTAGACCTCTACAATTATTGCATATAGATTTATTTGTACCTAGTAGAATTGCTAGTCTAGGTGGTAAGTTATATGCATTTGTCATTATAGATGATTTCTCTAGATACACATGGGTATATTTTCTTGCACGCAAGAACGATACTTTGTCAGAATTCGTCACCTTTTGCAAGAAAGTACAGAAAGAAAAAGGTTTCATGATTACTCGCATTTGTAGTGATCATGGCAACGAATTTGAGAATGCAGAGTTCAAGCAATTTTGTGACACACGGTTATCTGCATGAGTTTTTCTGCCCTAGGACTCCATAACAAAATGGAGTTGTGGAACGTAAGAACAGAACTCTATCTAAAATGGCTAGAGTAATGTTGAACCAGTTTAGTCTACCTAGATACTTTTGGGCTGAAGCTGTCAATACAGCATGCTATATTCTCAATAGGGTTCTGATTCGACCTATATCGAAGAAGACTCCCTATGAGTTATAGTTTGATAGAACACCCACTGTTTCATATTTCAAGATATTTGGTTGTAAATATTTTATTCTTAATACTAAAGATAACCTGAGTAAATTTGATGAAAATACCGATGAAGCTATCTTTTTAGGTTATGCGGCAAAGAGCAAAGGGTATAGAGTCTTCAATAAGAGAACCAAGATCATCGAAGAATCAATTAATGTCAAGTTTGATGAACTAAATCAACATTCAGTCGATGACAAGAATGAAGACGTAAGTACACCAAGTACAGCTACTACAAAACCTTCATACAAAGATGCAGAACCTTCAGACCAAGCACCAGCTGAGTCTTCAAGCAGATCACATACAGAACAGAAGCCGAAACCAGCAATCCTGAGGATATGCCAAAAGAAATAAGATTCTTGGCAGATCATCCAAAGGACTTGGTAATTTGTGAGATTACCAAGGGTGTAAGTACTCGTTCCTCTAATAAAGATATAACTTCATGTGTTGCTTTTATCTCACAGCTTGAACCCAAAAACATTGAAGAAGCATGTAGTGATAATTTTTGGTTAGATGCTATGCAAGAGGAATTAAACCAATTCGAACGAAATCAAGTTTGGAACTTGTTCCCAAGCCTATTGATCATCCAGTCATTGGAACCCGTTGGGTATTCCGAAACAAACTGAACGAGAATGGTTTAGTGACTCGTAATAAGGCTAACTCGTAGCTCAAGAATACAATCAAAAAGAATGTATCGACTACGATGAGACCTATGCCCCAGTTGCGAGATTAAAATCCATTCGCATGTTATGTGCATTTGCATATTTTTATAATTTTAAATTATTTCAAATGGATGTTAAAAGTGTATTTTTTAAATGATTTTATAAAAGAAGAAGTTTATGTAACTCAACCTCCAGGTTTTACAGATTTTAAAAATCCTGATTATGTTTTCAAGTTGAAGAAAGCCTTATACGGTTTGAAACAAGCCCCTCGTGCTTGGTACGATCGTCTATGATCTTTTTTACTTGACAACGATTTTTCAAAAGGAAAGGTTGACACAACACTGTCTATAAAATCTTTGAATAGCAATCTTCTTTTGATTCAAATCTATGTAGATGATATTATTTTTGGATCCACTTATGAATCTCTTTGTCAAGAATTTTCAAAGTGTATGCAGAATGAGTTTGAGATGAGCATGATGGGAGAGCTGAAATTTTTTTCGGACTGTAAATCAAACAAACCAACAATGGGACGTTCATAAATCAAGCAAAGTACACAAAAGATTTATTAAAGAAGTTCGACCTGGAAGCAGTCAAACCACTTAGCACTCCAATGGCGACTTCAACCAAGTTTGATATTGATGAACAAGGCAAACCCGTCGACATACGTAAGTATCGAGGTATGATCGGTAGCTTACTATACTTAACTGCTAGTCGACCAGATATTATGTTTAGTGTTTGCTTGTGTGCACGTTTTCAAGCAAATCCTAGGGAATCACATTTGTGCGCAGTTAAGCGTATCTTCCGATACCTTTAAGGTACTTCTTCTGTCGGCTTATGGTATCCTAAAACCACGTCGTTTGACCTAACCGGTTATTCTGATGCTGATTTTGTCGGATGCAAAGTAGATAGAAAAAGTACCAGCAGCACATGTTATTTTCTAGGAAAAGCCCTAGTCTCTTGGTTTAGCAAAAAGTAAAATTTTATCGCATTGTCAACAACTGAGGCTGAGTATATCGCCGTAGGACGTTGTTGTGCACAAATTTGTGGATGAAGCAAACTTTAGAAGACTTTGGATTACATTTCACACACATACCCATTTTTTGTGATAACACTAGTTCTATTAATTTGACTAAGAATCTAGTATGTCATTTTCGTACTAAGCATATCGAGATTCGATATCATTTTTTTAGAGAACATCAACAAAATGGAGATATAGACCTTGTATACATAGACACACAGAATCAATTGGCTGACATTTTCACAAAACCTCTAGCGGAAGATCGTTTCAATTATTTACGTCAAGAATTAGGAATTTTAGATGTCAATAATATTAATTAATTTTGTTTTATTAATTAATCTTTTCAATACTCAATAACTGTTTTTCGAGATAAGCCTACAAAGAGTCTGTTTGACATCACGACTACGGTCGAAGCCAAGCGGTACTTAATTGTTCCCCGATGAACTCCCGTTAGCTGGGACAGTACTCCTACAGCTAATCTGAAACAGACGCTGAGTAACGAAAGTTAATTTATAAAATAATATTAATTATATTATTTGAAGTTTAAAGTTACTAAACTTTGAATTAAATATTTGAAATGAGTTGATGAAAAGGATGTGGCCCATAAATTTTTAAAAAAAAACCAGGAGAACCCTAGGCGAATTCGGCCACAGTTTTGTTGGTGCTGTAAGTTTTTAAGTCGGAACCCGAGGCCTCCTCCTCTTTATCTCTTCTAAATTATATCATCACAGCAGCAGCAGTAGCCGAAGGACCCCCCAAACCCTAGCTCTTTTTCGCTCTTTTTCTTCCAATCTACGTGGAAAACTCCAACGAAAATATGGATTCGTGCGGAGAATCACGTCCTCTACAATATACTTGATTCTCGGAAGGTATAAATCCTTCTTTCCTCCACTTTCAAATTCTTAGGGTTATCTAGTTTTGGGAAAGAATGCCTAAGAGATTCAATCCTTTCAAGAGGAAGAAGACTAATGCCAGTGAAGAGGCACCGTCTTCAGATCCGAACACGGATTCACTCTTTTCCTCGGTCCAATCGGGTGACGGCGTGTCGGATGAGTTTTACTTTAAAACTCATGACCAAGCTTTACTATGGTATGTCGACTTTGCTCTGCGTACAATATGCACAGGCGCTCCGATCAAATGGACTGTAGTTCCAGATTATCGTCCTTTGTTTGAGGTATTAGGGTTACACCGTCTCGTTACCCAACAATTCTCTATAGCTACTAATGCCCTTAGACTATTTTACTGTAACTTCGTGTTACACTTTTACCGGAAGAACTCGTGTTAGCGGGATCGATATCGAGTTCGATGATGTGTTGCTAGCAGAAATCCTTGGTATTCCAAACGAAGGTGCCCCGCTCGATGACATCACCGACTTTGACTTTTCTGAGGGCACGACTCTTGTTAGTTTCAAGAATAAGATTTGTGCGCCAGCACGTGCTCGTCCGGGAAAGTTCAAGGCCAATAACTTGAACTTGTTTTCTTCCGAAATTCACTTCGAAAGATGATGTCACTGCACTAGAGCTTTCTGCCCTATATGACATTCTTAAGGGGATTCCTTTTTCTGCCCCTAAGACTATCATCCAGATGATGGGAAGATGTCGCGGAAGAGACCGCAATCTCTCTTATGCAATGCTTATCCCTCGAATCTTTCAGCGTTTTGATATTGATTTATTCACTTGCGCTCTGGACCCTGAGCCCAAGTTTCTTAAGCTTTCTCGTCGCAGTATTGCTACTGCTTCTGCACCTCCTGTACCTGCTCCTACTGCACATGTTCCTCCTCAGACCTACTCTATGACTTTTGAGGGTATCCATCAGCACCTGTCAGATTTGCAGACTTTCTTTGTTGACACTTCCCGGAAACATGAGTTTCGTGACGTGACTCGGTTCCAGGCTATTGCCAACTCGTTTGCCGATCTCCGATTTGCTCAGACGGGTCATTCTGCTAGTTCTCTTCCTAGAGACCATACTATATCTGGTTACCGCATTGAAGATGAGACGGTCCATTCTCTATTCCAGCCAGGGAACGCTTATGATTGGTACCCTGGCTCGGGTGCTACTCCACACACCTCTGGAGCTGGCACATCTGGAGCTGGTCCATCCGGACATGGTGGACATGCTGGCACTGCAGATGATGATGATGATGATGATGAGGATGGTATGTGATTTAGACATTCTGTCTAGTTTTCGTACTTTTGAGACTTTGTTTATTGTCTTTGTTTACTTGGAAATACTCCGACATTCCAAGCTAGTATCAGTACTCTTATTATTTGCATGCGTGGTTGAGATTTCTTTTGTGACTTTTGTCTGATGAACATGTTTTATGTTTTCTTTAGCATATTTTTATTCAGTTTAAGCATTATTCCATATTTCTCATAGCATTATCTTTTATTATGCTTCCATATAAACTGCCTGTGAAATATATTTTTTTGCTTTTCACATTTCTTTATTGTCTGTGACATTTATACCATGCCTGTGAATAATATCAAACTGCCTGTGATAAATGTTTCATATTGTTTTTGTTTCTTAACTGATTGTTATTTATGCATATATTGCGGGGGAGCTCATCTCTTTGCAATTATTTTGCTAAGTGATTACGGGAAAAAATAAGATCTTAACATCTTCTATAAGAATACAGGATATGAACAATCTATAGGAACAACTTAACTTTTTCGGTACATTTTTCGGTACAATTTGTTTTGATAAAGACCAAAGATGTTATATCGGTCAAGGTTTGTCAATTATCAAAATGGGAGAGACTGTTGGCCTATTGGTCATGGTCAAACCTGATTTTAATAATTGATCAAACTCTGTCTCGATATACGGAGCTACTCAGATGTTTACTCAAGACGTTTTGGACACTCGGACACTGACCAAGATCGGATATCTACTCAAGTTCAAGACCGAAGCTATGTTTGCCACTCGAGACTGTATTTCTTTATGCAATATAATTTTTACTTTTATTGAGTCTTGGAATACATTGTACACCGAGTCGTACTGGCAAATAGGCTATCCAAAATTGTTTTCAAAAATGATATATATTTTTGAAAAACATCCCTTATTTACAAAAGCTTATGAAGGATTTCAAAAAGCCCAAAAATTATTTTTAAATATCCCTGACCAACCTTGACAGAACTCGGCCCGAGTTCGGCCAGAGTTCGGTTAGTGAACGTTATGTGAACGTTGGATTTTTGAACTTGGTCTCCCTTCAGTTGCGGATTGTTACAAAGTGTTCTGTCTGAATTCTGTCCGAATTCTGCCAGAATTCTGCCTTTTGAAAAACTATAAATAGAGAAGAATTTTGATCATTTCAAATCACTCATTCACTTTCATCTCTTCTCTTCTAAAGCTTACGTTTCTTCCAAAGAGTTCTAAAAAGCTTTCATTTTCAAATCCCAAGCCAGTTACAATTCTCTAGTCAATTTGCGGTACGGTGCAGTCTAGAAGATTTCAAAGAAATTGTAATCAAAGGCTTGATTGAAGAAAGACTCTTCAAAATTGAAGTTGGTCGAGTTCTTCGTATCAAAGCTCGCGTCTGTAGAAGTTGCAAGTGTAGGAACGAAATCGTAAAGCAGAATACTCTAGAGGGGGGTGAATAGAGTAGGCAGCGGAATATTGCTAACTAAAAACTTGTTAGCAGTTAGATCACAGATATAAAAATAATCACAAAATAAATGACAGTAATAAAAGAGTGCTCAGAAGGCAAACGCAAACACAGAGATTTATACTGGTTTTCCTCTTGTGAGGACTAATCCAGTCGAAAGAACTCTAGCTTCCAGTTGAATCCACTATTGGAAAATCCCGCAAGTTTTCTTACGAAGTCCTTGTAACTTCTACAGACGCGAGCTTTGATACGAAGAACTCGACCAACTTCAACTGTGAAGAGTCAATCTTCAATCAAACCTCTGATTACAATCGCTCTGAAACTTCTAGACCGCACCGCACTGGAAAATCGACTAAAGGATTGTAACTGGCTTGAAATTTAAAAATGGAAGCTTTTTAGAACTCTTTGGAAGAAATGTAAGCTTTAGAAGAGAAGAGATTGAAAGTGAATTGGTGATTTGAAATGATCGAAATCCTTCTCTATTTATAGTTTTTCCAAAGGCAGAACTCTGGCAGAATTCAGACAAAATTCGGACAGAACTCTTTGTAACCAACCACAACTGAAGGGAGACCAAGTTTAAAATCAAACGTTCACATAACGTTCAACTTCGCCGAACTCTGACCGAGTTCTGTCAGGATTTGGTCAGTTGATTTTGTGAAAAATAATTTTGGCTTTTTGAAAAGTCCTTCAGAAGCTTTTTGTAAAATAGATATTTTTCAAAAACATAGGTCATTTTTAAAAAGATAGGTCAGTTTTGAAAAACGATTTCGGATAGCCTATTTGCCAGTACGACTTGGTGTACATTGTATTCCTAGACTTAATAAAATGAAAAATTACATTGCTTTGAAGGAAATACATTCTTGAGTGGCAAACAGCTTCGGTCTTGAACGGAGTAGATATCCATCTTTGATCAGTGTCCAAAATGTCGTTAGTAAATATCTGAATTGATTCGTATATCGAGACAGAGTTTGATCAATTATTAAAATCAGGTTTGACCATGACCAATGGGCCAACAATCTCCCCCATTTTGATAATTGACAAACCGTGACCGATATAACATCTTGGTTTTGATCAAGTCAAAAGTGTACCGAAAGTACCGAGAGATAAAATGAAAAAATTGTTCATAACCTATATCCATGAAGATGTTAGATCTTATTTCTCCTCCGTTGTCACTTAGCAAAATAATTGCAAAAGAGAAAAGCTCCCCCGCAATAAATGCATAAGTAACAATCAGTGAAGAAACACAAAAAATATATAAATAAAGATATTATTTCTAATATTATTGCAACACATACATGGTATAAATATTGACAGAAAAATAAGATAAACAGATATGGTATAAACAATACAGGCATGGTATTTGTCACATGCAGTTTATATGAAGCATAAAGAAAGATAATGCTATAAGGCTGAAACAAATAAAATGCTAAGCTGAATGATAAACTAAAGTGAGTCATATGCCAAACTGAGGGATAAAAACTTGTCTATCAAATGTCACAAATCATATCCAAAAAGAGTACTGATAATATCTTGGAATGTCGGAGCATTTCCAAGTAAACATAAGACAAAATAGACATTCTCAAAAAGTAACATCTCAAAAATCATCATCATCCTCATCCTCATCCTCATCATCATCGGCTGCAGTGCCAGCATGGCCAGATGGACCAGCTCCAGAAGTGCCGGCTCCAGAAGTATGTGGAGTAGCACCAGAAGTACGATACCAATCGTATGCGTTCCTGTAGAAGCATGGAAAATAATAAAGAAAGAGCCATGCGGGCAGAAAACCCCATGCGGTTCAGAAAACCCATGCGGCTCAGAAGACCCATGCGGCTCAACGAGTCTATGCGGCTCTGTGATCTTCATGCGACTCAGAAGAGAAGACACGTGGCTTGTTCTTCCCTCCTCCCTATACTGTATTAATTACTTTGACGGCTGACCGCTCTGACAAAACGACAAGCCTGACATAAAGAGGCAATTATGACTCTGTCATAATGACAGAATCCTAGGAAATCAAAGAAAATCTCTGGCACAACCCCCCCCCCCCCCCCCGAGATCCAGAAAACACCACGCAGCCTAGACACGTGGACAGCCATATGCGGCTCGAGCGGAGACCCCCCCCCCCCCCCCCCCCCCCCATGCGGCTCAGGCTGAAGTTGCACTATGCGGCCCAGATCGAAACAGCCCTATGCGGCTAAAGCAGACGCAGCCCTATGCGGCTCACAAGGATCATCTCCATACGGCTCACTACCCATTGCATGGTCCAGATTATCATGTGGTTTGAAGATTCGGAGGCCACTCCCCAGGCAGCCCTGACACGTGGCCAGGCTTATGCGGCTCAACCCTTATGCGGCTCAATCCTTATGCGGCTCAGTGACTCCCAGGACACGTGTCATAAAGCCAATCAATTTCCCAGATTTACTACAATCAAAGATTGGGTCAAATTCCAATAATCTGGGACACGTGGCAGGAGAATGAATTAAACTTATTCATTCAGATTCGCAGACATCAGCAAATCATCATCACGAAGATTTATTCCAATCAGCATTAATTACTGATAGGATTTGGTGCAATCTACACTAAATGGCCCAGATTCATCACACTCAAGATTAATGGTCCAGATTGATCAATCAACAGGCCGCCGCCACTCTAAGGGGCAATCATTGCAAACCCTAATGATTGCATTCCCTCCTTATAAATAGCAAGGTGCCATTCCCTTGCAAAAGGACCACTTTTCGAGATCAGAGAGAGCACCACATACTTGGAGAGAAAAAGCAGAGAGAGAGCAAAGAGAGCATTTCTTCAACGCCAAGCAATCTTCTGGAGCCAAGGCTGCATATCGATCGTCCAAGGAGTAAGACAGAGCTGCCGTAGCTTTCCCGAGCCTCTATCGTCACCCCCCAGAATCTAAAATAAACAATTGTACTTTGATCGCTGTACCTAGGCTTTCGTCCCTAGGCTTTCTTTGTACAAGCGAGTTTGTAACGTGAAGTAAAAGTCCAGTCCTCCGATAATTGTTCTGCTCTTTTATATTTCATGGCAAACACGATGGCGACTCTGCTGGGGAAAAACTTCTCCATAGCTGAGGAGTTGGTGACGCAGTCGGATGCAGCCAAGCTTGGCTCCACGCAACAGAAGATGGTCATCCGTTTCGACCAACAGGCGTTTGAAGAGATGCTCTCTGAAGGAAGTGCCGGCCCGATCCAGAAGCGAACCCGCACAAAGAAAGCTCGCTGCGAGTGGAGGCCAAAATCATTTGCTCCTCCACAAGCTCTGGACGGGGTACTCTCTGCTACCCAAGACGGCGAAGGCGATTCTCATACGGCTCCACTTCGAGCCGTAGAGAACTCTGTTGTCCCCAAGTCCGGCAGAGGAAAGCACTACGATGCTGGACTTGTAGGGACAAAGAGCGACTCTATGCGCCCCGAGAAGAAGCCGAGCACTCATGTGGCCAAATCTGCCAACCACATGCAGGAGGCTCATGCGGGTGGATCTACCAGCCGCATGAAGAAAATCCATGCGGCCAGATCATCCAGCCGCATAAAGAAGACTCATGCGGCTGAGACTCCCAGCCGCATGAAGAAAGCCTATGCGGCTACGTCTGCCAGCCGCATGAAGATTGTTGAGGACGGCGGCATGACGCCTACCCCGCGCGGTTCTGTCTTCGACCGCCTGTCTTAAGGTCCTGATCTCTTGTGCTCCCAAGAAGATATATCTGACTCTCTCCAGCATCACCTAGACTCTTCCTACTATATGCCTTTACGCACTAGAGCGAAGAAGTCTAGGGCAGCGCGAGCTTGGCACGCTCGGTCCGCTGATCCTGCCTCTGATCATCTGAGCGTCCCGCATACCGTTATGCGGGCCTCAGATGGAAAGTTGTACAGAACCACTCGAGTCCAGCCCCTGGCGGCAAACGGACAGAGAGGTTCGCAAAAGTCTCCCAAAATCCAGGGAGCAAACATGGTCGATCCAGACCCATCTGACTTGCGTGAGGCCATCCTCCACAAACGCAAGGAAAGAGAAGATGCATCGGGGTGTAAAAAGTCCTCCCACGGACGTCACTGCACCCAAGTCATCGTCAACTGCTGCTGCAATAATGCGAAGGTACGAGAAGACCGGCAGTCCGTCTTTCAAAGACTGCAACAGCCATCTTCAGAAGACGAGGTACTTCCCGTCGTCTCCTACAACTCTGCTCGGAAAGTCCCCGCTGATGGAAGGGAGAAGAAGACAAATGTTCCCAGCCCGAAGATTTCAACCACTGCGACTAAAAGACTGTCGTCTAAGCGGGTGCCCACTACCGGAGTTTTCCAAGGTACTCGCTCTAAGACGAAATCTGCTACAGTGGAAGATTCGTCGTCCACAACGCAGGGAGTTACTGGGACTGGGGGTAGCACCCCTCCGAGCCTCCACAACAATCTGATGTTCCAAGAAGACGAGTCAGGGGAGGCAACCCTCCCGTCAGATTCAGCAAACCCTGACGTCCCCGAGAACGTCCACAATTCCCAAGACGAGGCGAACTTGGAGACTGGGGGTACTGTTCCTTCCGAGTCTGAACCAGAAGAGAACATACCCACATACCCCGATAACTTCTCGCTACAGGGGTACGATTCGGAGGGCGCTTCCTCCACCGCTCTATCCATCTCTCCTCACGTAAAGACGGTATTCATGACAGACAGCAGCCAAGGAGGTTCCAGTGATCACCAACGCATCGACAGTCTCGAAGCCATATTGCTTGCTTTGGTCAAGTCTGTAGACGAGATTAAAGCGGCCCTTCCAACTCTGCAAGGAGGGACGCCTGGCCAAACAAGCACGGGTCCGCGGTCAATGCGGACTCGAATTCGGCGGCACCAAACCCGGGCAACGATCCTCCTGAAACAACGGCCCCCACCGCCGTGGCCGAGGCCCGCGAAGCAAGAAGAGAGGTCCAGGAGCTCCGAGCCATGTTTCACGCTCGAGAAAACTCTCAAGACCTCAGAATACGGCAACCGTACCCTGCTGCCTGGAGGGACGTTCCATTCCCACCAAGATATAAGCCATTCAATATCAATCCTTATGATGGAAAGACCTCAGCAAGTCGGTACATTACCTACTTCGAGGTCACCACCGACCATCTGCCCCATGACGATGCTATTCTCACACGATTATTCATCGGGGCATTGGAAGGGGTCGCCTTCGACTGGTACCGCAACCTGCCAGACAACTGCATCCACTCCTTCGCCGGCTTCAAGCGCGTGTTCTTCGAGAGATTCTACGAAGTAGGGCAGGACATCACAATGTCCACCCTCATGGACGTCGTCCAAGGGGAGAAAGAGCTAAGTAGAAACTATATCGAACGGTTTCGCCAAACCGCAATAAAGCTGCCATCTGGAAATCTGGATTCCTCCTTGATTGAAATTTGCCAAAAGAGATTGCTCCCAACAATCAGTCTCTGGATGGGCGAAAGTCAATTCAAGGATTGGAAGACGTTCATCATCAGTGCCACAAGTGCCGAAGAACGATTGAAGAAAGCCCGCCAATTGGGACTGCACATCTCGGACGGAGAGAATAAGGGCAAGCGTCCAAACAACGACAATGGGGGTAGCCCCTCCAACAACCGGGACAGCAGGGGTAAGCAGGCTATGGTGGCCTACACCGCGCAGAAACCTGAGCCAAAGCCGGCAGACAAACAATGGCCGCAAATTACTTACTCCTTCGAAGACGGTCACGTCAAGCCCATCTTGGACATGCTCATACAAGGAGACAGAATTCAGCTTCCTCCACCAAGACGAGAACCGCGGCAGGCAGACATGGAGAACCAAAAGTACTGCCATTACCATCGCTACGTCCACCATGCCACACACGACTGCTACCAACTAAAACGGTACATCCAAAATCTCATCGATTCGAACGCACTGGCCATCGATTTCGAAGAGGTAACGGTGGCAGCCAATATGGTGTCAGTACAATTTGGCAGCTTCCCTCCGACGGAAACTCAAGACGGCGTGGTCCCTATCCCTCTGGCGACAATGGAGATTGCTAATCTTCCACCTCCCCGAGATCAGGCTGCTGGTCTATTACCCCTCACCACATCACGAGGGGAGGTCATGTGGATCCATCCAGACTTGGTATCGGAAGTGACTCGGCCCATAGCGTCTTCCACCTGCAAGAAGAAAAGTGGAAAAGTCAGGACCTGCCGCACAATCTCGGCAGACATCGAAGAAGCTACAGCCGTCGTCACGCGATCTGGGGCACAATCCCAACCTGTGGCTGACAACCCGGCTGAAGATCATCAGCCCGCTACAACTGATGCTCCGGGACCGGCTCAGCCTCCGACGACCGACAAGCCTAGGCCGAGGGAGACTCGCTTTGACAAATCCCTCCGAAAAGAGGCATCACAGGGGCTGCAGAAGCCATATAACTTCGACATCTTAGCGCAATTGGCCAACACACCGGCCAAGTTGTCATTATACGAGCTTCTGAGACTCTCCAAGGATGTTCGTGCGGCTTTGAGCGATGTACTCCAAAACGCCGACGCGTACCTGGCTCAGGTCAACCTCACGGGAGAGAACTCGCCTGCAGATCTCCAAGACAGCGCCTGCAAGGGAGCGATGCCCAACATTGTCTTCACTCCGCAGGACATGCTCATCAAAACCAACCTGCATGATCGCCCGCTACACTACACTGGATACATCGGCGACGTAAAGGTGGATCGGATGCACATCGATCCTGGCTCTTCCATAAGCATTATCCCGAAGGGCCTGCTACACCATATCCGTATCCCAATGCATCGCCTGACACCTACAAGCGCCGCCATCAGCGGTTTCAATTCGGGCAGGAGCTACCCAATTGGGAAGATTCGTCTGAAGTGTCAAATTGACGATCTCCAATCAGAAGTCACCTGCTACGTCATAGATGCAAACACTTCTTACAACATCCTCTTGGGACGCCCGTGGATACACGATTATATGATCGTGCCTTCCACGCTGCACCAGTGCTTCAAATATGTCGACAAACACGGCTTCGTGAGGACGAAGTTTGCTGATATCGATCCCTTCAAAGGGGTCGAATCCTACTACTCAGACTCCTGTCTGTACAAAAAGTCGAAGAAGCATCATGGTGAAGGAAATGCGCAAGCTCGTACCGAGATAGCCACAAGATCAGAAGAGCCTCTGACGATCCATCTCCAAGCTCGCAAACCTGGCAAGTCTGCACCCCTTACCGCCACTCTGCGTAAGGACGCAATCAGCCTCTCGGCACAAGAAGAGCAGATGATAATCCGGCTGCCAAGGTCTGGCCAAGTGCCAAGACCCACAACGGAGCCACTGACAATCAGGCTGCCGAGAGCCGGCCAGCCGCAAACGGAGAAGCTCAATCCCTCCGACAAGCCGATGACGATATGCCTTCCCAAGAAGGTTCGTCACCCCGATGCAAGGCCTGGAACTTTTAGCGAACCAACCACTCCCCGCCTAGCATCGGGTGCCAAGCTGGGGGTCGCTAGTTGGCCAACAACTCCACGCTCTGCTCCACCAGCTGAACCGCTGACGATCAAGCTGCCCAGGTCGTCCTCTCAGTCTTCGTTTATACATGGGGTAGCCGAAGAGGAACCGGAGCTAGCCAAGTATGTGGCTGCCCACACTGATGTTCCCTCCGCAGATGATGTAATCCCCCTAGAAAAGATACCTTACTTCATCAATAAAGGGCTATCTTTGAACTACCTCGAGCTTAATAAGCTCTGTACGATGTATGCTATGGAACACGGTATAGGCACTCACCTCCACACACAGGTGACAAATGTGCACACCGCAATCCAGCTTACTCCAGCGGAAGACGCTTACCGCATAATCGAGGGAGGGGACCACCCAATCATCTTCGGCCGGAAGGACGACCCGCATCCCTTCACCGTAGAAGAAGTCGACCTTGGATCAGATGCCGGGAGACTGCCTCTATATCTTTATAGCCCCCAATCTAAATATCTCATACAAAAACAGGGGTATGATCTGGAGACCACGCCAGGCTTGAACTACGGCACTGGGCGACGATTACCTTTGAAGCCACCGGTCCTGGCAGGCAAACCACGGGACTACTATAGCAAGACTCGATGTGGATTAGGGTATGTTACACCCCCAACGACCCCCGAGAGTTCAGATGAAGAATGTGACTGGCATTCACATTCGACCGAGTCACCAACTTCTAACTCAGATACCAGCATCGGAGATGTGTTCAGACAAGTCTTATCAGTCAACATGGCATTCGCCGACGCTTATGAAGAAGATGAAGACATCCCTGAAATCCTCGAGCTAGAGCCGTGGGCCCAACAGCTGGATGCACAATGGGAAAAGCGGTTCGAACAGAGAGAACCTCCTACTGAAGATGAGGTCATACAAGTAGATCTCGACAGTGAATCTTCTCCAAGACCGATCTTCGTCAGTAAAAGCCTAACAGACAAAGAACGAGAATCGCTGCTGGAACTTGTCAAAGAATATATTGATGTGTTCACCTGGAGCTATGAAGACATGCCGGGGTTAAATCCCGATATTGCTCTTCATAAGCTCAACATTCGGCCAGATGCAAAGCCAGTCAATCAACAACAGCGACGCTTCCGCCCGGGCATCATGGATGCGATCGAGGCCGAAGTCAACAAACTGATAGCCAGCGGCTTCAGTCGTGAGGAACAACATCCGGATTGGGTCGCCAACATAGTACCAGTCCTCAAGAAGAATGGGAAGATTCGAATCTGCATCGACTTCCGCAATCTGAACGAGGCATGCCCCAAAGATGAATTCCCCCTCCCTATCACGAACATCATGATTGACAATACCTACAGCTTTGAACGTATGTCATTCATGGATGGCTTCTCGGGGTACAACCAAATCAAGATGTCTCCTGACGACGAAAAGCATACATCATTCCGAACACCGATTGGCACATACTGCTACACAGTCATGCCTTTCGGTTTAAAGAATGCTGGCGCCACATATCAAAGAGCCATGAGCATCATCTTCAGAGACCACTTACGCAAGACGGTAGAGTGCTATGTTGATGACATTGCCGTCAAGAGTCGCCGCAAGGGAGACTATCTGCAGGACCTGAGAACGGTATTCGACCTGATACGAGCACACAATTTGAAAATGAACCCCACAAAATCCTTCCTGGACGTATCCAGCGGGAAGTTCTTGGGCTTCATCATCACCGCCCAGGGTATCCATGTAGACCCTAAGAAGACAAAGGCAATCATGGAGATGGGTCCCCCGAGAAATCTCTGCGAACTCAGAGGCCTTCAAGGGAGGCTAGCTTACATCAGGAGGTTCATTTCTAACCTCTCCGGACGATATCGACCATTCACCCACCTCATGAAGAAAGGCGTCTCGTTCGTGTGGGACGAAGAATGTCAGCGGGCCTTCGACAGCATCAAAGAATATTTGTCGAACCCTCCAGTTCTGGTGGCCCCGGTTGCTGGAAAACCATTCCTGCTCTACGTACGAGCAATGGAGCATTCCCTCGGAGCTCTGTTGGCACAAAACAACGATGCAGGCCATGAGCAAGCCATATATTACCTCAGTCGAATGATGATTGGGCCAGAGCACCGATACATCGCTGTGGAGAAGGAATGCCTTGCCCTGGTGTTCGCTATTCAGAAGACGCGACACTATGTCACCGGACAAACAATACATGTGATCTCGCGAGTCAACCCTCTCAGGGTCCTCATGACTAAACCAGGGGCACTCAGCTCTCGCCTCGCTACATGGGCAATATTGCTGTCCTCTTATCATATGATCTTCGTCCCGCAAAAGGCTGTCAAACGTCAAGCCCTGGCAGACTTTTTGGCAGCCCACCCGGGCTCAGAGTCATCCAGGATATATGAAGAAATCCCAGATGAGGTCGCCGACTCGCATACAACCGCTCACGATGATATATGGCGAATGTTCTTCGACGGTGCTTCGAGAACTGGACCCAAGGGCAATATCGTCGTCAGAGTTGGGGTGGTGCTAGTCTCCCCTTCCGGATTGATGATTGACCGCGCTTACTCCCTCACGGAACCCTGCTCCAACAATGTGGCCGAGTACAACGCTCTGGTCATTGGCCTCCAACTTGCAAAGGAGATGGGGGTAGAATATCTTGAAGCATACGGCGATTTTCAGTTAATCGTCAATCAGATCCGGGGCTCATACGAAGTTCGCCACGAATACATGATCCCCTACCACCAAATAGCAATCAACATCATCTAATCGTTCGAGGGATTCTTCATCGAACATGTTCCCAGACTCCGAAATATCGAAGCCGATGCCTTAGCAGGCCTGGCCGCTTCCCTACAGTGCCAAATCATACTCATCAATCGGTAGATGTGATAGGCCACGAACTGGTCTGCCCCAAGAACAACGTTCAATTCGTGGCAAGTTATTCCGCTCGGGCGATTGATGATGCCCCCGATTGGAGACAACCATTCATCGACTTTGTCGTCTACGACATCCTGCCCGAGAACCCAAAGGAAGCCACTTCCATCAGAAGGCGCTCTCTCAGATTCTTCTACGATACAGAGACAAAAATGCTGTATCGCCGATCCTATGATGGATTATTGCTTCGGTGTCTGTCAAACACGGAAGCCAAAGAAGCCGTGCGAGAAGCTCATGACGGTATCTGCGGGTCCCATCAGCCTGGCCCTAAATTACAAGATCATCTCCGCCGGATGGGCTACTACTGGCCCACGATGGTAGCGGATGCGATAGACTATGCGAGAAAATACAAAGCCTGCCAAGTCCACGCAGACTTCATTCACCAGCCATCCGAATTTCTACATCCGACAGTGGCGTCCTGGCCGTTCGAAGCATGGGGGATGGACATCATCGGTCCGATTACCCCACCTTCCTCCCGAGGACATCGCTTCATACTCGCAATCACAGATTACTTCTCCAAATGGGCGGAAGCTGTCCCGCTTGCAGAAGTAAAGACTTCGAACGTGATCAGCTTCCTCAAGCATCACGTCATCTATCGCTTTGGACTGCCCCGAAGGATTATCCACGACAATGGTCCGCAGTTTGCAAGCCACGCCTTCTATTGGTTTTGCGATAAGCACCGCATCCAGAATTTTGTTTCGACACCATACAACCCAGTAGCGAACGGGTTGGCAGAGGCATTCAACAAAACAATCATCAAACTCCTCAAGAAGTTTGTCTCTTCCAACAAACGCAACTGGAACGAGAAGCTCGATGAATGTTTATGGGAGTACCGTACTACAGCCCGAACAGCTACTGGGAACACACCATTCTCCCTGGTGTACGGGAGTGAAGCAGTTCTCCCATTGGAGACTCAAATACCCTCACTCCGCGACGCCCTCACTTATCAATTGACGACGGATGATAACTACCGACGCCGACTACAAGAGTTAGAGGCCTTAGATGAAAAGCGTCTCCTGGCTCAGCAAAGAATCGAGCTATACCAAGCACACATCTCTGGAGCCTTCAACAAGAAAGTTAAAATCAGAACATTCCAGGTGGGCGATCTCGTTCTAGCAGTCCGGAGACCGATGGTCATGACTCACAAGACCGCCGGCAAGTTCCAGCCAAAATGGGAAGGCCCATTTATCATCGAGGCTGTATTCTCCAACGGTGCTTACCGCCTCGCAAAACAGAATGGGAATTTGCTCATGTTGTCCGTCAACGGCAAGTTCCTGAAGAAATATTATGTCTAAACGACATTCTCCAGATCATTGAGTCGTGTGCCCGCTGGTACCGCTGAACTCACCCTCACAATTCTCCAGATCATTGAGTCATGTGCCCGATGATTTCCGAGTCATGTACCCTCCCGTGCCGCTGAACTCACATCCACAACATCCCAGATTATCGAGTCATGTACCCGCTGGTGCCACTGAACTCACACTTTCACAATATCGAGTCATGTACCCGCTGGTGCCCCTGAACTCACATCCCGGTCACTATTTCAGATAGTAAGTAATGTACGATCATACCTCTGAACTTTCTTCCTGGAAGAGATCCTCCCTCATGATCTAATACCCGCACTCCCAGTGCACAAAAAGGGTAATCGATCCACAAATTGCCAAAACGGCCATGTCCTCATTACCTCTGAGTCGTTTCACTTCCGCCAAAAACAAATCACCCCCTACATAGAACTTCCATGTCCTCATTACCTCTGAGTCGTTCTATGTACCCCCCTTTCATTGAGCCCACCCCTGCCATATCCTCATTACCTCTGAGCATGAAGGCCCCGTCAAAGAAACTCTCATGCTCACCATGTCCCTAGCACCTCTGAACAAGAAGGAAAGCAAAACAAAGCAAAGACTACAGATAGACATTTACGAGAAACCTCTAAACCCTAGTTGCAGAAGCGCGTATACCACTCCCTCAACCACCTTACATATGAAGGATGCAATTGAAGAAGATCCTCGTCCAGAATAGGAGAATCAGAATTCCCAGCGCTGCCACCCTCAGTAGTCTCGATAGTGGGGAGGATGTCGTCCCTCTCAGGCGCCGGTTCTTCTTTCATCGCCTCCTCCTTAACAGAGGAAGGCCCCTGATTGATGACAGGAGGCGGCGGCTCCTCTGTCACTGCAATCTCAGCATTCGGTGGAGACATACAAGAACCAAAGACGGAAAAAATGATGATGAATGATGAAAACAGTCAGAAGATATTCAGAGATGTTCATGCGGCCCGTTTAAGACAACTTTTATGCGGCTCGGACATGGAATATACCCCCATGCAGCTCATGGGACGTGTATGCGGACCATGTAATTTGAAAAGCTCGTATCAAATGATTGTGCACGAAGCATGCAGCAGAGCAGCCTCTGTTAGGGTTTCAAAGTACCCAATCTTCTACACAGTCCTTACCTTCGATGGCAACATGAACGTCAAGACGAACGGGGGGTACGGCAGTCGAAGACGAAGCCGATTTCCTACTCTTCGCCACAGCCTTCTTCACTGCCTTGGAAGCCCTAGGTGCCATCGTTGTCTGTCGGTCAGAAGAAGAAAACAAGACAGAAATCTTAGTCAAGAAGAGTCTAAGAGAGAAGTCCCCCCAAATACCCTTCTATTTATAGAGAAAGGAGGACCACAGACCGACGCCTCGTACAACGTAGTCGACTCTTCGGCTATCGAGACAAACTAGCTAATTAAAGATCAGAAACCCCTGGGATCCCGCACCAAAAAGTGGCCTTTAAGACTGACAGCAAACAGCACTTTTAATGCAAAAGATTGCCATACGTGGCAATAATGACGTGGCAAAGAGCTCATGCGGCTCAGACGGCCATGCGGCTGAAACAACTCTGCGGCTAGAAAGTTCATGCGGCTGAAACTTCCATGCGGCCAAGACATCTATGCGGCTAGGACCATATATGAGGCTAGAAAGAGCTTCCACACGGCCATGCTTCTTATTCAAAGTATTTCAATTTTGCAAATTGAAAACTTTGAAGGGGGTCTTGTAGAAGCATGAAAAATAATAAAGAAAGAGCCATGCGGCCAGGAAACCCCATGCGGTTCAGAAAATCCATGCGGCTCAACGAGTCTATGCAGCTCTGTGATCTTCATGCGACTCAGAAGAGAAGACACGTGGCTTGTTCTCCCCTCCGCCCTATACTGTATTAATTACTTTGACGGCTGACCGCTCTGACGAAACGACAGGCCTGACATAAAGAGGCAATTATGACTCTGTCATAATGACAGAATCCTAGGAAATCAAAGAAAATCTCTGGCACAACCTCCCCCCCCCCCCGAGATCCAGAAAACACCACGCAGCCTAGACACGTGGACAGCCATATGCGGCTCGAGCGGAGACCCCCCCCCCCCCCCATGCGGCTCATGCTGAAGTTGCCCTATGCGGCCCAGATCGAAACAGCCCTATGCGGCTAAAGCAGACGCAGCCCTATGCGGCTCACAAGGATCATCTCCATGCGGCTCACTACCCATTGCATGGTCCAGATTATCATGTGGTTTGAAGATTCGGAGGCCACTCCCCAGGCAGCCCTGACACGTGGCCAGCCTTATGCGGCTCAACCCTTATGCGGCTCAATCCTTATGCGGCTCAGTGACTCCTGGGACACGTGTCATAAAGCCAATCAATTTCCCAAATTTACTACAATCAAAGATTGGGTCAAATTCCAATAATCTGGGACACGTGGCAGGAGAATGAATTAAACTTATTCATTCAGATTCGCAGACATCAGCAAATCATCATCACGAAGATTTATTCCAATCAACATTAATTACTGATAGGATTTGGTGCAATCTACACTAAATGGCCCAGATTCATCACACTCAAGATTAATGGCCCAGATTGATCAATCAACAGGCCGCCGCCACTCTAAGGGGCAATCATTGCAAACCCTAATGATTGCATTCCTTCCTTATAAATAGCAAGGTGTCATTCCCTTGCAAAAGGACCACTTTTCGAGATCAGAGAGAGCACCACATACTTGGAGAGAAAAAGCAGAGAGAGAGCAAAGAGAGCATTTCTTCAACGCCAAGCAATCTTCTGGAGCCAAGGCTGCATACCGATCGTCCAAGGAGTAAGGCAGAGCTGCCGTAGCTTTCCCGAGCCTCTATCGTCACCTCCCAGAATCTAAAATAAACAATTGTACTTAGATTGATGTACCTAGGCTTTCGTCCCTAGGCTTTCTTTGTACAAGCGAGTTTGTAACGTGAAGTAAAAGTCCAGTCCTCCGATAATTGTTCTGCTCTTTTATATTTCATGGCAAACAGTTCTCTGGCTGGAACAGAGAGTGGACCGCCTCATCATCAATGCGGTAGCCAGATACAGGAGGGTCTCGAGGTAGAGAGCTAGCAGAGTGACCCGTCTGTGCAAATCTCATATCGGCAAAGGAGTTGGCAATAGCCTGGAACCGAGTTACGTCACGGAACTCATATTTCCTGGAAGTGTCAACGAAGAATGACTGCAGATCTGAAAGATGCTGGTGAATACCCTCAAAGGTCATAGAGTAAGACTGAGGAGGACCAGGTGCTGTAGGAGTAGGTGCAGAAGGAACAGTGGCAATGCTGTGATGAGAAAGTTTAAGGAACTTGGGCTCAGGGTCAAGAGCACAAGTGGATAAGTCAATATCGAATCTCTGAAAGATGCGTGGGATGATCATCGCATATGCGATAAGAGAGGTTGCGGTCTCTTCCGCGACATCTACCCATCATCTGAATAATAGTGTTAGGGGCAGAAAAAGGAATCCCTTTAAGAATGTGATATAAAGCTGAAAGCTCAAGTGCAGTGACATCATCTTTTGAAGTGGATTTTGGAAGAATGCGATGTAATTCGTAGTTAAACAAGTTCAAGTTATTAGCCTTGAACTTTCCAGGACGAGCACGTGCGGGCGCATAAAGCTCATTCTTGAAACTAACGAGAGTCGTACCCTCAGGGAAATCGAAATCAGTGATGTCATCGAGTGGAACACCTTCGTTTGGAGACCAAGGATTTCCGCTAGCAATTCATCATTGAACGCGATATATATCCCGCCGACACGAGTTCTCGCGGTAATACGAAATTACAGTAAAATAGTCTAATGGCATTAGTAGCTATAGGAAATTGTAATGTAGCAAAGTGATGTAACCCTAATGCCTCAAAGTAAGGACGGTGGTCAGAAAATACAGTCCACTTGATCGGAGATCCGGTACATATAGTACGCATAATAAAGTCGGCATACCAAAGTAAGGCTTGGTCGGGAGTTTTGAAATAAAACTCATCCGATTGGACCGGAGAAAAGAGAAAATTCGTATGCGGATCAGAAGACGATGCCTCTTCACTGGCATTGGTCTTCTTCCTCTTGAAAGGATTGAATCCCTTAGGCATTCTATCCCAAAAACTAGAAACCCTAATAATTTGAAAGTGGAGGAGAGAAGGGATTATACTTTCCGAGAATCAGGTATACTGTAGAGGACGAGATTCTCCGCACGAATCCAAATTTTGGACGAAGATCTCCACGTAGATTGGAAGAAGGAAGGTGGAGAAGAACTAGGGCTTTCGGGGCACTGCTGCTGCTGTTTGATGTGGTTTGGAAGAATGAAGAAGATGGGGGCCTCGGGTTCTGACTGATACATATATATATCCAGCCGAACTCTGGCCGAATTCGGACCGAACTCGGGCCGAATTCGGACCGAACTCGGGCCGAATTCGCCAAGGGTTGCCTGGCTATATAAAAAAAATTTGTGGGGCCACATCTTTTTCATCAATTCATTTTAAATATTTAATTCAAAGTTTAGTAATTTTAGATTTCAAATAATATAATTAATATTATTTTATAAATTAATATTCTTTACTCAGCATCTGTCTCAAATTAGCTATAGGAGTACTGTCCCAGCTAACGGAGGTTCACCGGGGAACTCTTAAATACCGCTTCGCTTCGACCGTAGTCGTGGTGACAGACAGACTCTTTTTAGGCTTGTCTCAAAAATAGTTATTGAGTATTGAATAAATTAATTAATAAAACAAAATTAATTAATATTATTGACATCTAAAATTCCTAATTTTCGACGTAAATAATTGAAACGATCTTCCGCTAGAGGTTTTGTGAGTATGTCAGCTAATTGATTCTGTGTGTCTATGTATACAAGGTCTATATCTCCATTTTGTTGATGATCTCTAACAAAGTGATGTCGAATCTCGATATGTTTAGTACGAGAGTGGCATACGGGATTCTTAGCCAAATTAATAGGACTAGTGTTGTCACAGAAAATGGGTATGTATGTAAAATGCAATCCATAGTCTTTTAAAGTTTGCTTCATCCACAAAATTTGTGTACAACAACGTCCTGCGGCGATATACTCAGCCTCGGTTGTTGATAATGCGACAGAATTTTACTTTTTACTAAACCAAGAGACTAGAGCTTTTCCTAGGAAATGACATGTGTCGCTGGTACTTTTTCTAACTACTTTGCATCCGGCAAAATCAGCATCAGAATAACCGGTTAGGTCAAATGACGTGGTTTTGGGATACCATAAGCCGACAGAAGAAGTGCCTTTAAGGTATCGGAAGATACGCTTAACTGCGCACAGATGTGATTCCTTAGGATTAGCTTAAAAACGTGCACACAAGCAAACACTAAACATAATGTCTGGTCGACTAGCAGTTAAAAACAGTAAGCTACCAATCATACCTCGATACTTACGTATGTCGACGGGTTTGTCTTGTTCATCAATATCAAGCTTGGTTGAAGTCGCCATTGGAGTGCTAAGTGGCTTGACTGCTTCCAGGTCGAACTTCTTTAATAGATCTTTTGTGTACTTTGCTTCATTTATGAACGTCTCATTGTTGGTTTGTTTAATTTGCAGTCCGAGAAAGAATTTCAGCTCTCCTATCATGCTCATCTCAAACTCATTCTGCATATACTTTGAAAATTTTTGACAAAGAGATTCATCAGTAGATCCAAAGATAATATCATCTATATAGACTTGAATCAAAAGAATGTTGTTATTCAAAGATTTTATAAACAATGTAGTGTCAACCTTTCCCTTTGAAAAACCGTTATCAAGTAGAAAAGAGCATAGACGATTGTACCAAGTACGAGCGGCTTGTTTCAAACCGTATAAGGCTTTCTTCAACTTGAAAACATATTCAGGATTTTTGAAATCAGTAAAACCGGGAGGTTGAGCTACATAAACTTCTTCTTTTATAAAACCATTTAAAAATGTACTTTTGACATCCATTTGAAATAACTTGAAATTATGAAAACATGCAAATGCACATAACATGCGAATGAATTCTAATCTCGCAACTGGGGTATAAGTCTCATCGTAGTCGATACCTTCTTTTTGATTGTATCCTTGAGCTACGAGTCGAGTCTTATTACGAGTCACTAAACCATTCTCGTTCAGCTTGCTTCGGAATACCCAACGGGTGCCAATGACCGGATGATCAATGGGCTTGGGAACAAGTTCCCAAACTTGATTCCGTTCGAATTGGTTTAATTTCTCTTGCATAGCATCTAACCAAAAATTATCACTACATGCTTCTTCAACATTTTGGGGTTCAAACTGCGAAACAAAAGCAACACAAGAAGCTATATCTTTATTAGAGGAACGAGTACTTACACCTTTGGTAATCTCACCAATTACCAAGTCCTTTGGATGATCTGCCAAGAATCTCATCTCTTTTGGCGTATCCTCAGGATTGCTGGTTCCTGCTTCTTTGCTTGAAGACTCAGCTGGGGCTTGGTGTGAAGGTTCTGCATCTTTGTGTGAAGGTTTTGCAGTAGTTGTACTTGGTGTAATTACGTCTTCATTGTCGTCATCGTCTGAGTGTTGATTTAGCTCATCAAACTTAACATTGATTGATTCTTCGATGACCATGGTTCTTTTGTTGAAGACTCTGTACCCTTTGCTCTTTGCTGCATAACCTAGAAATATACCTTCATCGGCCTTTTCATCAAATTTACTCAGATTGTCTTTAGTATTAAAAATAAAGCATTTACAACCAAAAATCTTAAAATAAGAAACATTGGGTGTTCTATCAAACCATAGTTCATAGGGAGTCTTCTTCGATATGGGTCGAATTAGAACCCTATTGAGAATATAGCACGTTGTATTGACAGCTTCAGCCCAAAAGTATCTAGGTAGACTAAACTGGTTTAACATTACTCTAGCCATTTCAGATAGAGTCATGTTCTTACGTTCCACAACTCCATTTTGTTGTGGAGTCCTAGGGCAAGAGAATTCATGCACATAACCGTGTGTGTCACAAAATTGCTTGAATTCTGCATTCTCAAATTTGTCGCCATGATCACTACGAATGCGAGTAATCATGAACCCTTTTTCATTCTGTACTTTCTTGCAAAAGGTGACGAATTCTGATAATACATTGTTCTTGCGTGCAAGAAAATATACCCATGTATATCTAGAAAAATCATCTATAATGACAAATGCATATAACTTACCTCCTAGACTAGCAATTCTACTTGGTCCAAATAAGTCCATATGCAACAGTTGTAAAGGTCTAGTGGTACTTACATCGTTCTTAGATTTAAAGGCGGATCGGATAGCTTTGTTCTTTTCACATTCACTACATACCGTATCCTTCTTGAAAGATATGTCCAGTAAGCTGCGTACCAACTTCTTTGTAGATAGTCTTGAAATTGTATCCATGTTTGCATGACCGAGTCTCGTATGCCATAGTTGACTCTCAATGCTTTTGGCCATCAAACATCTGCCTACTTTGTTAGCATCTTCCAACAAATAGAAAACATATATGTTGTCTTCCCTGATACCTTCAAAGATAGTACTACCAGTTGAACTGTCAACTATAGTACATTTGTCTTTGACAAAGTTAATGCCATAACCATGATCAGCTAAATGGCTTATGCTGAGCAGATTATGTTTTAACTCGGTAAATAGACAGACACCTTTAATCACAGGATATGGAGCCTTACCAATGTCACCGATACCGATTATGCACCCTCTTAAATTATTACCGTAGGAGACGTATCATTATTTATTCTTCTTCGACAGTGTTGCGAATAATGAAGCGTTACCGGTCATGTGCCGTGAGCAACCGCTGTCGAGGATCCATTTGCTCCTAGCATGTGAAGGGCGTTCCACCTACAAAACAATTTGTAGATGAAACTCTTGGTACCCATTTCTTGTAGGGTCCTGACTGGTTAGTTTTTGGTATCCATGCATAAACATTTAAATCTACTAACTTTCTGATTCTACATGCAGAGGATATATGACCAATGAGGCCACAATAATGACATTTTGCATGTTGAGTGTTAAAAGTTGTGTGAGGTGCATGATTGGTAAGTTTTGGTTTTCTAGTATAGAAGAATGCATGCCTATTAGTCTTCTTGGGCATAGGTTTGGTATGGTTAGGTCTGACAGTGTTTGGTTTGGGCGTGTTCCGATGATTCGGTAATTGACACGTGTTAGAATAGGAAGCAGCAACTTCATGCCGTTTTCCTAAACTAATTTCCAACTTTTTTGGAAGTGTCATACAATCTAGTATAGTCAGATATAAGTGTTTCAATTCTGACTTGTGCATACTGGAGACTCTTTCTCTCCTTAGATAGGTCTTCCTTTAACTGGATAATAGTTTGATCTTTTTCTTCGGATAGCTTAACAATCTCGTGTAACAACAACTTAATAGATGAAAGCTCACCAAACTCAATTGAAGAGTCATTATTTCTAACATGATCTAGTTGGTCTGTAAGTCTTCCTATTTCACCTTTGTACTCTTTGAGTACCTTCTTAGAGGTTTCATATTTACTACACAGTTTCCTGTAATCATTTAACAGGTCACTGAAAGCCTCTTCTAGTTGCTCAAAGGTGAAATCATCATAAGAATCAAATAGAGGATTAGTATTTAACTGATCGCAAGCCATCAAGCATACATTTGCAGCGTCATCTGATTGTTCGTCTTCTGAATCGCTGGCTTCGCTTTCATGCCATATGCTTGTGTTGGCATACTTCCTTGATGTAGATCGCTTCAGGTAGCCTTTGTCATATTTGCTGCTTTTCTTTGATGATGATGATGCTGTTGGACAATCTTTCTCCATGTGTCCTTTCTTCTTGCATCCGTAGCAAATAGGATCTTCCTCGTTGTTGTTGTTGTTGCTATCTTTTGTTCTCTTGTTATATCCCATGAACTTCTTGAATTTTCTTACCAAAAGAGCTTGATCTTCAGAGTCAGAGTCGCTGTCGTCAGAATTATCTTCGACAGTTCTTCTATGTTGAGCCTTGAGAGCGATCGACTTCTCTGACTTCTCCTTTGGTGTAGCATCTTCAAAGTCTTGAAGTTCTAACTTGTGAGTGAGTAGCTTACCCATGAGTGTTTCCAGAGACATTGTTGAGAGGTCGTTTCCTTCAATGTTTGTTGTAGCCTTTGGAATTCAGTTCTTTGTGAGAGCTCATAGAAGTTTGCGAATCTTTTCATGGTTACTGTAATCCTTGCCTAATGAAGACGAAAGATTTATAATATCCAAGAATCTCGTAAACATCTGTGTGACTGATTCACTTGGCTTCATTTTGAATGCCTCGTACTCCTCAGTAAGTCTGCTGATTTTTGACTCCTTGACTTGTGTTGTTCCTTCGTGGGTTACTTCGAGAAGCTTTCACACTTCATTTGATGTTGTGCAGGTAGACACCCTGTTGAATTCAATTCTTTCTAAAGCACAAAATAAAGCGTTAATAGCTCGTGCGTCAAGACTGGCCTTTTTCTTTTCATCCTCTGTATATTTGTCATGGGGATTTTCAGCTAAAACTCCATCAACATAAATACGAGGAGGCTTTTTGTATCCATCAATAACTACAGACCATAAGTCAAAATTAAGAGATTTTAGGAAGAAACTCATACGTGTTTTCCAATAAGTGTAGTTTGTGCCATCAAACAGTAGAGGTATGTTTGTGGCTTGGCCTTCACTTGTGAATTTCACAGTTGCTATGTGTAATTCTGTGATCTATATAACAATTAAAAATAACTGAATATAGCTGCAATTTTACCTTGCTTTACCTGTATAACCCGCTCTGATACCAATTGTAGGAACGAAATCGTAAAGCATAATACTCTAGAGGGGGGGTGAAGAGAGTAGGCAGCGAAATATTGCTAATTAAAAACTTGTTAGCAGTTAGATCACAGATATAAAAATAATCATAAAATAAATGACAGTAATAAAAGAGTGATCAGAAGGCAAACGCAAACACAGAGATATATATTGGTTTTCCTCTTGTGAGGACTAGTCCAGTCGGAAGAACTCTAGCTTTCATACGAAGAAGTCCTTGCAACTTCTACAGACGCGAGCTTTGATACGAAGAACTCGACCAACTTCAATTGTGAAGAGTCAATCTTCAATCAAGCCTCTGATTACAATCGCTCTGAAACTTCTAGACCGCACCGCACTGGCAAATCGACTAGAGGATTGTAACTGGCTTAGAATTTGAAAATGGAAGCTTTTTAGAACTCTTTGGAAGAAATGTAAGCTTTAGAAGAGAAAAGATTGAAAGTGAATTGGTGATTTGCAATGATCGAAATCCTTCTCTATTTATAGTTTTTCCAAAGGCAGAACTCTGGCAGAATTCGGGCAGAATTCGAACAGAACTCTTTGTAACCAACCGCAACTGAAGGGAGACCAAGTTTAAAATCAAACGTTCACATAACGTTCAACTTGGCCGAACTCTGGTGGAACTCTAGCCGAGTTCTGTCAGGGTTTGGTCAGTTGATTTTGTGAAAAATAATTTTGGCTTTTTGAAAAGTCCTTCAGAAGCTTTTTGTAAAATAGATATTTTTCATAAACATAGGTCATTTTTAAAAAGATAGGTCAGTTTTGAAAAACGATTTCGGATAACCTATTTGCCAGTACGACTTGGTGTACAATGTATTCCTAGACTCAATAAAATAAAAAATTACATTGCTTTGAAGGAAATACATTCTTGAGTGACAAACAGCTTCGATCTTGAACGGAGTAGATATCCATCTTTGATCAGTGTCCAAAACGTCGTTAGTAAACATCTGAATTGATTCGTATATCGAGACAGTTTGATCAATTATTAAAATCAGGTTTGACCATAACCAATGGGCCAACAGCAAGGACTTCGTATGAAAACTTACGGAATTTTCCAATAGTCGATTCAACTGGAAGCTAGAGTTCTTCCGACTGGACTAGTCCTCACAAGAGGAAAACCAGTATACATCGCTGATTTTGC
Source organism: Iris pallida (assembly GCA_029216955.1). Classification (NCBI taxonomy): domain Eukaryota; kingdom Viridiplantae; phylum Streptophyta; class Magnoliopsida; order Asparagales; family Iridaceae; genus Iris; species Iris pallida. The sequence continues at coordinate 2,472,372 of JANAVB010028000.1, read as the reverse complement.
GTTTGCCTTCTGATCTCTTTTCTTTATAGTTATTATTTTGTGATTATTGATATTATTTCTGTGATCTAACTGCTAACAAGTTTTTTAATTAGCAATATTCCGCTGCCTACTCTATTCACCCCCCTCTAGAGTATTCTGCTTTACGACTTCGTTCCTACAACTCTTGACCGAACTACGATTTTGTGTACTTTGTGTTATTGTTTGGAGAGCACATAGCACGATTGAGCTTGTTTAGTGGGCAAAGTCATGTATAACATCATTGAATAAACTTCTACACCCGATTTACTGTTGCAGCTCAAGAGCTTGTACATAACAAAATCTTTGTCTAACAAATATCTCAAGAAGCAACACTATAATCTACACATGAAAGGACCCAAAAAGTTTATGCATGAACAACTTCAACAAGATTCTTATTGATCTTATATGTCTCGAAGTCAAGTTAGAGGAGGAGGACAAACCACTTTTATTTCTTTCTTCGCTTTTGGGGTCGTATAACCATCTAGTGCCAACAATTTTCTATGAAAATGAGACCCTCGACATGGAATAGACAACTACTACTCTTCTTAGTATGAGATTACGAAGAGACAAAATCCTATCGAAGAGTCATCTGGGTTGATCACTAGAGAAAGTGGAAGGTGAAAGAGTAAGAACGGAGAAAAGAGTAGCTAAGGAAAGTCCAAATCAAATGGGACAGATTCTTACTGAGAGATTGTAGTCTCTATCTTCAAGTGGATGTTTGTATCGTTTTTGCGGCATATTTTTCCAACAAACGTACACACATCACGATTCCTAGCTAGATACACAAACGTACCAAACCACTTCAACCAGTGGGCTAAGCTAAGTGGCACAAGTTTAATCTCTCTTGGACACTAATTTTTACAAAAATATTTATTTACAACTGATTTTTGGAAAAACATTATATCAAGACTCACATGGTCCAAAAATATTACCGGTTCTCAAGTCAACCGGTTGAACCGACCAGTCTGGTTCGGTCCAATTTGTACAACAATGATAGATTTTGATTTGTACAATTTTTACCTCAAAGGGATTCAATTAATGTGGACAATTGCTAAAGACACTGTTTTTGCTCATGATAGCCCAAATCTTGCTGCTAGCCCACTTTGGAGGAACCTTTACTCAGATTAGTCAAAAATTTGCTATGGGCTACCCACTCTCTCCTCCTCCTCTTCGGCCCCCTCTCCTCCTCCCCGAAGATGCTCACCCTCGCCAACGACTCCATCTCCAATGTCGATGTCGCCTACCTCCTCCTCGTCAGCACCGACGTCTGCGAGAACTGTCCTGTCAAAATTTTTGACAGTCCTATGTCCTACCTATTGTAAGGATTGTCAAAAATATTGGCAATCCTAAAAAAATTCAACAGTCTCGAGTAAAATAATTTCGGTGGCAAACTTGTAAATAAAACAAGATAAACTTGGGTAGTCCCGAGTAGATTTAGGACTGTCAAAAATTTGACAGTCCTCAAAAAATTTGACAGTCCTTAGTAAATTATTTCGGTATCAAACTTGTAAATAAAATAAAAAAAAAATAGTTTCACTGAGTAAAATGTGTAGTGTCTTTAGCAATTAATTTAATGTGCATGAAAGGTGCGTGCAATTATAGGTCTCTCTTCTAGGAACAAGTGACTAGAAGTCTTTTTTCCAAGTCTTCTGGTAGAAATTGGTTTAAGTTGTTTAGAAATTGGAGCAATATCTAAGGACGACCTCGTCTTTCTTCCCCGTCACTTGTACGCTCAAAGGATTCTTGATTCCGAGACGCACACACGCACTCACTCACTCAGAGAAGGAGACAACTCGAATGCTGACCTGGAATATGCTGACGCCACCACACCTGATGTCACAAACTAACTAATGAGGTCTCTATATATATAGAGTATAGACATCTACAACTTCCACCCAATTCCCGCCACTCAACCTCAAATTCCAAACAATCTCCTACAATCACTCACCGGAGGCCGGAACCGAATGGACTCCGAACTCACCTACTTCTTCGACTCCATCCGCTGCTACCTGCTCGACGAGGTCCCGTCCTCCGCCGCATTAAGCTCACCACCGCAACAGACCTACTGCAGGAGCTCCAGCTATGTAGATGACAACTGGCTCGACCTCCACCAAGCCTACACCCACGGCCTGTGGATCCCCTCACTATCCGATAGCAGTCCGGTGACCAACGAGGCCAAGCTGGACCCAACGAAGGAGGAGGTGGTGCCAGCGGCTAAGGGGAAGCACTACAGAGGGGTGAGGAGAAGGCCGTGGGGGAAGTTTGCTGCGGAGATCAGGGATCCGGCCAAGAACGGAGCCAGACTCTGGCTCGGGACATTCGATAGCGGAGAGGACGCAGCCATGGCTTACGATAAAGCAGCATATCGCATGCGCGGCTCGCGTGCGAAGCTCAACTTCCCACTGATGATTGGCACCGAGCCGTGCTCGCCGATGAAGCCTTGTTTGTACTCTGATTCGCCTAAAAGAAGAAAGGAAGAGGAGGCCGCGAATAGTTCAAATGCGACCTCATAGAAGAAAAAAAATACCAGCAATTTATTATAGAAAAAATAAATCGAATTAAATTTACTTGCTTGGTGGTTTATTTGTAGACATGTATTGTATAATAAGGCTTAAAGTATACTCTTTATGGAGGCAGCTAATCGGAGTGCCCTCGGAGTATTGTATTTTTGAATCAGGAACAAAACATAGAGGAGGTACTAAGAACCGCACGAAGAAAAAAGTTTCAGATTGTGTTGTATGGTCCGAACTTAAATAGCTATGTTTGCACATCAATCTTTTCAAAGTTAGGTTACACGATTGCTGTATATTTGGGAACTCATAGTTTAATGAAGTTTTAGGATTCTGGGATTTTTTAGCTGGATTTGCATGCAACTCTACAGAGCTCGTTGATCGCCAGAGGTGTGTGGCTCACAAATGCACAAACAACAAAACAAGGTAGTCATTTAGACGAGGTCCCGAAAGCTGGACCAATCAGGTAATAAACGTAAATCAGTTTACCATTTTAGCAGTTCTCTCTGTGTGTAAACCACAAACCTGAAGCGAATACATCCAGATATTGCCCGAATGAGTATACTGTAGAGATAAACATTAGACTTGATCCATATAACTTAAAAAAAAAAAAAAAATTAAAAAAATTGTTGAAAGTGTTATGTATTGCATTAGACTTTATCCATATTTTGAACTTGACGCATGCGACTTAAATGGAAAATTCATTGTTAAGTCCATATGATGCACCTTAGGAGCAAACTAATCCAGGTACTGTCAAGCTGATAAGTATCATGCATACATCGGTTGTACTTCATTCATATGACTTACAAAAAGATAAATCTCTTGTTAAGTTCATAACCAATGGTATATATCTATATTATATCTATAGATCATCCTCCCACTTTTATCCAATGTGGAACTAAACTTATACAATTCCCTTTATATCCAATCTCATATATGTATACCTGACCACCCACTTTCTATCCAATATTGAACTAAACTTTATATACAAGTTTCTCTATATAGGCAGAACTAGATGCTAGATACAACCCGAAACATTTTCTATTTCCGAGGATCTGAGAACAAATATGAAATATAACACTCAAACATTTGTAACAAATTCAAAACCATCCAAATGATTTAAAGCAAGCTTTAAGTGGAACTCTAGATGAGAGAAGATATTTAGCACGAGGACACTCTTAAATATATACAAATATGGTTTAATACAACTTTGGTATCCCAAACTGTTCCCTGGGACAACCAAGCAGGTGGGGGCAAACATTGTTCTCTACACTAGTATATCAGCTACCATGTGGAAAAAAATAATCCAAAACCTCCACAAAAGAACTAGCTTATCCACACCTAAGCATTTTATACACCTGTGCTCTATCATAATTCATAATAGACTGTCGCATTATGCCATTGTAGAACTTTAAGTACAAGAAGATACCAAATAGGTTTTTAAGTCCGTGTTCTAGATATTTATATAAATAAAGCAGTGGAAAAGCCAGATGATCAAATCCAGTACCACCTACCTATCTGTTAAAGAATTGTCAAGAGTAAACTAATCAAAGTTCTTATTCTCAACCACCATATGGTCATCGGCATTATATAAGGGAATACATCTTCATTGCAACTTGGAGGTCGACAACTACTTGTGCAACCATAGAACAATTAGTCTTGTCTACAAAACCATAGCCACCAAATGGGTTCAATAAATAGGACACTATTCATTAGTCATTCTAACTAATCTATCATATCGATCAACTGGCTATGATTAAGACGAAACAATCAAGGAGACACCTCAAGGAAGAGAGCACGAGTGGGGACTCATCAGTATCTGCCTCAAAAATATACTAATATTATCTTTCATTTGACTATTCCATCTGACAATTTATTCCGCCAGGACCCCGAACCAATAATCATATTAGGTGACACTTGAAAGCCTTTGATATCATTCAAAACTTCACAAAAGATTTGTCCCATCACTCTTCAGTTGCTTGTAGTCTTCTTTCAGACTCAAACCTCCACAAAGAAAAATCTTCTTGTATTTTGGGAAAAGAACCAATCCCCAACCTTCCAAAACCTGTTGGGTCCACAATAATAATCCTCACTCACAAGTGGCCAACTTGAGATCCAGTAATAAGGGGCCCACAATCACTATCGCATTGGCCTTCATCCCTGAGTTGTCTTGTTTGTGAGATCAATGACAACGAAACTTGCCCATAACCAAGGAAACTAGATAACCTCCGAAGGTATCAAGTGCTTAAAATTTGCACATTTTGTATGTGAGGTTCATGAAAGATTGTCAACATATAACAGTCACAAGTGCACGTCTATGCTTAGCTACAAGTATAAATTTCAGAATAAGGTTTAGGGAGAATAAATATCAAATGTATTGGTGTAGAATGAAAATGAATATTTCTCGGATGCCTCCAATGAAAAAGTAACTATCAACGCAGTTGTAAACCTGCCAAATTGATTGTTCCATCTCTTATACACCATTGGTTATCGCCTCCTGCAGTGTCAAAGCCACGAGCATTAGATGTAGCAACCCAGTAGCTGTGGGAATTTCTTCTACAGTGAATATCATAAGCTATTTTACTGGTTGTGAACCATCCAATGTCAGTCACTGTGTCATAGCCATGAGAACGGTTAGAAATAGTAACCCAATAGTAATAGGAACTCTGTAACAATAATGCTACCATCTACTTTTATTGGTGGCCGATCATTCATACATTGTTACCTACTGTTTGTGTATAAAGCAGGTAAGTGGATCATTGGCATAAAACGGAAGAACATAAGACTACATACACGTTCAAGCCTTGATGGGGTGTCTAATATCAACTGTAGAAGGAAAAGTTACCTGATCATGCAATCAAAACAATAATCATCTCAACGATATCATTGAAGACATGTAACACTCTTAATGAAAGTAACTTTAAGACTAGTTGCTCGCACGACTTTATCTCTTTGGCATGGATAACAAATCCCCATTGATACTTTGTAGTCTTTGGTAACAAAGTATAAGTGAATAAACCCTCTTTGAATTATAATAGTATATAAAAAGGATTCTATGTTCGATACCTCAGGTTATCACTAACGCTACGGGGTAACTTCGAGTTAACAGCCACTAGTAGGAGGGGAGGATTAATAAACCAGGTCCAAACGGGATTTCAAGTCCTTACATGTGATCTCAAGTTTATTAACCCTTTCTGTAACCTTCTATCCATAGTTGCAAGGTTCTAGATGGCAGTAGGCGGGTGCGCAACGAGAGAGTCCGCCTACCGCCTAGGCGGTTGATAAATTTTGGACATTTTTTTACTATTGGCCTAGGCGGTTGATAAATTTTGGATTTTTTTTTTACTATTTTACCACTTTTTTTTTTGTATAATATGCATATTTTAAGAGCGTTGCATGCATAACTAAGTTGTAGAACGAAGATTTATGAAATTTTAGTTTTGTAAAAGTGAACTATAGGCCCATAATGCTTACAAAACCTTTTGGTCAAAACATATTGTTAGGTATTGTTCCTTCTAGGCACCTGCCTACGTCGCCTCACCTCCGCCTATGCCGTCAAACCTCCATTGACCGCCTAGTCCACCGCCTACCGCAACAGCAGTGCGGAGAGAGACCGCCTAGGCGGCCGCCTCAACCGCCATTTAGAACACTGCATGGTTGAATATATTGCCACACTGTGGCATAAACTATTATCATCATAGCGCGGTGGCCTTGAAACAATACTAGCATCTATACCCCATCTAAGGTTTTAAATGATAACCAACCAGTCCTCGCATCTATACCTCAGCTATATTTCTAAATGATAACCGACAACCCGATAAATGTTTGGAAGAAATTAGATTTGAATTTTAAAAGTAAAAACAAAAACCTTAATGAAATTTGGAAAACGTATTCATCCAATCCCACGATCCAGAGCTAAACTTCGCATACAAACATACACAAGTCAAAACACTTTTCATGTATGCCACCGTATTATCACGTCCCGATCCGGGAAATCGCTCGTCCTCGCTAAATTTCATCCGAATCATCGTCCTCGCTGGGGCGTGATGTCGCACGAGCCTGGAGTTGCGCTCGTGCAAGACAAGATAACAGGTTCACATAGAACTATCTCAATTTGATAACATAAGCAGCGGAAGAAAAACAGAGTATACAACAAGAATCTCTTTTATTCACAATGAACTGAAGGTTACAAAGGCTCTGAATAGCCCAACTTAATATGCCAATTGGCTACAACGCTCATGATCTCTCTAGCTCACAAAGGATTACAATATTCCATACATTGTCTCTTTATAGCCACCAAGTAGTCTTCGACCGAACATCTCCATGTTGCAAGTCCGAACGCCTATGCGGTAGGCTCCTCTTGAACGCCAAGGACTCCATGCCTCGGCACGTCCTAGCCAAGCTCCGCCCGAGCTGATCATAATCCTGAACCTACACATAAACTAGTGGGGGATTAGTGCTTTCGTCCTCGCTTCGCACTGATCAAGACCCGCTCGCACCCAAACCAAACACTAAGTAATTTTAGTGGACATGCTACATTATTTGGTGATCTTTCTACTTAGCCTTAAGATCAGTTTCATGGCAATCTTCATATATAGCAACTTATCATAAATGTGTCCCATACCGTGTTCCTGCAGCAGATACAGTTAGCCATAATATGAACATAACATAGTGTTTCGTTCTCATCTCCATTCCTCTTTGCCTAGCCTGCCATGGTTAGAACTTACATAAGCAATCATACGATTCGCGCAACCAACCAATCATAACCGTAAACATATGCATAAGGGTGGCAGGCCCTGCGCCTGCACCCAACTCTCATCTCAGTCCACCGGCCCTAACTATATGAAGGTTACGGTGTTTTGCACCGTAATGGACTTGGCATCTCTTATGTGTAAGCCTATGATCGTTTCGATACAGGTTGCTAGCCCAATATCCGAAGGATCCCAAACTTACGGATATCATAGCTTATCACAGCACTGGACGGTCGCAATCCGTCCGAATGATGTGCACCATAAATACCACACATAATTTCCTCCTAGGCCGAACGGTCCCGGTGCCCCGGCGTAACCGTCCGAGGGAAGCCGCACCCGTGCACGGGCCATCCGAGTCCATTGACCATGCAATAGGCACCATAGCAAACACACATAACATTCCAACCAATCCTCTGTTGCATAAACATAATCTCGTTCCATAAACGGTTTCACATTCCATAAACATAATCCATCATCCCTATCTCACGCTCCGTCGGCGTTATGCCCCAACACATCCATATTGATGCACGACGCCCAACGGCTTAGTCATCTCGTTTTCATATTCAGCGTGTACCATTCGTAAGTTGTTCTCATAGCCTATTCCGTAGTTGCTTAGTTATTCCCTAGCTTCCGTGCACGAGGGCACGCTCAGCGCCGTAATCAGTGTTCTACGCCTAGTGTTCAATGTTCTCGGAGGCATGCACGTGATGCACATCTCGATATTGTCTTTCAATGTTCTACCATCATCGTCCTACCGCGACTCGTACACTTGATGCACGTCGCTTCAATTGTTCGATTATTCAATGTTCTATCTTAGTGTTCGACACATAATTGGACCTTTCGTCGTCCGAGCCACGCTCGCTAACTCGATAACATCTTACGCATACAATGATATATATTTTATTAGACGTGAAGGAATAGGGAGAGAGAGTCAAGAACCCGCCCACCTTAAGCCGATACGCCTTGTCGTTTCGCCGAGCTGAAGCGGCTCGCTTCCATAACCTGGTCGCATAGCTAACTCTCGGACTTAACCATTCCTTTGAACTACTCGGTTGAGTTGGCCTATCGCGTCCATGCCACGATCCGTAATCCCGCATAAAGGCATAGCCTGCACACCAGATCAACTAAAATCAGCACTTGCTCAAACGGGACTTATCCTTTGCATCGATTCGATTCATAGATTCCAACCGACTCAAAGCTTACCTTTGGCCAACGTAACTCTTGCATCGATTCGTATCGATATTTCATCGGATCAACGCAACTCTTCGAGTCAACGACTCATCATAATGCACCGTACGGAACGAGACATTACATAATATACCACTCAAAACAAGGTTCGTCCTCGAACCGAAACCAACACTTAAATTCAAGTGTCTCGCTAGATCGTTTCACGATCTCGTGCTACTACCGTTGGAATCATACAACTTAGTTTGGATCATATACATATTTTAGGCGTCCCACCAATATATGCATTTCAGCCAAGCTCAGTTGTAGGATATCGGGACAGACTAACACGCTCAACTTAATTTCCTCAAGCACCAATCGTTCCGTACTCGACTTAGTCAAATTTTAGCACATATTCCCAAAATACTTCTCGTATGCATTATTCCATAACATGCGATCATCTTCCAAACATCTATGCACATAACTTAACTCAAAACTTAGTTCAATCTCATAAGTTTCTCGCCGGCCACCTAACACTCGCATTGCATCGAGTCATTGCGCATCCGATCACAACAATTCTCCGCAACGCCTATTCGCCCAATCGTTTCCTTTCTCTCACATAACTCAAGTCTTTCATCCAATCATTCATAACATTTGGCCTTAATGACATGGACTAAGTCCAACATGTCCAAATTCCTTTGCCTACCATTTGCACTAAGTCTCGCACACAATTATCTCAACACAATCCACGTTCTCGAACTGCCTACGCATCGCGTCTGGAGCTACCCCCGCTAGGTAACTTATCCAGACATCATGCTTAATCTCTCCCGACATAAGAGGTCAACTTGAGTCTAAGATGCTCAAAGGCAACAATCTTTCCGACCCAAGGTCTCTTACGATACGTCCATCTCCGATTCTCGACCGAGTACGAATCCTTTACTCAATCTTCGATTCAATCCTGACTAGTTCATTTCGTAACATAGATCGCGCGCTCAACACACATAGCCTAACCGTTACTCAAACCGATCTACGACACAACTCTTAGGGTCATTTTATTATCCGTCGCTCTCGCGCATTGCAGAATCCTTGCAATCGCCTTACCGCATCACTATACTAGGCACGTTCCTCAACATCTACTCGATCATCGATTAACCCAGTCTATCCACGTATCCATTCGATCGATCATAAACTTTCTAACCATATCGTTCTAGTCGAGGCTACTCGCTAACTTTCGAAACACGATACTCACTTACTTAGACTTATCCTCAACGTGCGGTACATCGTCTTTCATCCTCGACAAAATCTTTATGCGACTTCATTGGATCATCCTATGGGACTTCAATATTCACTTGATTTGGCGGTCAAGTCTTCTAGGATCATCTGTCCCGAAACTACGCTCGATAATTGAAGATCATCAACGAGGGACAGTTACAACGAACCATGCTATATCCTATTGCGGAGCCAAATCAATTCCCGACAATTCCTATGAGACTTTATCCGATCCGACATACTTTACCAATCCACAATTTCTCTACTCCCGCACAACTGATGTGTCGTTGCTACTTGAATGACTCATGCATTACCGTCGATTATTTTCGCTAGTCGTACGACATCTACTCGCCTCACGTTCGAGTTTACCTATTCGTGATCATAGTTCGACACATCCTATACTCATCGAAACCATCCTCAAACAATTTTCACATCAAACCACAAGTCTAAATCCAATTTGCTACGCCTTGCAAGTTTAATCATCCCCGCTGTATGAATCACCATACCAGCGCTCACGCGGAATGATCGCCCTAATTTGGCATGACGCATGTGCGATGCTGGAGTTGCACTCGCATAAGACAAGAATGTCAACATTGTGGTTATCCTCGAAACAATCAAGCACTTTCGTTTTCTTTCGAGTAACATCCATCGACTCTCAAATTCTCTGAAGCATTCCTACCGTTATCATCCAAACTGCCATAACTTAACTTGCATCCTATTCATCCAACAACAATGCTCAACATAATATTCGTTCATTCAATCAGAGTATTCCCGAGTTATTACATATCGTCTTTGATACGCCTCAATACCATCGTCGATATGCATAACTTGAACATCTTCGTCTCTCATAAGCTCCAATTCGTTGCAATCACTGTTATTTTTCGAACTCGAATACGAATCAATTCTCACGTACCGAAATCCATTCTGTTGTAACTAACTACCATCATCGAGACACGATTTCCAATTCATATATTCATTCTCATATCCCTAACTCGCACTTCCAAATCGTGCTACCGACTTATCGCACTAACTCGAATTCGTTCGGACGATTCCTTCGTACTTACTCAACACATTCCTGAATAATTCTTCGTACCAACTCAACATAATTTCGACCGGGTCGACTATTTTCTCAACGTAACATTCTTTCGCTATGCTCTGCCTATCGTTCGACTTACACTTAACGAATCCTCGTCCGACGTATCATCCATAGGTACGACTTTGCACATAATTGTTCGACTCAATTCATCGAAGCACACTTGCATCGACTTCTCTCAAGTCATTCCCACTCAAGTCTCGGTACTACTCCGTCCGTTGAGGACAAACATATCGTTACAATACAATCGTCTCGATGTAACCTATCGCAAGTCACTAACCGGCTTAACATAGCTATCGCTAAGTGGTATTCCATATACCACTAAGAAATCGAGCCTATCGTTACCGATACAATACTTCGCTATACTGATCGCATAATTGGTATTGCATATACCACTCGAAATCGAGTCATTACTCGACATCACACTCCGCATAGGTCCGACATCTATTTCAACTTAACTATCCCGTGGCGATCTTTCCGATCCCAGCTCTAGCGTTTGCTTACTCGAATTGGCATAACAACTGAACCAACATGCCCTATCGTTCACTCAAGTTCGACATACATTCAATCTAACCATACCTTGGCAATCATATCGATCTCACACGCAACATTCGCTTATTTGAAGCTCAACGTGACATTCGGCCAACATACATGTTCGCCTACTCAAACTCGACTTAGCGACCATCTCGACTCGTTATTATCGCATCCACGATCTTCCAATCTCACTCATTGCAACTCGTGCAACAACTCATTCTCAATACTTAAGGTCTTTACTCAATCTCGCGCAACATATCGCTATCCATCCGCATAGCCATACAACACGCATCATACCATATCGACTCGTCGCACTGATGCAACGAACGATTCACGACTTGCTGCACTCCGTGCAACCAACAACACATAACCGTTCGCATAGCAACATAACACGCATCGCCTCACATATCGACCTGTTGCACTTCGTGCAACCAACAACACATATCTCCTCGTACTTCGTGCGACCAGCAACACATAACTTCCCGTATTTCGTACGATCAACAATACGTATCTCATTGCACTTCGTGCAACCAACATCACCATATTCGTTACACTTCGTGCGACTAGCGACTCACAACTTTCTTGCACTTCGGGAAACCATAATCTCATAACCCGTTGCACTTCGTGCAACCAACACTCTCCGATGGCACCCGGAGATAGCGTGATAGTCACGACATACTTGTGGCAGACATACGCACTTAATATAGACTTATTGTATGGAACATCCAATGTACCGTCGAGCAGATCCATGAGCCATGCGGTTGCGGAGACAACGTAGAGTCAACTGAATTCGATAGCGAAGCAACTGAGGGTCAAAGAGATTCATGCACGGTCCAAAGGATGGAACCGCTCTGATACCAACTTGTCACGTCCCGATCCGGGAAATCGCTTGTCCTCGCTAAATTTCACCCGAATCATCGTCCTCGCTGGGGCGTGATGCCGCACGAGCCTGGAGTTGCGCTCGTGCAAGATAAGATAACAGGTTCACATAGAACTATCTCAATTTGATAACATAAGCAGCGGAAGGAAAACAGAGTATACAACAAGAATCTTTTTTATTCATAATGAACTGAAGGTTACAAAGGCTCTGAATAGCCCAACTTAATATGCCAATTGGCTACAATGCTCATGATCTCTCTAGCTCAGAAAGGATTACATTGTTACATACATTATGTCGCTTTATAGCCACCAAGTAGTCTTCGGCCGAACATCTCCATGTTGCAAGTCCGAACGTCTATGCGGTAGCTCCTCTTGAATGCCAAGGACTCCATGCCTCGGCACGTCCAAGCCAAGCTCCGCCCCGAGCTGATCATAATCCTGAACCTACACATAAACTAGTGGGGGATTAGTGCTTTCGTCCTCGCTTCGCACTGATCAAGACCCGCTCGCACTCAAACCAAACACTAAGTAATTTTAGTGGACATGCTACATTATTTGGTGATCTTTCTACTTAGCCTTAGGATCAGTTTCATGGCAATCTTCATATATAGCAACTTATCATAAATGTGTCCTATACCGTGTTCCTGCAGCAGATATAGTTAGCCATAATATGAACATAACATAGTGTTTTGTGCTCATCTCCATTCCTCTTTGCCTAGCCTGCCATGGTTAAACTTACATAAGCAATCATACGATTCGCGCAACCAACCAATCATAACCGTAAACATATGCATAAGGGTGGCAGGTCCTGCGCCTGCACCCAACTCTCATCTCAGCCCACCGGTCCTAACTATATGAAGGTCACGGTGTTTCGCACCGTAATAGACTTGACATCTCTTATGTGTAAGCCTATGATCGCTTCGATACGGGTTGCTAGCCCAATATCCGAAGGATCCCAAACTTACGGATATGCTTATCACAGCACTGGACGGTCGCAATCCGTCCGAATAATGTGCACCATAAATACCACACATAATTTTCTCCTAGGCCGAACGGTCCCGGTGCCCCGGCATAACCGTCCGAGGGAAGCCGCACCCGTGCACGGACCATCCGAGTCCATTGACCATGCAATACGCGCCATAGCAAACACACATAACATTCCAACCAATCCTCCGTTGCATAAACATAATCTCGTTCCATAAACGGTTTCACGTTCCATAAACATAATCCATCGTCCCTATCTCACGCTCCGTCGGCGTTATGCCCCAACACATCCATATTGATGCACGACGCCCAACGGCTTAGTCATCTCGTTTTCATATTCAGCGTGTACCTTTCGTAAGTTGTTCTCATAGCCTAATTCCGTAGTTGCTTAGTTATTCCCTAGCATCCGTGCACGAGGGCACGCTCAGCGCCGTAATCAGTGTTCTACGCCTAGTGTTCAATGTTCTCGGAGGCGTGCACGTAATGCACATCTCGATATTGTCTTTCAATGCTCTACCATTATTGCCCTACCGCGACTCGTACACTTGATGCACGTCGCTTCAATTGTTCGATTATTCAATATTCTATCTTAGTGTTCGACACATACTTGGACCTTTCGTCGTCCGAGCCACGCTCGCTAACTCGATAACATCTTACGCATACAATGATATATATTTTATTAGACGTGAAGGAATAGGGAGAGAGAGTCAAGAACCCGTCCACCTTAAGCCGATACGTCTTGTCGTTTCGCCGAGCTGAAGCGGCTCGCTTCCATAACCTGGTCGCATAGCTAACTCTCGGACTTAGCCATTCCTTTGAACTACTCGGTTGAGTTGGCCTATCGCGCCCATGCCACCATCCGTAATCCCGCATAAAGGTATAGCCTGCACACCAGATCAACTAAAATCAGCACTTGCTCAAACGGGACTTATCCTTTGCATCGATTCGATTCATAGATTCCAACCGACTCAAAGCTTACCTTTGGCCAACGTAACTCTTGCATCGATTCGCATCGATACTTCATCGGGTCAACGCAACTCTTCGAGTCAACGACTCATCATAATGCACCGTGCGGAGCGGGGCATTACACGTATAATGTTATTACCCCACTGGAGTGTTCTTTTAACTCATTAAAGCCACCAGGACAAGGTTGCCCATCTCAAACATATATTGTTAGATGGAAATCTAGAAGAAAAAACAAGCTTTTGTTGTAGAAAGGCAAAGAGTTGGTAGATGCAATTTTAAATTTTGAAAGTCGATAACTATTTATCATGAACATTAGCTATCATAACAAAGTAGTTTTAAACATTAGTATAAATTCATTGTACTGAATCCAAACTCGAAGCTGATAAGCAAAAATCTTAAGTAAATCCAAGTCCAAACTAAGTAATTGAATTCGGATTTGGATATTGCCTTGAACCCGAGAACCTAGTCCGTTTATAATCCTTCCCAGATTACATATGTCCTTCATGCACATGCATTGTATTTCTTATGCAAAATTGCATATTGTATTTTATAGCAAGTACTGGAACAGCATAGTTCTTTCTGGTGTCATGACGTGTCATGTTACACCTATTAGGGTGGTTCTGCAGCGACATGTCTAACTCATGTTCTCTATGCACCTGATACTGTGTTCATGCTCCATAGGAATGTACTAACCACTCATTTTGCTTTCTAAACATAATGGAAAGCCTTTCTCCTTCTACTTCTGTAACTTTGCACCAACTCAGGGTATTGATGTCAAGTCACCCACCCATTCGAGGAAATTTGTCAATGCTTACGTGAAGCCTGCACAACTAAGACATTTAGTTCCCTAGGGCATAGTGTGATGGATTCATGAATGAAAATAATAATGAAGACAATAAAAAAAAAGAGTGAAGTCCAGGTTGTTCTTGACAACGAACAAATTTTCTGCTTTTCATTATTATTAGTGAATACTGAATGGATAGGATAGGAATCAGTGTGTTCGTTAAAGCCGGGGTGTGGGGGGGGCGCAATTGAAGATAAGATGAAAGTCATTTCAGGTAGTTTGGATGTGTAACAGAGACCAATAGATATCCAATCTTAATTAAAGAGCTGCTAGGGGTAGGCCTAAATGAATTTGGATTGAGGCTATTAAAAAGTATACCAATGTTGTAAATGTAATAGAGGAGAATGGCCCTTAACAGAGCAGGGCGGAAGAAGAAAAAAATCAAGTAGCTGACCCCAATATTTGGAATAAAGGATTAGTTGTTCTGTAGTAGTTTATTCTCGAGGAATATTAGGGCTGATGCAGTACTTGCAATGGACAATAATATATTTGAATGTAATAGGGAACTGAATATTTAAATTCAGCATCTTCTACATGAACTATTTATACTACATATTTTGAGAATTACCTCTTGGGCCTTATACGATCCTCTTCAAAGTCCATCATTCCCCCCACTTCAGAGTAGATGATCTCCTCGTGGCCTCGTAAATCCAAGGTGGCCTGAATGCAACTTCTGCCACCAATAAGTAAGACACATCGACCAACATTGCACACAATTATAACTATTTTTACTTCATTTCTATATTATCTTTAAAAAAAATGGACAAACTTATAACAGACATACAACTGAACAATAGTTTGACAAGAAAGACGAGAATAAACAGAGGCAGACAAGTCTTGCAGATGCACGTCAACAAAGACCTTTAAATAAGCCAGTCAGCCTACAACGAGTACAAATAACCATCAAGGCATAAAGTAATTATGCTCACCTTGAAGGATTTCTTTGCATCTTCTACCTTGTCTTCAATTTCCTTCCTGTGTTTCTTGTTTGCCTCACTCATTGCATCAGCCCACTTGATTTTTTCTTGAATTGTATGAAGTAAATTATCCGAAGTGCCCAACCTGCAGGGGATTTTCCATGGAAGATGGTAAACAACTACGTCCAGTAATGTAGCTGTTGGTCCCAAAATAACAATGAATTAATGCCACATCCTGTCCACGAAGTAGGACGGGATAGAAGCATACAACATGTCATTTGAATGCAGTTGTAACTGTGTCACAAACATCACCTCTTCAACAATCGTTAACTTTCCGGAGGAGAACAAGTTGCCACATAGAATTGCAAATCAAACAAGAAATGTGGTATTATAGTGTGAAGATATATTCCATAAATTTTCAGGAACAAGGATTTAGACGTTTGCTACATATAACTTTGCAACAGAAAAAGGCCTTGGTACAGGAGAAACCACTGTTAAAATACAGACTCATCATACTTTGCTGCACAGTTGGTTCATAATAAACAACAGGACTCTACAATCAAATATTGTCACCTTCCTAGAAGAGAAGAAATTATGTATACTGGTGAAAATCATTCAAGAACTCTGGTATGCTAGAGTAAAGATCTATTCCACAAATTTTCAGTAAACAAGGATTTAGGTGTTTACTACATACAGTTTTGCAAGGGAAAGACCTTAGCAGATGAGAAACCACAACTCCACTCACAGACTCAACTTACTGTGTTAGTGAAGTCAATTTGGCTGCCTCAGATAGTAATGAAAATTAGGCAACTTCAGATCCAAAGTTCTAATATACAAAACTTTTTTTTAGCTCAGCAAGCAAAAAGAAAGAATAATGCTTGATGGAATAAAAGCCTTTTTATATTCGTATATTCATGGATTGGTCAATAAATGAAAACACGTTGCCTTGGACAAAGGAAACCTAAACCAAGTCCTTTGCAATACTATCGAAGCATTCCAAAATATCAATTTTACCTCTTCATGACCCTTTTCTAATATAGGGGAACTTCGATGGTGCTCCTTGGTTGTATGAGATTAATCTGGATGATTAAGAGATACCTACCAACCAGTGGCTTTCTAGGTTTTACGGCAAGGTCCTCTCTTGCTATAGCTCCCTTGAGTACGAATTTGGCACTGGCAGCAAGGGCTGACGTCAGGTTGATAACAAGTCATAAAAACTGTCAAATTTTTATGGAGATTTCTCATGCTCCATAGCCGAACTAATT
Source organism: Iris pallida (assembly GCA_029216955.1). NCBI lineage: Eukaryota > Viridiplantae > Streptophyta > Magnoliopsida > Asparagales > Iridaceae > Iris > Iris pallida. The sequence continues at coordinate 2,455,178 of JANAVB010028000.1, read as the reverse complement.
ATGATGAGTAGGCCTGGATGGTCATGACAATGATGATGATAATATTTCATCTGCAGACAGTGGCCATGGTGTACCTAAAGTGTTCCACTATGAGGTATAAGACAGCACATGGTGATTAAAAAAAAGATCACTTCCAACAGCAAAAACGATAAAAAAAAGACTCATAATGAAGCAATAATTATAAGAAATTTTGAGCTCGAAAGCAAAAATAATAATAATAATAATAATAATACCAAGCAAAGACAATTCATATTATCAGCAAGTTACTGTACAAATAGAAGCAAACTTCAATAGGATAGCCCAACAACCTGACATTCCAGCAATATTGTTATGGAAATCCATTCAAAACCTCCCCACCCAAATGATGGCATTGTTCATGATGTAATCAATAGTGCACTTGCTAATAGTCAGACTTTTACCAAATGGATGAAGAAAATACAGAAATGTGTAAAATTCTCAACTTATGCACCTTGGGTCAAATAATCTATTACCAAATTTGATAAAGTATCATGGCCGACAGAATTCATGTAAACAAGTACAACTCTATAATGAAATTCTACAACCAAGCATGTTCAGTGTCAGTGCGCAGAAATTTCTGTTGAAACAGAGCTAAAGTTCCCTTGCATCAATTTCTATTCATATGATATGATGCTTCAATTGCATTTGCACTTCTTCAATCCAGTGCATGCATGTAAACTAGAGGACACAGAATAAACTCTTTTCTTCATGGTGTCTCTGTGTCAAGCCATAAGTCACGTCCACACAAATGCATTTGCACTCTAGGAACTTCTAGTGTGATGGACACTAAGATGACAATTCAAAATCGGCCAACTTTCCACCCGTTGCATATCCTATATAGAAAGTCCAATAGTTCATCTATGTTGAGTACTCTAAAGTTATGTTTAGCAAAAAGGCAGATTTGATTCAATTTCGGAGAAATTGGCTCTCTTTGATCTTAAGAATAACCAAATCTGTACTCTAGAGGTGGTGCTATATGATGTACCACAGTACATATATCATACATGCAGTTGAGACACAAGCACAATCTCACTCAAGCAAAAGGATATGGACTCATTTCCACATAAACAATGGTAAATTTTAACTTTTTCACGAACACCCACTGCAAAAGAATACAAGAATTACAGTAGTTGCTAGGGTTCTAATTTGAGAGTTTGTTGTCTCATAACCATTGTGTGAGAATGATCCTCGCATTATATACTAAACAAAGTTACTTGACTTGTTTTATTTAAAAGTAGGGTTCAACCCAGTGTGTCCACCAGGTATATACATTGGTTGTTTTTATTAGGTGTGGCATAGTTGACAGGAAAGATGGCATCACTATAGCTTGGGCTTGGGAGAATGATGGGCTCAATTGCTTCGGTGGTACTCCAAGTTATACCCTATTAACAATAAAGTACCTAATGTATTATTCCTTACTTAAAAGTAACACACGTTATAATTAAGGTGTATCACAGTCCCTGTACCAACTTTCCGTCAAGTTGCTAACGGAAATGGGCTCAATTACTTCGGTGGTACTCCAAGTTATACCCTATTAACAATAAAGTACCTAATGTATTATTCCTTACTTAAAAGTAACACACGTTATAATTAAGGTGTATTACAGTCCATGTATCAACTTTCCGTCAAGTTGCTGACGGAAATGTGACGTGGCGTGTACACGTGTGTAGTCCACGTGTACACTCAACCTAGAATAACCATATTTGACCTTCATCTGTCTCTCTTTCTCTCTCTCTCTCTCTCTCTATTCGATCGACACACTCCGACGAAAAAACGAGGCCACCGAGAGACGCGGACGACGAGGAGACGAGCGGTGCGGCTGAAGACCAAGCTACCGGAGCATTCGCAGATGGGTACCTCTCTCCCTTGCTCTCTTCTTATTCTTCTTCTTCTTCATTTTCGAATCTCACTTTGTTTCTCTTTATTACCGAAACACTAAAATTTGAAAAACCTCGAAGTAGAGTAGAGCAACATTAGAGGAAAATCCTAACCAGTAGTTATTATTATGGAAACCCTAAAGTAATTTATTGTGTAAACCATGCAATAATTTATTGTGGAAACCCTAAAATAAAAGAAGAGCCGATCCTAAAAATGTTTATGCTGACAAAATTGCAGCAAATGAAACAAGTGAAATGGAATGGGATCTTGCGAAGATCCCATGTTATTGCGAAGGAACTTCTCTGTCCAAATTATTCACTGCAAATACACCTTGAAATCGTGGGCGCCAATTTTTAAAATGTGCAAAGGAGGTAGGATGTGATTTTTGGTGTTGGACTGATGAACTTCGGTTATGTCGTTGTGAAGCCGGATTTTGCAAAATACGAACATCAAAGGTGCCTAGGAGCTTAGGTCAAAAATTCTACTGTTGTCCATTATCTACTAGTGTAAGTGAAACATACTTTTCTTTGTACATTAATATAAATTAATTATTATTTTTTGCTATTAATGTGTAACTTACAATTGTAATTTCTTTCTTCAATATGTGTAGAGGAAAAATCCCGGTTGTGAATACATTAGGTACTTTATTGTTAATATGGTATAACTTGGAGTACCACCGAAGTAATTGAGCCCATTTCCGTTAGCAAGTTGACGAAAAATTGGTACAGGGACTGTGATACACCTTAATTATAACGTGTGTTACTTTTAAGTAAGAAATAATACATTAGGTACTTTATTGTTAATAGGGTATAACTTGGAGTACCACCGAAGCAATTGAGCCGAGAATGATGTTACTGATGATTTCTAGTGAGAATACTGAGACTGCTTTCGATTACACATGAATTGCTTTTTGGAAGATTTGAGTATTTTCTAGCGCACATAAAAAGACGAGTGCAAGGATATTGGAAGGAAGAAATATCACATTTCAAAAAATATATGATTGCCACTAGACCCGGAAATTGACTAAACAAAAAAACATGTGATAAAATATAACTATAACTCAATTAAATTCCAGCTTTATGGATTATCATGATTGCCCTTGGCTTCAGGGCAAGACAATTTGGCAGCACTAAGATACATGGTTGCTATTACCATGTGAGTAATACCTGATTGCAATCACAAATGTAGGTGTTTGGTTCAATCATCATGGAGGTTTGCTTTTGTTGTCTTCAAGCTCTAAGGGTCCAAAGCTTGGACAGGTCTTGGTGTTAAGGCACAACGGTAACTTGCCAATATATAAGACAGTTAAATATACGAGCATCTAGATCAAGGACATCGAAGGGTGGCTTGTTTGATGAGGACATTAGGGCCGGCCACACAGTTATAAAGCTTAGTAAAAGTATGTCCATGTTTCAACTCAACGACATGAGGCATTTACCAGCCTAGTCACATAAAATTTGCCTCCTTAAAAAAACCTAGGGAATAAATTAATAGCATGTAATGGTAGTATTTAACTATAATAACATACGAAATTGTTGTATGGCTAGCTTAGTACTAGCTCACTACTAGCAAATGCTGATGTGGCGGAGAGAGGTAACCAAGTTTACAGGTTTAGCTGGTTAACATTAATATTAAAATTAACATTAATATTAGAATTAACATTATATTAACTTAACATTAAAATTAATATTAATATTAACATTAAATTAAAATTAGCATTAACATTAACATTAAAATTAATACTAAAATTAATATTAATATCAAATTAACATGAATATTAATATTAATATTAACATTAAAATTAATATTAACATTAAATTAAAATTAGCATTAGCATTAACATTAACAATAATTTTTTTTTGGTAATTAATTTTTTGGGTTAAAATATGACATGTCAGCTGCCATGTCACTTCCCATGTCAGATGTCACATAATGGGAGATGACATAACCCAAAAATTTTGGGAGCCAATTAACATAAGAGAAATGTTTAAAGAATATTTTCTAAAAGTTGTTGACCAGCTAAACCTGTAAACTTGGTTACCTCTCTCCGCCACATCAGCATTTGCTAGTAGTGAGCTAGTACTAAGCTAGCCATACAGCAAGATTGAATAACATATTGGGTAAAATACTAGAAAATCTCCCTAATATTTCCCATAACACGAATACCCAGGCAGTAGCATAAGCTATTGGGTCAAAAAAAAAGGTAAAATACCCTTGCCTTTTAGTAAAAGAACAAATAAAGGAGGGAAACAAGAAGTTAAATAAAGAAGGGATTTATTTGCAGAACATTCTTTCTTTCTCCACCATGACCATCAGCTCCTCCATCACCACTAAACCCACATCCATTAGGACCGCCTCTTCTCCTTCTCCCTCACTTTCCCGATATGTCACATCATAGCAGATCAGTGGTTACCACCTACGCCATGGTTCCTATCGTCACTTTGTTACAACCCTATACTCCCACATCGATTATATGATAAAATGTTATATGAGAAACTTGTTGTTGGTGATATAGTACTGGGCTCTCTCCTCTCAATGGCTAGCTTCTTTTAGGATGAGTTCTCTCAAGGTTCGTATCAAATGATATCAGAGCCTACACCATGCCTCTCGGTTGCAATCGCGCTGCGTAGATGGTGACGTCGGCATCACAGTGTTCATCCCGTACTAGAAGTCTAGTGTAAAGCCAGCCCACATGGGTACAAGGATTGTGGAGCATGGTGGAATATTACAATCCTAGTCCCATATCGAATATATAGGAAACTTTGATGTGGATTATATTATCTTGGGCTCTCCTCTTCACGGCTATAGCTTTTAGGATGAGCTCGCAAGGTTCGTGTCCCAACGTTGCGTACATGACTGAACTCATGTACGAAGACAGAGAGAGGGAAAGAAGGAGAAGATAAGCACCGATCGTAGAGAATAGGCACATAGGGGTAAGTACTGGAAGTGGTGGTGAAGAGAAGAGGGAGAAGATTTGCAATAAAACCTTCTTATTTTGATTTATATTCTCTTCTTTTTGTTTTACTTTTTAGAGTATATTTTGATCTTTTGGATTTATGGGCTCATGGTAATGGTAGACAACAAAAGGTTAAGAAACGTTACAAGAAAGAAATATGAAGGGGAAAACGTTACAGGAAGGGGGTTGTGTCATGCAAAAAACATTGGAAGGGTTCGTACTTTACCTATAGCATATGGTGAAGCATATTACAACTCACAAGTAAACAGCTTATGTAGTACTTTAGTATTCGATTAAATGTAATGGCCTTTTTCTATTAACCATTAATGAGAATTCTTCGACAATGCTAGAATAACTTCTATGTTCTAAGCATCTCTCCCCCATTTGCATATTCAAGCTTTAGTTGCACAAACTGTAACAAAACCTGTTCAATTCATGCATAGCTTCAAATCAGTCATTTTTTTTTCTCAAACCACAATCAAGTTGTCCATCCATATTCTTAATTGTGTATTCTTTTCTTAATAGCATATAATAGCCAAAGAGAACAATCATCACTATAATTATGAATGTTATACTTGGTGAACTAAAACCTAATGCGATCAAGTTGGACAGTGTATAATCTACTCCATTCCAGATTGAACAATCAATCTCAAGGTTGTAAAAACCATTGGGCATTAGTCAGACGGGCATCCGCCAGACAAGCACCCACCAACTAGCACCTAGCGTTATTATTAATTGTTACTACTTATTAGTATATTATTGTTTTTTTTTACCTGTTACCATTATTATTATTGGTATTATCTATATTATTATCTATTCTAATATATAACCCAAATATCAAGAATATTACTATTATTATTTACGTAATACTTCCCAACCTAAAAATATATTATGCATGGATGAAAGAGTAGTTTACTCATTTACTAATTCAAATTTGAATAGTAATCTAAAACTGTTCGTAACATCCTCTTATCTACTCGTGTTCTTATTTGAAAACTAGTCTAAAATCGTTCATAACCCCCCTATCTCCTCCTGTTCTTAGGCCTCTTCCTCCACTATAAAAATCAAACTTTCTTTGTTCCCAAATTTATCATCACCGTCATCATCCAAAAAAGACTTATTTTTTTCACTAAACCTTCATCCTATTTTCCACCAATGACGCGAACCAAGCAAACCAGCAAACCGTCTACAAGTCCACCGACGACAAGACCTCGCACAAGCAGTTGGCCACCAAAGCCGCTCGAAAGACCGCGATGGCGATCGACGACATGGAAGCCCCATTGCTTTTCGCCTGGTATCATCGCCCTCCGCGAGATATGGAGGTACCAGACGAGCGTCGAGCTCTAAGGACATCCAGGTCGCTCATCGGATCCGTGAAGAGAGGGCTTGAATTGCATGACTCTTCACTATAATAGTCTTCTTAGTTGTTGATCTAGATTCTAGTTGTTCAATATAGATTGTTGTGGGTTTGTAAAACTAAATGCTAGTGTAATGAAAATTTGAACATTTCTATGTCAAAGTTACTATTATTTTTTGGTCCTTTAATTGTTGTTTCTAAGTTGTTGATTTGTTGTTTATTGCCTTCTCGTGTGATTCTTTACCAATTATTTTCTCAAGGGTGATAAATAGTAATACTGAAACTGAAATATATCAATAGATATGAAGGTCGTGTTATATTGGAACTTCTCTTTTTTTATATAGCCATATTTAATAAGGACATCGTATCGCACGCACGAGATTTTCGACACGTGTACAAGCGCAGGAAGCGTCTCGGACAGGACCGAACATTGCTCATGTGGTATTAAGTTGATATGTTAGCAGTATGTTTATTTTAGTCCCACATTACTTGCGTGGTAGTTGATTTCTTTTATTTGTATTTTTAGTCCCACGTTACATGTGGGTTAGTATGTTGCTCTTTTGTATGCCAATATATAGGATTGCTATATTCATATTGGAACATAAAATAATGAATGATTGTGAGAATAACATTCTTGTGATTTATTTTTTGAGGTTTTAGAGTGTGAAATCTAATCTCCCCCCCGGGAGTATGAAACCCTAGGGTGGTCGTCCGTCGAGCGGCCCCTATCCAGGAGTAGGGCTGCAAATGAGCCAAGCCGTTCACGAGCTGCTCGAAGCTCGGCTCGATAAAAGCTCGTTTGAGCTCGGTTTGTTTACTAAACAAGCTGAGCTCAAGCTTCATTTTCGAGCTCGTTTAATAAACAAGCCAAGCTCAAGCTTAGAAGTACTCAGCTCGTTTGAGCTCGCGAGCTGGCTCGTTTATGAGCTTGCGAGCTGGCTCGTTTAGAAGCTCGTTTAGGAGCTTGTTTAGAAGCTCATTTGTTCTTTATTGAATTCTAATTTTATATATATTTGTGCATTATATATTTATATGTCCTTAATAATTGATATTAAGGAACTTTTTTAATTAAAAATTTATAATTAAATTGTTAATATTACAAGTACTTGAATTCAAACCTAACTAAATTGAAATCGAGCTCGTTAAGCTTGAAATCAAGTTTAATGAGTTTGAAATAAAGTTGAACGTGCTTTAAATCAAGCTTAACAAGCTTGATTTTGAGCTTATCGAGCTTGTTTATCAAGCTTGAATCAAGCTTTCTTATCAAGCCAAGCTCGAGCTCAAACCAAGCCAAGCTCAAGCTTAATATAAACAAGCTTGAGCCAAGCTCAAGCTCTAAAATAAAAAATTTATCAAGCTCGAGCTCGAGCTTGAGCTCGATTAATTCTAGTCAAGCCAAGCTCAAGCTTACCAAAGCTTGGCTCGGCTTGGCTCGTTTGCAGTCCTATCCAGGAGGTACCAGCAGCTCCCCGTCGTCCTGCCTCCCATTCCGGTCGCCTGTCTTCCTACGTCGATAAGTCAGGCCGCCCGCCGCCAAGCCGCCAGCGATCCACCTTCAAACGCAGAACCGTCAACTAAACGCTCTCCTTCCTATCTAAAGTTATACAAGATCCAGCTGCATTATTCCAACTTTTCAAGTATTTGTGAAACTACCAATGGTAGCATAAGGGTCTTTAATCTTTTCAACATTCATAGTTGCTATTATTTTTTATTGTGAGCGAGCGAATCTGCTTAATAGTAGGATTTATATTTGCTAAATTGAATAATAAATCAAGAACTAAATTAGAGTACAACTTCATTATATCATTTTTTTTACGAAACAATGAATACAAGTTTTGCAACATTTTATTGTTCTTCTGCTTAAAGAACCATTAAGATCTCGACCTTGAAACTTTAAAATTATTTCGCTTAGTCATTCTTTATAACATAGCATTAATTCTTGTTCATACTATCGATTTTTGACAACCTGCATAACATAGAGACATGTTAGAACTAATCACAACATGTATTACATCCTCTTTGGTATCATAGCATGGTTTGTGCATTTAGATCATTCTATATAAATTATTTAAGGGCAAAACTCCTACAAGATATTGTTGGGATTTATTCACTAATCTATAGCCCAAAAACCACACTGAACTAAATTTAAAATTTATTTAGACATTAGCCTTAACGATTTTTGGTATTACTGCCTCGGGGTTGCCGATCAGACGGAGCTAAATAAGACTTTGAAGGAAGCAGTTGTGGTGTGATCTGGTATCAGTGAGTCTCCTACCACTAAAGAGGTCCATTCACTCAATTCGAAAAAATTTAGGAGTTGATTAAAAAATGCATTCAACGGTTTAGCATTTTATTTAATATAAAAAAAAAGAGTTGCGTTCTAAGGTTTTGTATTTTATTTCATTTGATTTTAAAAAATTGCCATTTGCATTAACAACAATCATTTAGGTTTAAGTAGTGCATGGATCTAGTTATTCATATTTGTTAGACGAATCTAGTCAATCATCTCGAGAGTCAAGTAACCATTTGCATTTGTCATGCGAATTTACTAAGGAAAATATAGACCCCGAGTTGGTTAGGAAGGTAGAGGCTAATGGGACAAATAAGTATCATCACTCAAGAGTGTAGGGCTACCCGCGAAGCCTTAACTAAATTTCAAAAAAAAAACAAATGATAATTACCAGAATTGAAAAAGCACGTAGTTGTACCCCACAGGGGAATGACGGGGTGAGTGCAGAGTCAGACACCTAATAGGGATGAGTATGACCATCAAACTGTTACAACCATTGAGCTTCCCATTCCCCACGAAGAAACCATAACCATCATATGACCCTGACAAGCAATATTTGAGGAGTATCAAAGTTGAGCGCCAACCTTTGACGGCAAACTTAATCTGTAATACTTTTTGGATTGACTCAAAAGTATGGACCACTACTTCAAGTGGTATACATTAATCGAGGAGAGAAAAGTAAATTTTGCTGCTATGAGATTGACTAGCCAAGCTAGTCAATATTAGTCTAATGTCGAACACTTAAAAGAAAAAAGAGGTGAGTTGCCCGCGAGAACTTGGCCCGAAATAAAACACCAATTGAAAGAGAAGTACCTCCCTCCCTCTTATTACCCCGTTTATTAAATCAGTAAATCTCCTACGCCAAGGAAACATTTTGGCTAAAGAGTATGTAGCAAAATTTGACGAGTTCATGGTAAGATGTAGCACTATCGAAAGTGAAACTCCTAAACAAATCCTATCTAGGTTTAGAACTGGCCTGTGAACCGATTTGAAAACTGAGTTTTCGCGCGAGACATTTACACACTAGAGAGAGCTTATGCCCTAGTTAAAGACCTAAACGAAGTTAAACCACATTCGAGTTTTAGGAGTAAAGATTTTCGTCAACAAGTTTTACGATCATCAACAAACCAATACCATAATCAAACTATTTCCAACCGACCCCAACCTAGAGTATATATGAAGGGCAAGATTGTTGAGGAATATTTTTCAAAGGTTAGCCAAAACGTGAAGTGTTTCAAATGTCAATGATATGGATATGTCGTTGCAAATTGTTCTAGTCCTTTTAAGATCAATTTGATTGAGAAACAATTTAAAAGAGTCAGTACCCAATGGTGAGGAGTACGTTCATCACATTGATGAAGACACATAATACCTTGAGGAAGAAAATGACACTATCTTAGGTTACATAAGGTCTCCTACATTAGATGTTGTTAGGTGCACCTTGTCTCAACCTAAGGTTAGCAGTGACCGAAAACGACACACGATCTTTCACACTCTTATAAAGATTGAGGATAAGAACTGTAAGATAATTATAGATAGGGTAGATGCATTAATAATATTTCCGCTTCAGCTGTATCTAAAACGGACCTTAAGGCAGTTCCGCATCCTAGTCATTATAAGGTGTTTTGGATCAACGAGACATCCTCCAAGTCCAAGAAAGATATCTTGTTTCGCTTCAATTTTCAATCTGTAAAGACAAGGTTTGGTGTGATGTCTTGGACATAGACTTAGGTCAAATCATCCTTAGGAGACCGTGGTTGTATGATAATAACGTTCATATCCATATGCTAATATCTTGCCAATGGCAATCTGGGAAACGTAATGGTGTGTAAAGACATGTATTTTGTTTTTGTTGCTTTGCTAGCTAACAAGTGTGACAATGACCAACAAACCTAACAACATCTCCCTTAATGCTCGGCCAAAAGAATCGACATTCTACAGCCTCAATAGTCTTATTGCTCCCAAAATGTCCTGCAAGACCCTCAACATGAACTTCCCAAACAAGAAAATCCCTTAAAGATGTGCTAGGGAAACACAACTTGCGACACCTGAACAAATACCTATCATACATATGGAAATCATCCAATCTCACGAATGTTGTCATTGCTCAACAAGATAAAAATATCATGAAATCAGGGTATGACATGTAGTCTTCTTTAATTCGTTCAAATCCAACTACTTCGACACTCATTTCAGGAAAGAGAAATGATCAACGACCGAGTGCATCGGCAACCTTATTTTCAACTCCCGCTTTATGTCGAATGGTGTGTATAATCCTACAAAAACTCTATCTCCCATGTCTAACATTTAACCTTTTTTGTGAGTTGATATACCTAAGGGCTTCATGGTCTGAAAAGATGACGAATTCTTGTGAAAGCACGTAGTGCCGCCAATAGTAAAGAGCTTGTACTATGGCGTAGAACTTCTTGTCGTAGGTAGACTAATGATGTCGATCATCATTCAGTTTATCACTAAAGTAGGCAATTGGGTGGTTTCCTTGGGATAGAATTTCACCGATACCAATGCCCGAAGCATCACATGTGACTTCAAATACCTTCGAGAAATCAAAAAGGCGCATGACACGAGCTTCTACCATCTTTATCTTAATCTCGTCAAAAGTTTTGGCAGTAGCTTTGGTCCGCTTAAATTCATCTCATTTTAAGCATTCAATCATAGGTGCCATAATGGTACTGAACCCCTTAATAAATCTGCGATAAAATGTGGCAAGTCTATGAAAACTTCTCACATTTCGCATGCTATTGGGTTCAGACCATTCCTCAATTGTTCCAATTTTCTCCGGATCAGCAAAGACTCCCTTAGAAGAGACCACAAATCCAAAGAAGATTACTTTGACTATGAGGAAGGTGTACTTCTTTGGATTAGCATACAATTTCTCCTTTCTAAAGACAGAACAAACTTGGCGTAGATGGTCCAAATGTTGCTCACGAAATCGGTTATAAATGAGGATGCCATCAAAGTATACGACCAGAAAATATCCCATGAAAGATCGTAAAACTTGTGTCATAACTCGCATAAATGTACTCGGAGCATTACTCAACCCGAAGGGCATAACCATCCACTCATATAATCCATCCTTCGTTTTTTACTCATCACACGGTCAGATACGAATTTGATGATAGCCAATCTTAATCAATCTTGGAGAAGATCATGGCTCGAGACATCATATCTAGCATATCATCTAACCGAGGGATCGGAAATCAATACTTAACGGTAATCATATTATCTTATTGATGCAACGACTGTCCACACACATACACCAAAGTACTATCCTTCTTTGGTGTCAACAAGCCAGGTACTACGTAAGGACTTAAACTCTCCCATACAAACCATTTCCTAAGAAACTCGCTAACTTGTCTTTTTAGTTCCACATGTCCATTTGGGTTCATTCGAAAGTGTACCAGGTTGGGCAAACTTGCTCCTAGTACAAGGTCAATTGCATATTGAATGTCACGCATCGGGGGTAAGTCATCGAAAAGGTCTTCAGGGAAGACATCATAAAATTCTTCTATTACAGGAAGGATCTCAGTAGGAGTCAAATAGGTGAGTTCTTTAGAGATTTCACGAGCAGCAAGGATAAAGGTAGGGCTTCCTTTGGTAATTTCACGAGTCCTTTCCTTCGCACCAATTAGATTCAACCCCTTGGGTGCTTATTTGGACTAAGTTGTTGAACACTAGTTTTCCGCTGTGCGTGATGAATCTTGATTTTCTTTCTGTTATGTTCAAACATCGCCATGTTCGAACAGCAGAAGATATGAACATGATTATTGTACAACCATAGTCTCCAAGGATAAATTGACCTACATCCATGTCCAAGACATCGAACCAAATCTTGTCTTTATAGATTTAAATTGAAGCAGAACAAGGCACCTTTCTTGGACTTAGAGGACGATCTCGTTGATCCAAAACACCTTCTAACGACTAGGATATGGAACTGCCTTAAGGTCTACTTTAGATATTGCAGAAGCGAAAATAGTTAATGCCACTACCACTATCTACAATTACCTTGCAGTTGTTATCTTCAATATTTTGTAAAAGTGTGAAAGATCGTATGACGTTTCCCGTCATCGCTAATCTTAGGTTGAGACAATGTGCACCTAACAATAGGTAATGTAGGAGACCCTATGTAACCTAAGACAGCGCCATTTCCTTCTTCAAGGTATTCTGCGTCTTCATCAATGTAATGAAGTACCCCTCATCATTGGGTAGTGACTCTTCTTCAAATTGTTCCTCAATCAAATTGATTTTAAAAGGACTAGAACAGTTTGTAGTGACATGTCCATATTCTTGACATTTAAAACACTCTATGTTTGGGCCAATCTTTGAAAAATCATTCTCAACACTCTTGTCCTTCGTATCTACCCTAGGTTGGGGTAGATTGGAAATAGTTTGATTAGGTATTGGTTTGTTGATTATCGTGAAGTTCGTTGATGAAAATCTTGATTCCTAAACCTTAAATGTTCGTCTAGGTTTTGAACTAGGCCATAAGCTCTCTCTAGTGTGTCAATGTCTCGCACGAACAACTCAGTTTTCAAATCGGTTTGCAAGCCATTTCTAAATCTAGATAGAATTTGTTCAGGAGTTTCACTTTCGATAATACTACATCTTACCATGAACTCATCAATACATACTCTTTAGCCGACATGTTTCCTTGGCGTAAGAGATTTCAATGATCTAATAAACAGGGGTAATGAGGGAGGTACTTCTCTTTCAATTAATGTTTCATTTCAGCCCAAGTTCTCACTGGCAACTCATCTCTTATTTCTTTTAAGTGTTTGACATTAAACCAATATTGACTAGCTTAGGCCAGTCAATCTCATAGCAGCAAATTTTAATTTTCTCGCATCGGTCAAGATATACCACTTGACGTAGCGCTCCATACCTTTGAGTCAATCCAAAAAGTATTGTGGGTTGAGTTTCCGTCAAAGGTCGGCGTCTCAACTTTGATACTCCTCAAATATTGTTCGTCGTGGTCATATAGTTGTGGTCGATGGCTCTGGTTTTGTCGTGGGGAATGAGAACCCCCATAATCGTAAGCAGACTGATGGTCATACTCATCCCTATGAGGTGTCTGACTACGCACTCTCACTCCGACATTCCCCTGTGGGGTACGATTACGTGCTTTCTCAATTCTGATGAACCTATTATTTAGTTCTTTTTGAAATTCAGTTAAGGCTTCGCAGATAGCCCTACACTCTTGATCAATGGTACTCATTTGTCCCATTAGTGCCTCTAACTTCCTAACTAACTCAGGGTCCATAATGTCCTTAATAGATTTGCGTGACAAATGCAAAGGGTTACTTGACACTTGGGATGATTAACTAGATTCGCCTAACAAATATGAATGATCAGATCGTGTAGACATGCACTACTTAACCTAAATGATTGTTGTTAATGCAAATAAAAAAAATTAGATTAAATCAAATGAAATGCTAAATCCTAGAATACAATTTTTTAATTAAATAAAATGCTAAACCTTATAATGCAAAAAAAAAAATTAATTAAATAAAATGCACTAGATCAACTCCTAAACTTTTTCGGATTAAGTGAATGGAGGTCTCTATTAGCACGAAACTCATTGATATCATATCACACCACAACCACTTCCTTCAAAGTCCTAATGAGTTTCGTCTGGTTGGCAACCCCGAGGCACTAACACTAGAAATCCTTAAGGCCAATGTCCCAAAAAAATGAAATTTAGTTTAATGTGGTTTTTTGGGCTATGGATAGGTGATAAAAATCCAACCATATCTTGTAGAATTTTTGCCCTTAAAATAATCTATGTAGAATGATCTAACTGCACAAACCATGCTCTGGTACCAAAATTGATGTAATACATGCTTTGATTAGTTCTAACATATGTCTCTATGCTGTGCAGGTTGTCGAAGTCAGCAGGATGAAAAAGAATTAATGTTATGTTATAAAGAACGATTGACTAAACAGAAAAGTTCTAAAGTTCCAAGACGGAGATTTCAATGGTTTTTTAAACAAATGCACAATATCATTATGCAAATTTTGCAATCATTGTTCGTATGAAATTTAATGTAATGAAGTTGTACTCTAATTTAGTTCTTGATTTAATATTCGATTTAGCAAATATAAATCCAATTATCAAGCAGATTCACTCACTCACTCACTCACAGTCAAGCAATAATGACAGTCATGAATGTTGAAATAATTAACGAGATCATTATGCTAGCAATGGTTATTTCGAAAATACGAAGAAAGTTGGAATGGTAAAACCCGGATCTTTTATAACTTTAAATGGGAAGAAGGACGTTGGTTAACGGATCTGCAATCGAAGGTGGATCGATGGCAGGTCGATCGCTGGCAGGCGGACGGCTCGGCTCATGCTGCACCGACGGAGGAAAGCGGGTGGCCGGGAGAAAAGGCAGGACGGCAGAAAGCTGCTAGTATCGCCTATATCGAGTGGCATGCGGCTTAACGGCAGGAATATGGAGAGTAGGTAGTCGAGGACGCTCGACAGAAGGCCACCCTAGGGTTTCACACACCCAGAGAAGGGGATATTAGGTTTCACACTCTAACCTCAAATATAAATCACAATAGTTTTTTTTCTCACAATATTTTATTCATTATTTGGTGTTCCAATATAACTAGAACAAACATATATATATGCATACAAAAGAGCAACATACTAACCCACAGGTAATGTAGGACTATAAATGCAAACAAATGAAATCAACCCCCCCCCCCCCCCGAGTAATGTGGGACTAAAATAAACCTAATGCTAAATATCAACTCAAAACCACATGAACAATATTGGCTCATGTCCGAGACGCTTCCTGCCCTTGTACATGCGTCAAAAATCTCGTATGTACGATACGATGTGCTAAATGGAAAAGTTGCTCTAACAATCATCCAAATACATATAGATTTTAATTTACATCATCCTTGAAGATACTGTCTCGGAAGAAAAAGTGCATTTATGTCTACGTTGATAGCGCAATGATTTAATTGAGTTTTTTATTATTGTTAATCAATTAAGTTTAGAAATCATAATTATCATACAATTATTATATTGTTTATACTTAAACTTGGCATAATCATAATGTGCATTAAATATATCATACATGCTACTGTGTATTTCTTTGTTCGCTTAATATGAATTTGCAAAAAATAAAAAAAAGCAAGATCTAGCATGGACATATGTAATGAATATATCATAATAGACCAAAGCCAAGCTAGTCCGAAGATTTCTCTGAACCGTCCACTAAATTTCTCCTTCTCAAATACTTTTCTCCTTACCTTCATGCATGTCAAAATGTTATTCTTTATAGCATGTTACGGTAATTGAGTTCAAATCATAGTTTGCAGTATTGGCCGATACCAATCCGATATGGCCTATACCGATACGGTTTGGTATGTCACGATCCGATGGTGACCGATATCCGATACTGACCGATACCGACATTGAGGGTCTCTTTTCTGGTCGATTCGGCAAAGAAAATTGATCGAAAAAGAATAATCAAAAATGGTGTATAAGTATAATAAGGTTGTAAATGTATGTAAAAGAAGAAAACTTATCTATCGCATGTAAACCAATCGACAATGATGATTATTATTCATTCGAATTCAAAACTAATAAGAAACAATACTGAAGTAACTTAAAATTATGCCTAGATTAAAATATATTTTCTAAATGTTGATAATTTACTACTAATTAATTTTTATATGAAAAAATTTGATACTCTAATCCGATACCGTCAATGCCGATACTCATAGGAATGGTCCAATACCGATTCCGATACCGAGAACATTTATTCAAATGCATGAACTCAATAAACAGATATATTTTGCAATTAGGAAGATTCTTTTATATCTTTTGCTTTCTTTCGTTGATCATACTTTCTATATATGAATTTGATAATCTGTATGGACAAATTGTGAATCATTTTTGCTTTCTTGATCAATGTCAAAAAAAATTCAGTGTCTTCCAATTTTTTATTATTATATATTATATTTGCAAATATCTAATCCTCATGGCTTTTGATTGAAATCCTTTAATCGCTTTCTTTTTCTTCCTAAAACAAGAGCTTCATTTCGTATCATATTGAGTTTTGGGATTTCTTCCTTGGATTTCTAGTTTGTAACACAATTTATTGATTATTTTCAGATTTTTTCAATTTTTATAACTTAATTGTGTTTTGACAAGCTGTTCTATATTAGTTTTGTATTTTCTGAACTTGTCTTTACACTCTTCTCTTACCTTGATTTTATTGTCTATGTTTTTTCCTTGCTGTGAGTTATCTACTTACATCTACTTACGATTGAATTACTTTTATCTCTTAGCGAAGGGATCTTATTTTTTATGATGTCAAAGGGAGGAAGAAGTTTAAAGTATACCTCTAGTGATTTCTACTATGTATTTTACATATTAGTAATACAACCTTCAATTGTATCCATCTTAAAGTTTACTGATTTGCCATAATCAAAAAGGATAGATTGTTAGTCCAATGATTCAATTGATTTTTTTATTATGGTTAATTAGTTTAGTTTAGTATTATAAAATCACTAATTATTATGCAACTACTATATTGTTTATACTTAAATTTGACATAGTACTAATGTTCATTAAATATATCATACTTGTTATTGTGTGTATTGTTTTATTCACCTAACATGAACTTGCATAAAAAACAATAAACAAGATCTATCATGGACATACGCAATGAAAATATCATGACGGGCCAAAGACATGCTCCCGAAGATTTCTCTAAACTGCCCACGACATCTCCGAGGCCATGCACTCGGGGTTCTGATGCCCGATTAGCAGGCGGGGGTCGAGGAGGCAACCCCCCGTGGGGGTTCGAGGACGAACCCTCTGAAAGGTATTCAGATTTTTAGATATGCTTAGCTTTGGACAACTACCATCAAGAAAAAAGCCACCACTCAAACAAGGAAGAAGCCAAACTATCAAGACATCGTGCTCAGTGTATTCTTTCTTTATTCTCGAGTCTCTAGGATTATTTGTAACTTAATAGAGAAAAACAAAATAAAAGTTAAACCAAAACCTAGCCAAATACCCATGTTATGAACAAGGTTGTAAAAATCGCTAGTCGGCCGCTAGTCGGTTGGTGGGGACTAGGGATTAATCAGACTAGTCGGGGACTAGTCGGTTTTGAATTTTTTATTAATATATATATATATATATGCAATAAAAAAATATAATTATGCAATATATATCATATGACATCAAAATATTAACTTAAGTACCCAAACTCCGAAGTCTTGTACATAATCAAAATTTCACAAAAAGAAAAGGAGATAGATTAAAGTGCTCAATTATCAAAGATATCATCGTGCTCATCCACTAATGGCACATCTCTTTCTTCATCGGACTCAAAGTCATCATCTTCTTCGGCCTCCGAGATAAACTCTTCCTCATCAAGTTCTCTCGTGATCCTAGAGCTCCTCCTAGGTTCAAGTAGTTCATTTGCTCCCATCGCTTGGTCAAGTACCTCCCATGTAGCTCCGGTGACGGGATCAACATCACTCTCATCATCCATCCCATCAACCAACCAATGTTGAGCATGAGTACAATCATCCGCTTGAAGAACATCTTTATCATCATTTACTCTTTTCTTCTTATTGTGAATTTTGGAGTTGAATTGGACATACACCAACTTGTTCAATCTTTCCGAATCAAGTCTATTTCTCTTTTTTGTATGCACCTACAATATTTATATAGAACATTCTAGTTAGTTAGATGAAGAATATCAAAAACATGTCAAAAAATAAAATAAAAGTGGCGTACCCCTTCAAAAGTACTCCAATTCCTCTCACAACCCGATGAACTTGTGGTCAAGGAGAGGATTCTAATTGCCATCTTCTTCAAGTTTGGTGCATTGCCACCATAATTACTCCACCACCCGGCTAGCATTTATTATCATACAAAAAACATGTAGATAAGTACTTAGTCAATGAAGTAAAGTAATCAAGTGAGTTTAGGAGTCAAGACTTACCGGGATTAAATTCATTGACACCTTTAGTTTGATAGGAAAGTTCCGCTTGTTTTCTTCCAAACATTCCCATCAAATTCTTGTACATGATTAATTCTTCATCACTCACTTTCACTTGAGTGTTCAAGTCATCGGGAAAGAATTTCTCCACACAATCGAGAATAGCTTCCATACAAGCTATGTCATCTCCGATCTCCACCCTATTCTTTGCAAAATAGTATGGATTAAGGAAATATCCCGTCAAGTGCAAATTGGAATCAAGTCTACCCTTGGATCTAGTTTCGATAATGTCAAGTATTGGTTTATAATTCTTTTCAAGTCCACTATAGACTTCCTCCTTAATCTCTTTTTTTGCCACTTCAAGTTCTCCATACAACCATGGCATAGATGGCCTATCACTATCAACAAGGCGGAGGACTTTCACTAATGGCCGGAAAACAATCAAGCATGAGTTTACCGACTTCCAAAAAGATAGGCTAACAACGGTTGCATATGCCACTTTTCCCTTCACACTTTTGGAATGTGAATTCCGGGCCCATTCTTCGAAAGCAAACATATGCCTTAGTTGTTCTTTCTTCTCCACCAAACTTTGCAAAGTAAGGTAATTACTTGCAAATCTTGTGACTCCCGGTCGTACATTGTCAGCTTCTTTGTCAACTTTCTCATCATACTCAAGGTTGAGTGATGAGAATATATGAAGATAGTTAAGGCCCTTGCCTTATCAATTGTACTCTTGAACCTTGAAAGTTTACAAATTAAATAAGTAATGAAGCAAATCAAGTAATTAAATAATGAACTAAGAGTTTATGAGACGAGACTTACCTTGGAAGTTTACCAATCGCCTCAAGCATAAGGTTCACCGTATGTGTGGCGCAAGAAGTCCAAAATAAATTAGGCCTTTTGGTAGCCATCAAAGTAGCCGCCGCCATGTTGTTTGAAGCATTATCTGTCACAACTTGCACCACCTTCTCTTGTCCTATATCATCGATGCATTTATCGACATACTCAAATATGTAGGACCCCGTATGAGATGAATCGGAATCTTCTCTTGAAGAAATGAAAGAGATCCCTTCTCTACAATGAACACACAAGTTCATAATACTTCTTTTGCGGTCGGTCCAAGCATCGGTCATAATAGAACAACCGGATATAGTCCACTCTTCTTCATGCTTTTTTAGAGAGTCCTTAACTCTCGACACCTCCGCATTCAAACATGGACCACTCAACCGATATCGACTTGGCGTAGGTAATCCTGGACCAAACTGTCCAATAGCCTCAGTCATTAGCTTGAAACTATCATTTTGAATGGCGTTGAAAGAAATGCCACTCTCAATGACCCACCGTGCTATGTATTGTTGTGTATCCATCACCTTCTTCTTGTCCATCAACACCGTCAAATTAGCTTGCTTTGTAAACATTGTGGATTCTTTATTTTTTTCTGGGTTGATCTCCACAAATCTATCCATAGTAGACCTTTTCGGTCTCGTGACTAGTTCAATGTCGGCATCCATTTCCATAGCATCATGTGATGTCGAAACTTCTTTTCTAAGTTTCGTCTCTTCGTTTTGCTTTTGTGTCTTCTTCCTCTTAGCACCATCAAGTGCCTCTACACATGCTTGTATAGCTTCTTTGGAGGCTTTATTGCAAGCCTTCACATTTCCGGCACGACCGCCTACATGACATTTGAGCCGGTAGATGCCTCCGAACACAATTTTTGAACAAAACTTGTATCGAACTCGATCTAATGCCTTCACATCCACAAGTTCACCATAATCCCATCCAACATCACCGGATGCACGTTTGAGAGCATTTTGGATGTTCAATTCACTTGCCATTTCATTAACATTGGAATTGGAAGCGGCCGATGAAGTAGTCATATCTATAAAACATTGGAATTAGATGTTCAATTCACTTGCCATTTCACCAACATTATTATTATATATATATTAGTGTTAGTGCTTTTTAAATAATTGTGTTCACTGTGTCTGTGTGCAGGACAGAAGAAATAAATAAATGTGAGTGGGGACTCAATGCTGCTGTTCATTCAGAAAAAAAAAATTTCTGCAGTAGTGCTGTTCAGTGTTCACTCAGTTGAAAGAAGGAAACGACAAAAGTAGCACACCAAAGTAGCACTTGTGAGTGGGGAGTCTCAGTCCAGAACAAAAATATATACGTGGGGGAGTCTCAGTCCAGAGTAGCAACCGAAATAAATAACCCACTCATCCACATTCCACAACCACAAAAAAATACGTGGGGGAGTCTCAGTCCATCAGTCCCAAAAAAAAAAAAAAAAACTCCATCAAAGCACAGAAGCAATGAGGAAGCTGAGCTCATCATCCAGACCACAGCAGCAAAAAAACAAAGGAAAAGGAAAAGGAAAAAGGAAAAGGAAAATGCAAAAAAAAAAAATACCTAGGTCGGCGGCTCCGGCGCTGGAGTCGGTGGCTCTGCTGCTGCAGTCGGCGGGGAGCGGACGCTCGAGCTCGGCTACAGAGTAAGTCTTCCTTCTCCTTCTTCGAAGTTCGAACTCCTGTTCTCCTTCTCCTTCTCCTTTCTTCTTCTTCTTCTTTGAACTCATGTTCTTTCTTCTTCTCCTTTTTTTTGTTGGCAGCAGCTGAAATGATATTTGGTTTTCAAATGGGGGGAACGGGTCGGGTCGGGTTTCCCACTTTAACCCGTTTTCTCTTTTCTTTTCTTTTTCCACTGTGGCCTAGTCGGCCGCCTAGGGCCGACTAGGCCGCTTTGGGGGCCTGGCTGATTTTCTGGCCGACCAGGGGGTTAATCGAGGCGGGGGCGGCCGACTGCCGACTAGTCCCCGACTAGTCGGCCGCCCAGCCCGTTTTTTCCAACATTGGTTATGAAATTGTGATATCATACTGGTATACTTACCACTCGCATCATAAAGACAGTATACACCGAAAAGCGAGAAGTTTGTCACAGCAGGTCCTGTGATCACATTCGTGACCATAAATGTATACCGCAGTATACCGGCGATATATCGTCTGGGCGACCGTTGTGCAGTAATAAATGTTGCAACGACTATAAAACTAGTCATTTTATAGTCGTTATTGTGCACGCGGCATACCGCCTGCAAAGTATTGTTTGGGCTGATTTTAATATTCCTATATAAACCAAAGTTGTCCTCTTCCATTCCTACTTCTTAGAGCCTTTAACTTTTTATCCAATATACTCCAAACCTCTCCACATATATAAAAGCTTTCATTTTTCCAATTATATTGAGATAAGAGTTTTCATTGAGTTGTAAAGTGAATTTTCATATTACTAGAAGATCAAAACCCTTTCTTGTAAGATGTTGAAGTCCGCAAGTCTTCGTATCAAAGATTGTGTAGAAGTCGGCAAGCCTTCAGATCAAAGCTCGTGTGTAAGAAGTCCATGAGGCTTTCATACATGTCAACTTCATGCATCTTCAAATTTGACTTTAGATCAATAATGCTGCAGGAGTTGCTTACATTTACCACCTAATTTCCGATTGAGAAGCAATTCCACTAGTCATAGTTCTTTCATATAAGTATATGGATAGTAGTGGAATTCCATTTCTCAACCAAGAAAAAATGTCAAATGTTGTTATGCATAAAGTTTCTATTTCTAGGGGTGACTATGAATCCGGCTTGAGATCTAGCCAAGCTGATGAATCCAACCCAACCCTAGCTACTAATTCAGGTTGACCTTAGTTCAGTATGTATGATTGGAGGTTGGTTACGCAGCCATGAGCCAAGGCAAAGAAATCGAGTAGATCCAAGGTGTGACCCCTTAGCCAGGTTGCAGGAGGTCCACCACTATATCAATATATGACAGTTCTCAAGACATTACCAGTCCCTACTACTGCTGCCGTTTTGCACTTGTAAGGACTGAGTCAGTGTCTAAAACAAGTAGTTATCAACATTTCAACTCATGTCAGAGTTCTAAATCAATATCACCATCAATTAGTGATACTTCAGTGAAGCAATTGTCCCTCCACAATCTTTTAGCTTTTCTACATTAAAACAAAAGGGAAATCGTAAGTACGATTTGTGAAATGGAAGTGTACCAAGTTTCCAGTGTATAAATCATATTGTTAAGTTGCTTAGGTCTAAGATCTCTTCCAGCTGCAAATTGCACCTGTATTACAGTCCCGAAAAAGTATATAAGACTGAGAAATTAGTGTTTTGATAAAAAGAAATAGAAAATATAGCCTGGAACATTTTATACTGACCTCGAAGCACCTGCGCAACTGGTCTAGTTTCCCTCTAACTATACCCTGTAATGACACAAGTATTATATAAAGCTAAGTTATTATAGATTACTGACCAAAAGTACATAAATAACCAGTCAATTCCAAGATTGTAAAGGAAACAAATATCCAAAGCAAACTAAGACAGGAAAACCAGCTTTGATGCATTGCATTAGTCAATCTACTGAGGTTGTCATTGTTGGAGCTTTTCCCTTGACATGTAGAGAGAGCTTGCTCTCAATACATGCCTAGTATTATGTAGTCCCACATTGGAAAAGCACCATGAAGTGTATCTCAATATATACTTGGTGTGTTGTTGAGATATGCACATGGGGTGGTGACCCTAAGAAGGGAACCATGTGAGTGATATTACTAGGAAGTAAGGTTAAGACTCTATGGTAAAGCATTAATGTTTTTTGCTCTTGGAATTAATTTCCATTGGAACTAAACCCCATAGGGGCTTAGCGACTTGGACTCGAGCTCATGAGGCGTAGCGTGGCTTTTTGTTGGCACACTTTGCACTTAGGACGCCAGCATCGTCGCTAGGCGCATAGTGCGCTTAAGTTGCGCTCGTTAAGCGAGCCTCTTGCGCAGCCGCTTGTGCGCCAGTTCGCGCGGCCAGATGGCGCGCCAGTTGGCGTGTCCAAATGGCGCGGCCTGATCGCGTGGCCAGATAGCACGCCAGTTGGCACGGCCAGATGGTGCAGCAGTTGGCGCGCGGTGCGCGTGTTGCGCAAGTGCGCCCGCGCGCAGGTGGCGCGATTGGCTCAGGTGCGCAATTGGCGCGCGTTGTGCGCCAATTGGTTTAAATCGTGTCTGTGCACGATTTAAGCGGTTACAGAACGTTCGGAGCAGTTTTTTTCCACGTCCCGAACATTTTGCTAATTGGACGGTTGCAGTGCGGGCCTATATAAGCTTCTCTCCTCTCTCTCAGAAACTAAGTTGTTCAAAACAATTCTTTACTAATTTTCAGAGAGTTCAAGAGGAGAGAATATGTGCACCAGCGCCATTTAGCGCCAGAGTCCACGCCATCCGATGAGTCAGAAGAGCGGAGTGTTCCGAAGTTCTCCGTTGAACTTGTTGGTTCCTGAAAGCTGTTCGTGTGGGACGAATCAAGCTTTGAGCGCCGGTGATCATTCACCCAGCAGGCCGTTCTCTCATTTCATCTTCTGCACATCGACTTTTATCTTGTTCTGAACGAGTATAGTTCTGATCTAATCAGGAACTGTTTGTGGACATTTGCTGCTGTTGCTACCGAAATCTTTTGTGCCTTCTTCGAAGTGTTACAATCGATTTCGTTTCTCAGAATCCTCCGGGAACTCTATCATGCACCTTCTTCGAAGTGTTGCATAAATCAGTTTTCCATCGAAAAATTACATCCCGGGACTAACAATCTCAAAGCTTGATTTCACAAGATGAAAAACTTTCGTGCTTCACTCATCAATCCACTTCAACAAGTTAGAACAATTTGATGGAGAGCACCATCAAGTCTGGAAGAGGAAGGTTAGCCTCAGTCTTCAACTTTTTGAAGTTAACCACGTGCTAACCGAGGAAGAACCGACTGTTCCAGAAACTGGGTCTGCAGCCGCAATTACTGATGCTAATAAAAGTCAGACCAAATGGAGAAGGAAGAATAGCCTATGTACGCTTCTAACCCTTAATGCTATGGAGGACTCCCTGGCGGAATCATATTCTAAGAAGACTATTGCCAGAGAGATATAGGAGTCTCTGGAAAAATTGTACGAAGATGAAAAGAATAGAAGCAAGATATTTGTGGTTGAAAAATATCACAAGTAGCTCTTTGAAGACGAAAAAACGATGCTGCCTCAGATGAAGGAATTCCTGAAGCTGCGTCAAAAGTTGGAAGATGAGGGGATGCCCCTCAACAAGTTCGTTGTCGGAGGAATCGTCTCCAAGCTCCCCGCTGGTTGGAGCAAATTCTATGCAAATATGCACAGGAAGAAACTAGAATCAGTCTGGAAGATCACCTACAAGAAATCTATGTTGAGGACCAGATAAGGGCTCAACTGAAGGTGGACGCTCTGTCCAAACAGATGGCTAACGCCAATTTGGTTCACACCAAAGAATCCAAGGAAAAGCAGATGGCTTCCCGCAATAAGAAGAAGGACCCCAACAATCTGAAAGTGAAGGGGACTTCCTTCAAGAAACAGAAGCCAAAGTCCCATTTGGCTTGCTTCAAGTATGACAAGAAGGGCCACTTCAAGAGTGAATGCAAATCTAAGTCCAAGCAGTCAGAGAAAGGCGAGCCTAGTAAGGTTTCAATGATCATTGACGTTGTTGCAATAATTGCGCAGGTCACTGCGGTGGGGGCTGACTCTGACTGGTGGGTAGATACTGGTGCCACCTGCCATGTCTGCTCAAGCAAGGAATGGTTCACCACCTACACACCAACTTCTGAAGTTGTTATGGTGACGAATCAGACACAAGCTGAAGTACAAGAGATCGGAACGGTGGTGTTGAAGCCGACTTCAGGGAAGTCTCTGACGCTTCAAGGTGTGAAGTATGTACCTGCTATCACAAAGAACCTGATCTCTGGAGGCCTACTCTGTAACGCAGGCCTAAGGATGGACATCAATGCTGGCCAGATGGTGATGTCCATAAAGGGAACATACTTCGGAAAAGCATTTAATACCGAAGGAATGTTTAAAATTCAGCTTGTAAATCAGTCCAATGTTATTAATGCAATCGTTCATTCTGCTTATACTCTTGAGTTGTGGCATAATAGACTAGAACATATTCATTATAAAAGAATAAACAGAATGTCTAGTCTAGGACTTATCTCCAAATGTGGAGGTAAGGTAGAAAAATGTGAAATTTGTGCTCAGACAAAGATCACAAGGAAACCATTTCCTCGGGTTAATCGAAGCACAGATCTTCTGGAGTTGGTGCACTCCGATATTTGTGACTTCAAGCAATTCTCTACAAAAATCGGGATGAAATATTTTATAACCTTCATTGACGACTTCTCAAAGTACGCGTTTGTTTACTTACTGAAGGCTAAAGATGAAGCATTCGAAAAGTTCAAAGAGTTCAGGGCCGAGGCTGAACGGCAAACTGGACAACAACTCAAGAGAATAAGAAGTGATCGAGGAGGAGAGTATCGGTCTCATGAATTCGCATCATTCTGTAAAGAATATGGAATTGTCAACGAGACTACTGCTCCGTATTCTCCTCAATCTAACGGAGTAGCAGAGAGGAATAACAGAACGTTGACAGTAATGATAAACTCAATGCTTGACTGCGGGTCTTCCAAAATGCTACTGGGGAGAAGCTGCATTGACGGCCACTTTTATTCTGAATAGAGTGATGCATGCAACTTCTGACGTTACTCCTCATGAACTCTGATTCAAAGTCAGACCTAACTTGAATGTCATTCGAGTGTGGGGGTGTCAGGCATATGTGAAGCTTTCAGATCTGAAAATTCAGAAGCTCGGGACAAGGACCACGAAGACGGTCTTCTTGGGTTATGCCGAGAAGAGTAATGCTCGGAGATTTTTTGATATTGAATCAAATAATATTATTGAATCTCGCGACGCAGAATATTTTAAAAATAAGTTTGCAAGGCACAAGAACATTGTTCTTGCGGATATTCCGGAGAACAATGAGGGTGCGCAGGAAACTGAAATTTTCAATGAAAACGTAGTCCAAGAAGTTGTCGAAAGAACTGTTAAACCAGAGCTCGCTGAACCGTCAATTAAACGAGTGAGGAGGCCGAAGGACTTCGGAAATGACTTTGTCACCTATCATGTGAAAGCATATCCGCTTACCTATGATGAGGCGATGAAGACCAGAGGCGCAATTTTCTAGAAGGAGACGATAGACAATGAAATTGATTCAATCACCTCTAATAACACTTGGGTGTTGGTTGATCTTTCTAAAGGAGCAAAACTCATTGGATGCAAATGGATCTTCAACAAGAAGATGAAAGCAGATGGAACTATTTCAAGGCTAGGCTAGTAGCCAAGGAGTTTTCTCAGAAACAGGGAATCGACTACTTTGACACGTATGCTCCAGTAGCCCGGATGACCACCATCAGAATGTTGATTGCTCTTGCAGTAATACATAAGTTGGTGATACATCAGATGGATGTAAAAACAGCTTTTATGAATGGCGAGCTGACCGAAGAGATTTACATGCAACAGCCAGAGGGATTTGTCGTCAAGGGTCTTGAAGACAAAGTCTGCAAGTTGGTGAAATCCTTGTACGATCTTAAACAGGCTTCCAAGATGTAGCATGAGAAGTTTGACAAGGTTATAAGGTCAAATGGCTACAAGGTCAGCGAGACGGACAAGTGTGTTTACATAAAGTTCGCTGATGGAAGAGGTGTAATCGTTTGTCTGTACGTGGATGACATGCTGATCCTAGGTACGGATATGGGCTGTGTCACGAAGACAAAGAAGTTCATCTCGACTAAGTTCAGTATGAAAGACTTGGAAAAAGTTGATGTGATCTTAGGGATCAAGATCATCCGGACAGACACTGGACTGACGTTGTCACAGTCTCATTATATTGAGAAGATGATCACACGTTACAGGTATCAGGATCTTCCAGTGATCGATACGCCTTACAGGTGTGATCTGAAGCTGAAGCCTAATTCGAGGGAAAGCGTCAGGCAGCTGGAGTATGCAAGCATCATCGGGAGTTTGATGTATGCTACTACTGTCACAAGGCCTGACATAGCTTTCGTCGTGGGAATGCTGAGTCATTTCACAAGCAACCCAGGTTTTGAGCACTGGAAAGCTGTAAAACGGGTAATGAGATATCTCAAGAAGACTCAGACATATGCACTGCACTACAGCGGAGATCCGCCGGTAGTAGAAGGCTTAAGTGATGCCAGCTGGTGCTCAGAGTTGGAGAGCGAAGGTCCACAGGTGGATTTATTTTCACAATGGGTGGAGCTGCTATATCGTGGAAGTCGAAAAAACAGACTATACTCTCTCGTTCCTCTATGGAATCTGAGTTCTTTGCAATTGATACCGCAACGGAGGAAGCAGAATGGCTTCGGGAGCTCATGTATGATCTTCCAGTGGTTGGGGCGTAGATACCCGTGATTCCGATATACTGCGACAACCAGGCGACTGCGGCGATGGCATCAAATGATCTCTTCAACAGGAAGAAGAGAACTGTGCGGTTAAAGCACACGGCAGTGCACGATCTCATCAAGAGAGGTGTCATTGCAGTGATTGATGTTCGGAGTCGGGAGAACCTGGCGGATCCGTTCACAAAGGGCCTCAAGCGCCAGCTGGTCGATGACACAGCTTGTAAAATGGGCTTAAAGGCATTCTGATATTATGTTATTGTAATCCTACCATAAAGTTTTATGCTATTAGTTCAAAGAGAAATCTACTAGGCATCTAGCTTTTGGTTCAAGGGAGGATTATTAACTTGAAAATATCAAGAACAGTAAGTACATGTCCTATGTGACATAGAAAGGTTACGGACCTACAACTACTGTTGTCTAACGGATCATGTGATGAGGATGGCTTAAACGCCTTAATGAGTTCTCAGGCAGAGTGAATGTCTAGTGTGCTTTATAGGAAGCACGGTAGCACAGCACTACAAGGAGTGTAACTCCATGCTACATTAGGGTGACTCCACCATGAGGTTCTCGGATAGGGATAATACCTCGGCTTTGCTAGCTAAGTCACAGCGGCGTAGCACCGCAAATAGGCAGGTAGCCTAATAATGTATAATTAAATTAAAGAGTTGTAGACAGCACTACAAAGGAAAGGATGTCCTCATGTTATAGTGGCACGACACCATGATACGGTATCCAGATAGGGATAAAGCCTTGGCCTTGCAAGCCATGTCGTTGTGGCGTAACACCGCAAGGAAGCCTAAGGCTTCATGCTGGATAGTTTGGCACTACAAAGAGGCTTGTGACCTCATGCTACAGTAGTATGACACTACGATGAGGTTCCTGGGTAGGGATAATACCTCGACTTTAGGCCATGTCATAGCTTCATGCCATGTCTCTTTAATAAAGAACTCACCCATAGTGTATGGACAGAGATAGCAGGCCGCCTCTTGAGGGTAAACTTGTAGACGTCCAAAATTATACACTAAAATCAGACTGGCACAGGACCTTTAACGTGTAGACAGAAGCACATGTAACTACATTATGTGAGTGGAAAAAATTGCAGCTATGGTACAGAATTCAAGGCTTAGTCCATTCTTGTATTATAGTGTGTTGTTTGACCCATGCGGGAAGATTCAAATCGTCGGCGACATCTCTCCTAATGCATGGACAGTTACTATGGGGAACACTCAAATCCATATATCGAGATATGTGGGAGATTATTAGAGCTTTTCCCTTAACATGTAGAGAGAGCTTGCTCTCAATACATGCCTAGTATTATTTAGTCCCACATTGGAAAAGCACCATGAAGTGTATCTCAATATATACTTGGGGTGTTGTTGAGATATGCACATGGGGGGTGACCCTAAGGAGGGAACCATATGGTTGATTTTACTAGGAGGCAAGGTTAAGACTCCACGGTAAAGCATTAATGCTTTTTGCTCTTGGAATTAATTTCTATTGGAGCTAAGCCCTGTAGGGGATTAGCGACTCGGACTCGGGCTCATGAGACGTAATGTGGCTTTTTGTTGCACTTTGCACTTAGCACGTCAGCATCATCGCTACGCGCATAGTGCGCTTAAGTTGCGCTCATTGCGCAAGCCTCTTGCGCAGCCGTTCGTGCGCCAGTTCGCACTGTCCGATCGCACGGCCAGATGGCGCGCCAGTTGGCGTGTCCAGATGGCACAACCTGATCGCGTGGCCAAATGGCGCGCCAGTTGGTGCGGCCAGATGGCGCTGCCAGATGGTGCAGCAGTTGGCGCTGCAGTTGGCGCGCGGTGCGCGTGTTGCGCAAGTACGCGCAGGCACAGGTGGCGCCGGTGCGCAATTAGCGCGCGATGTGCGCCAATTGGCTCAAATCGTGTCTGTGCACGATTTGAGCAGTTACAGAACATTCGGAGCGATTTTTTTTCCACGTCCCGAACATTTTGCTAACTGGACGGTTACAGTGCGGGCCTATATAAGCTTCTCTCCTCTCTCTCATAAACTAAGTTGTTCAAAACAATTCTTTACTAATTTCCTGAGAGTTCAAGAGAGGAGAGAATCTGTGCGCCAGCGCCATTTAGCGCCAGAGTCGAGGAGTCAGAAGAGCGGAGTGTTCCGAAGTTCTCCGTTAAACTTGTTGGTTCCTGAAAGTTGTTCGTGTGGGATGAATCAAGCTTTGAGCGCCGGTGATCATTCACCCCAGCAGGTCGTTCTCTCCTTCCATCCAATTCATCTTCTGCACATCCACTTTTATCTCGTTCTGAACGAGTACAGTTCTGATCTAATCATGATCTGTTAGTGGACATTTGTCGTTGCTGCTACCGGAATCTTTTGTGCCTTCTTCGAAGTGTTACAATCGATTTCGTTTCTCAGAATCCTCCGGGATCTCTATCGTGCACCTTCTTTGAAGTGTTGCATAAATCAGTTTTCCATCGAAAAATTACACCCCGGGACTAACAGTAATAGCCTTCACATCAAAAATATTTTACTACATAACTTTAAGTTTGGCAGTAGAGATACTAATAAGTTGCAAAATAAACTCTACAAAAGACATGTGAAAGATGATGCAGATATTGATTAGTGAAAACTGTCTCAAGTGTAAGGCACACTGAAGTATTCCTATAGGAGAAAGTGTAGTAGAGAAGTACACACCGCATACATGCACTCATTGATAAGGAAATCTTCAAGTTCTCTTACATTTGAAACATCTAACTCTTGCATCAACTGATCATAAGGCAAAACCTGACAAAAACCATGAAAATGTGCATTAACGAATGAGACCCAGAGGATAAGAGTTACGACATTGAAACATCAAATAATGTATGTTCAACAGTACAAAGATAACAAAGATATGGTGACATGTGAAGGACTGTAAGTAGTGATCAACTGAAGTGAAACAAAGTGAAGATTCATCTTCCTCTACAATATGGAAACATCACTCTCCATATAAAGTTTAACAAGTTGCCTGATAAATGTAATCATTTTCATGATATTCTTCAAATCTTTTGGAGACGGCTCTGCCTATTATTCCCTTATCAGCTCAACAATTTGGTTGTTCCCAGTAACCTTCAGCACATTACCAACTGATCAGGTAATCTTGAGGTTTAAATAACATGTGGCTTAATTTATTGACTTGAGATACTCTCTATGCTTTTATTTGTGTCTCTAATACTAATTATTTTACATGCACAAACATTTTTTTTTTATTTATATAGATCCTTCAGAAGTAAAGACACCGACATCCTTTCATCTCTTCACATTTCTGATATTTTCAAGATATTCCTCTCAAGAACCATTCTAGTTCTTTATTGATGGAATAGTAGTTGAATACTTAGTCTTGGTGTTACAGTCTACGTGTTTACCCATTTCCCAGAAAAAAAAGGAATATTCCCTCTTATATCCAGCCTCTGTAGTCTGTAGTTGTTTTTTTAATTGACAAAGAGAAAAACCTAAGGTTTTCATAACAGCAAAGGTGTATTATTGTATAGTGGGATAGTATTTATTGAAAGGAAGTAGCTATTGATGGCATACATCGCATAGGTTTACTGATAAAGACAGTTTCTCCTGCTTTAATTCTACTATATTCCTCCTTTTCTCCTGCAAATATTGGACCCAAGCTACTTATCCAGGTTATTCCTCCTCAAAACATCTGTCATCTTCTTCAAAAGGTATCTATACTTTCTTCTGGTTTCTTTTTTATTATTTTTTAACATATGCTTCTTTTTTGTGTTTTTCCTTCCTTTCTTCACTCTCTTCTTTCTTGTGTTTTTTTTCTCTCCCTCTTTACTCTCTCTACACTCTATCTCTCACATGTGCACACACTTTACAGACACTTCTCTATCCTTTCTTTCGTTACTTCTTTCCTTTCTATATTCTCACAGCCAAACTTTATTTCGTCCTATGTTTTCTACACTATAAATGTGAACAGAGCATATGTTTTTAGTTAATCAAAATATAGGATGCATTGCTTTGTCTTTGTTAACAAAAAGAAAGTTTTTGCAGCCATAATTGTTCCTTTGCTTCTTCATTCATGGAAGATAAAATAAGGAGTATTTTACTTTCTCTCATACCCTGATTTCCAGGTTTAAAGCTACAGTGTTTGTTGCATTTTACTTGTTGTGGTAGTTCAAATGGCATCTGATGTTGCTTCATCAAGTCGCAGCAACAAAACGACCCTGCTTGGATCTATAATTTCTTGCAAGACCCGAAAGGTTTAAATCTGATGTTGCTTCATCAAGTCGCAGCAACAAAACGACCCTGCTTGGATCTATAATTTCTTGCAAGACCCGAAAGGTTTAAATTATGTCAGTTGTTTATTCTGTGAGGTTCTAAGAAGGTTTCAAGCTTACAAAAGCTGTTGTTTTCTAGAAAAAGCTGCAAAGCTTTATCAAATTGGCAATCATAGGATTGCTGCAGCATGTATAAAATGCCCAACTCGTGGTCAAGGAAGAACTTATGATAAGTTGCCATATATATATATATATATATATATATATATATATATATATATATATATATAGCTTCAGTCGGACAAGCGTTTTCTTGCACCTTGCATCTCCGGTGATACAGGGGTGGTGCCTTCCCCCATTGACTACACTACGGCTATAGATTCTACGAACTCAGGGAGGAATGGGTGGTAGAGCGAGGCGAAAATATATCTGCAGAAGATGGCGAGGAGCATCAATGGGAATGGAAGAGGCAGCCACGGGTGGATGGATCAAATGATAAGACAGAGAAGAGCTTGACACAGAACTACCAATTATCTCTTTGAAGATAGCATGGTCATTTTTCATTTTTTTTATTAAGGTGGCTTTAGTAAGATGTGTGTGCAGCAATTTGGTGTATCCTGTTTAAAATAAATCTACAAGCCACTTATCTGCAGAGGGGAAAGTGGGTAGGTACTTATCTGTAATTTAGGGTTCTGTAACTATATGTGTCTCTGAAGTTGGAAGGATAACTAATGTACATTACATACTGATTCTGAAAAGGTTTAGATATAAAAAATACCTTGTTTGCTTCAGCCAATGTCAGAACAGTAAGTTGTTTTAACTTGCGGACTTGATCAGACACCAGAGCAGGAAGACGACCAGAATTACCTACAGCAAGAGCATAAACCCGGTAAGCATGAATCCTAGGACAATTCTGGAAAATAGAAGTAGGTTACAATGGCAGTCGCAAAAAATAAAAAGAAAGAAAACACTCAGTAGATGTACCACTATTAGCAAATGGAAGATCAGAGTATGTATATACTTGAACAGAAATTATTAGTTATCAGCAATTGATAAAATTAAGACAAACCTAAAAAATACATAGTACGTAATGATGGATTAACATCAACTGTCCGGACAACCCAGTACATAATACTAGCAGTGTACACAGAAGATGCAAATAAAAGACAGCTGTCAAATTTAGCTTTCTATGAAGAAGGTATTCCATGCTGAGTTCACATAGTATCTAATGGAAAACACTCAGTATTAGTACCACTATTAGCAAATGGAAGATCAGAGTACGTATATACCATAGTTTGCAATATCAGCTGATACCGATCGGTTTGGCATGTCCCGATCCAATATCCACCGATACCCGATAGTGACCGACACCGACATTAGGGGTCTCTTTTCAGGTCCATTCGGAAAAGAAAATTGAACAAAAAAGAACCAACAAGGATGTAAAAGCATAGTAAGGTTATAAAAACATGTAAAAGAAGAAAACTTATCTATCACATGTAAACCAATCGGCGAAGGTGGCTACTATTTCATTCAATTTCAAAATAGAAACAACACTGAGAATACTTAAAATTATGCCTAAATGTATAAAATATATTTTCTAAAATGTTAATAACTTTTTAATAATTATTTGCTTTCCGATGCCAAAAAAATCCGATACTCCGATCCGAAACCGCTGATACCATCGATCCTGATACTCATAGGAATGGTCTGATACCGATAGTGCGAACCTTGGCATATACTTGGACAGAAATATTATTCATCAGTAATTGATAAAATTAAGACAAACCTAAAAAATATCTAGTAAATAACAATGGATTAACATCAACTGTCCGGACTACCCAGTACATAATACTAGCAGTGTACACTAGAGATGCAAATAAAAGACAATTGTCAAATTTAGCCTTCCATGGATGAGTTGACATGGATACTGCCAAAATTCGATCATACAAGAAACATTAGATATTCTCTCAGACTTGACACTGAGGATGTCCTATTTGGGTTTCACGAAGACTCAGTCTAAAACTTATTCTTTGGTTACTCTGGCAATTTTTTGAAATTACTTTCCTGTGTACTTCATAAAGACGTTGACTATATTTGTTGAACTCATCCTCATTATCAAGGTGGTTCCATCTTTAGGTAGGTTCCTCAGCATTTTCGTGGGAACCAAAGTTGTCACATTAGCTAATCAGTTCTAGGAGATGACCCCCTTGATTGATTACGCCAATATAATCGTGCCAACAACTTCCCAAAATATTGGAACAAAAACAATATAGTAATTCTAACTGTAGTGGCTTCTTTGTACTTAACTACCATGAACTTTGACCTATATCCACTTTCCTATCATGACCTTTTTTTCACAATACTAAATAAAACTTTATCTCATCACTCTAGTACTATCATATCCATGAAATTGTCACCCTAAAAGATAAACTGGTTATATCACATTCATCACCACCATCTTCTTCCTTGTTAATCATCCCTAAACTCTAACCCATCACAATCATCTTGTTCCTACATCATCCTCACCCTCATCCATAAATCCTAACCCGTCACTACCATCTTCCTCCTCCATAAATCCAAACCGACACTACTATCTTCTTCTTTCTCGCCCCCATCTTCTTCCTCCTCATCCCTAAACCTTAATTCAACATCACTATCCTATTTCTCCTCCCTAAACCTGAACCGACCTCTACCATTTTCTTCCTCCACTCATCTAATTGTTGCCCAGTTGCACTCGCTGATCAACCCTCCACCTCCCCACGACAATGGACAAGCCCTCCACCACCACGGTTTGGATTTAGGGTTAGGGTTTAAGCGATGGGACGTAATTTTTCTAATCTTTCGGGGTATGATGGTCCTAAATCTGTTAGGTTTAACAGAAGATATCAAAGTGAATTAAAATACGTTCATGACAGTAAAGTGAGCAAAAAATGTCATTATAGCAAAATGACCTAGACCAAAGTTCATCGTCATAAAGTGCAAAAAGACCAAAATAATCACTGATTTATTATTTATTTATTTAAGCCAAAGCGTAATACATCACATATTGGCATCTGAAATAAATCTTCAACCTTTTAGACAATCGGGTTTTACTTTCACAAAATGATAAAAAGGTTCAGAATGGAAGATACTCAGATTTTTAAGTAACTTATTTAACAAGTAGAGAGTCAGTCCTTACAGAATGAGGAAGTGCCAACAGTTGCTTCAAAAACGGGGCATTGTTTAGATACAGTGTCAGTTGCCAGTTCTGGTGTTGTTAATTGCATAAGACCATACAGATACTACTCAAAGATAAATACACGTCCCGGAATTCAATTGACGGACATATGCATGCAAATTGGAAGAACCAGCATTCAGTTTCAATGACACTCATTTTTATTCAACAAGGCATCTACTTGTATATTCTAGTTCTTCGTAAAGAATCCAAGTAAGGTCTAGTTTCAAAAGCAGCATAATTTGCACAATATGGCCAATATGGCCAATGCTACAAGCCTACAATCACAATCTACCTCCCCCTTCCACCCAAATAAACCCAAGGGAAGCGAAAGGACAATGGTTATGGACAGGAATTCCTAACACAGAACACCCAACTTTCCTCTTCCCTTGAAGTAATAAATGAGTGCAAGAGAGCGGGATTAACTTTGTTACTCCACTCTTTTTAATTTTTGGTTTACATACGACAATTAGAAATGCCTTAAGAGGATCGAAGGAGAACACATATCTCCTAAACTCAGTATGCATTAC
The DNA here is from genome assembly GCA_029216955.1 of Iris pallida. Lineage (NCBI taxonomy): Eukaryota > Viridiplantae > Streptophyta > Magnoliopsida > Asparagales > Iridaceae > Iris > Iris pallida. The sequence continues at coordinate 2,419,394 of JANAVB010028000.1, read as the reverse complement.
GGAATTCAAACCACTAGGGTGAGGATCAGAGAGAAAGCGAAATTGAGGATTCTAGTTTTTGCCTATTGACATCTAACATTACTAATTCAATGCCAGTCCAATTGAATAGAGCAACAAAAGATAATAGTACCTAACCAAACAAATCCAAGCCATACCATCATAACTTACCATCATGATCTCCACATAAAAAGCCTAGTTTGAACAAGATATCCTTATGATACTTAGGGTATGCTTGTATTGAGGTGGGAAAAATAAGCAGAGTTAAGTGGGGTTAAGCGGAGAAAGTTAAGGGGAAGGGGAGTCAAAACATATAACCTTGCTTGGATTGGAGGGAGAGTTAAGTGGGGTGTGTTTAATAACTCTTGCTTGGATTGGAGGTTTTGAGTGAGAGGAAGATCAATAAAAATATAATATTTATGAAAATACCCTTATTACATATGGTATAAAAGTAGATTAATTTGATTGGATTTTTAATTAAAACTTATCAAAATATCTTCACAAAAAATAATAGCTACAAATATGATACCTATATAAAGAAAATAACTAAATTCCAAACAGAATAAAATTAAGTAACATGAGAATTATAGGCTTCTACCCTTTATAAGTTACGGAACAACATGTTGAAAGCAAAAAAAAAAAAGTCATAATATTTTATAGGACAAATAAGGAGTATTTATGTATTTTTAAACAAAACCCTGCATTTTCCCTCGTTAACCCCTCTAATTTGGGAGGTTAAAAAATGGACATAAAAAGCTAAACAAACCCCCACTTAACCATCTATGACTCTCCCTCCCAAATCCCCACCCTCAAACCAAACATGATTTTTTTCCTCATTAACTTTCTCTCACTTAAGTCTCTTAACTCTCAATCCAAGTAGACCCAAGATTAAAAACCTACAAAAGATTAAAAAACCTTTATTTACTACCACCTAAGAAACATGGAGACACCAAAAATAGGCGCTGTGTCCGTATCACTAGGAGATGCCAAAATCAACGTTGTGGAACCGTACCAGTATCGTGTGGCGTCCTATTCGTGTTTGACTACTGCACAAATAAATCTCCGATATCTTGCATAGAAACAAAGTATTAAGAAAATAATAAATACATCACAGTAAAAAATTAAAACTACTTACTCTTGTAATCGCTCATTGTGCCATAAGCAAACAAGCGGAGAAGCTCGAGAGAGGACGAGTACTGCGTCCCTTCGAGCTGCATTAAGGAGAGAGAGGAAAAAAAACATCAGACACCGAAATCACGCAACATTAAAAACCCTAAAAAATAGGGTTTCGGACCTTGGAGAGATTGGGGACGGAGAGAATCTCGGAGAAGGCGAAGAGCGAGGGATGGGAAGTTGCCTCCGCGACGAGATTCGCCAGAGGAGCCGCTTCTTCCAGAGCCGACGAGTGGTTGACGAAGTGGTCGATGAGCTCCGACTGCTTCAGTTCGATGTCCATTGCTGGTGGCGACAGAAAAATTCTTGGATCGGATTTAGGAAGAGCTTCTCCCCATGAAAAATAGGGCTTTTTTTAATAGTTTTGGGTGACGGAGTTTTAGAGGGGGTGGCAACGAGTCCGAGGAGGAGGAAGGGATTTTAGTTTGCCGATGTAGATTTTCACAGTTAATTTTTGGGAGAATTTATGGAATGCCCAAAAACTAAAAAAAATTTATGTAAAACCCACCGCTAAAAAAATTTTCATCGCGTGCCCAGAATTAGAGAAACTTATCCAAAGCGGATTCCAAATGACCCTTTTGTCCTTCCTTTTAATTTATTGAAACTGGAAATTGCTGAGAAACCCAATTTCGAGGTGGGCTTTTATGAAATGTCCACCCGCTGGATAAGTTTTATGAAATACCCAGAATTAAGTATTTTCACGTTAAATATTCCAAGATTCCCTTTTAGATGCCACCCGCTAGAAACTGCTATTTTTATAATACCGAAACTACCCCTCCGCGCGAATTGGTCATCTATATGTATTTGAATTCAAAAAACTCAGATCTGGATTGCGATTTTCGTCTTCTTCTTCTTCACGGAAAATCTGAATTCCATTGCTCTCATATTCAGCAGAGATCGCAAAGATCGTTCGTAGTTCGGTGTATTTTTCTTCAGTCGAACTCAGATCATCGCTCGTCATCATCATCACCATCATCATCATCTTCATCGTGGAGACATTTGAACTCAGATCTTCAATTGTGGAGAGAAGATCTTTCTTCTTCTTTTCCATAAGAATTATCATCGCTTTGAAAGAAGAACGAAACTCTTTATTCCTGAAAAAACTAAATTACACGTTTTAACACTGGAAATGACCATTCTCCGTCTTAATTAGGACGGAGAATGGCATTCTCCGTCTTAATTAGGACGGAGAATGCCATTCTCCGTTTTATTTAAGACGGAGAATGCCATTCTCCGTCCTAATTAACACGGAGAATGACATTCTCCGTTTCCGTCTTAATTAGGACCGAGAATGTCATTCTCCGTCTTAATTAGGACGGAGAATGGCATTATCCATTTTATTTAAGACGGAGAATGGCATTCTCCGTCCTAATTAACACGGAGAATGGCATTCTCCGTGTTTCTAACACGGAGAATGGTCATTCTCCTGCGTTTTAACACTAGAATGACCATTCTCCGTGATAAATTACACGGAGAATGGCATTCTCCGTCCTAATTAAGACGGAGAATGGTCATTCTCCGTTTAATTTAGCACGGAGAATGGCCATTCTCCGTCTTAATTAGGACGGAGAATGCCATTCTCCGTTTTATTTAACACGGAGAATGACATTCTCCGTTTCATTTAACACGGAGAATGGCATTCTCCGTGTTTCTAACACGAAGAATGGTCATTCTCCTGCGTTTTAACACTGAAATGACCATTCTCCGTGTAAATTAAGACGGAGAATGTCATTCTCCGTCCTAATTAAGACGGAGAATGGTCATTCTCCGTGTAAATTAAGACGGAGAATGCCATTCTCCTGCATTTTATGGTTAGCTGAAACTTTGGAGGGCCATAACTTTTGACTGGGAGGTCGAAACGAGGTCCCGTTTGTCGCAAAATGAGCGTATCGTCGAGGAGACTGAAAGTAACAGCTTCATCGTTAGACGGCCTTCCGAAATTTTAGATTCGCAAAAAAATGATGTTTGGACCTCCGTTTTAGCACTTTTGTCGTTCGTCCCAGTCTTTCCAAAAATTTTCGACGAGTTTTTGAAGATTTTTTAGGAGAAAACCTAGATTCGAAAGTGAGCAGCGTATGGAAGAAGATGGAGTATTGAAACATTTTTTTAAGAGCAGTTTTGTGGGTGTTTCCAATAAATTAAAAGGAAGGGCAAAAGGGTCATTTGGAACCCGCTTTGGATAAGTTTCTCTAATTCTGGGCACGCGATGAAAGTTTTTTTAGTGGTGGGTTTTACATAAAACTTTTTTAGTTTTTGGACATTTCATAAATCTTTACGTAACTGCTCTTAAAAAAATGTTTCGATACTTCATCTTCTTCCATACGCTGCTCACTTTCGAATCTAGGTTTTCTCCTCAAAAATCTTCAAAAACTCGTCGGAAAATTTCGGAAAGACCGAGACAAACGGCAAAAGTGCTAAAACGGAGGTCCAAACATCATTTTTTTGTGATTCTAAAATTTCGGAAGGCCGTCTAACGAAAAAATTGTTACTTTCAGTCTCCTCGACGATACGCTCATTTTGCGACAAACGGGACCTCGTTTCGACCTCCCAGTCAAAAGTTATGGCCCTCCAAAGTTTCAGCTAACCATAAAATGCAGGAGAATGGCCATAAAATGTAGGAGAATGGCCATTCTCCGTGTTAGAACACAAAAAAATGTTAATTTCGCATGAGGGTGGTCATTCTCCGTGTTAGTAACACGGAGAATGGCATTCTCCGTCTTAATTTACACGGAGAATGACCATTCTCCGTGTTAGTAACACGGAGAATGACATTCTCCGTCTTAATTTCCACGGAGAATGGCCATTCTTCGTGTAATTTAGACGGAGAATGGCCATTCTCCGTCATAATTTAGACGGAGAATGGCCATTCTCCGTCTTAATTTATACGGAGAATGCCATTCTCCGTGTAATTTAGCACGAAGAATGCCATTCTCCGTATTAAATAAAACGGAGAATGACTATTCTCCGTATAATTTAGCACGGAGAATGGTCATTCCAGTATTAAAATGCAGGAGAATGGACATTCTCCGTCATTTTTTACAACGGAGAATTGTCATTCTCCGTCTTTTTCGACACGGAGAATGGTCATTCTCCGTGATATTAACACGGAGAATGACCAATCTCGTGTTAACATGGAGGAGAATGGTCATTCTTCGTATTAAAAAAGACGGAGAATGACCATTCTCCGTGTTAAAACCACGGAGAATAGCTATTCTCCGTAATAAAATGACGAAGAATGGCCATTCTCCGTCACTTTACCACGGAGAATGGCATTCTCCGTGTTAAAACCCATAGAAAATTGTGAACTTTGCGATCTTTGCTGAAGATGAGAGCAATGGAATTCAGATTTCCCGTGAAGAAGAAGAAGACGAAAATCGCAATTCAGATCTGAGTTTTTTGAATTCAAATACATATAGATGACCAATTCGCGCGGAGGGGTAGTTTCGGTATTATAAAAATAGCAGTTTCCAGCAGGTGGCATCTAAAAGGGAATCTTGGAATATTTAACGTGAAAATACTTAATTCTGGGTATTTCATAAAACTCATCCAGCGGGTGGGCATTTCATAAAAGCCCACCCCGAAATTGGGTTTCTCAGCAATTTCCAGTTTATTTTTTTATTTTTTTTGGCAATTTCTAAAGGCACCTCAAGTTTTACTCGATGGCAGCCTAATTTTTTTTCTTTTATTTACAAGTTTATCATTCCAAATTTTTATTTGAGAATAGTCCACATATTTGGATTTGGACTTTGTTGGTCGTCCTTACGTAAAGTAGGACTGCAAATTTTTCTTTTATTTACAAGTTTATCACTCCAAATTTTTATTTGAGAGCAGTCCACATATTTGGATTTAGACTTTGTTTGTAGTCCTTACATAAAGTAGGACTGCAACAATGTTGGCAGTTCTACTTTATGTTAGGGCTGCCAACTTTGTTGACAGTCCTATGTCCAAACAGAGAGTTTGGATTTGGACTACCAACTTTGTGGGAAGTCCTACTTTAGGTTAGGACTGACAAATTTGTTGGCAGTCCTATCAAAGAGCTTCACCGGTTGCTCGTCGTACGTGGCCGCCGTCACGTGGAGCATCCACCGTGGAGAGGCAGCCGTGCCGCTGCTCCGTCGCGGCCAGGTGTAGCGCAATGCGCCTGTCTGAGGTCGGCTCCTCGTGGACGCCCGCTACCGCGAAGTAGAGCGGCCCCCCACGAAGACGTCGTGGACCTCTCCGTCGACGCCCCTCGGGCCAACCACAGCTCCACGATCAGCGCCTTTCTGGTCGCCGTCACGGCCTCGAGCAACGTCTGTCTTGTCCGGCCGATGGCCTCGACGTTGGGGTCGAACTCGAGGAGCAGTTGAAGCAAGTCAGCACGACATTGCGAGACAACAAGATGAAGCAGGCTCTGGCCGAGGTGGTCGACCGAGTCAGTCGCGTGCCACTCCGGTCGTACACTGGGGCAGGGGCGTACGGCGAAGAAAGACGAGCGGGGGAGCACGGGAAAGAGCGATGGTAGGACTGTCAAAAGAGTGACATGTTAGCCCAATGATTATATCGTGTTTTTGAATATGGCTAATCAATTAAGTTTAACATAATGATGTCACTAATATTCATATATTCACTATCATGTTGCTACTTAAACTTAGCATTATCCTAATTGTTCTATATCATATTGTCATGCTTGTATCGTACTGCAAATGTTGTTTTGCTCACCTAACATATATTTGTAGACATACAGTAAGCATGATCAAACAAGGACATATGCAATGGAGAATTAATGATGGGTCAAAAACGACGTCATACAAGAAGATTTCTCTAAACCGCCTAGCGATCTATCTGGGACCTCGCATCGGGGGTTCCGCTACCCAATCAGCGGACAAGGGTCGAGGAGGCAGTACCTTCCGTGGGGGTTCAGGAGCAAAGCCCCCGAAAGGTATTCAGATTTCCAGATCTATATATCTCTGGACGACTGTTGTCAAGAAAAAAGACGTCTTCAGGTTTGCTCAAATATCAAAAGAAAGGCATCATCAAAGGGCTCTTGGTTTTCCTATTTGTTCCAAGTCAGTAATTTTCAATTTATTGAGTCTAGGAGAATGTGTACGTTGAGTCACACTGTGTCATCTCAACCCCTAGACATATATCTTCAAGCTCTACCATACAAACAGACCAATTCCTAACCAAACCAAACCAATGCTAGTCATATAAGAGCTTCTGGCCCAAGGAACACAGAATTTGGACAGAACTCTGTCTAAGGCAGAGTTCGGGCCGAACTCTGCCCCCTAAATTTTAGCACCCTAATTTTTAGGGCCTGCTTGATACAAGCTGTCCAACATTCAACAATTTGAATTCTTGGAACAGAATTCGGGTCGAACTCTACCTCCCCAAAGTAGTATAAATAGAGCTTGAATTCTCTCATTTCAAATCATCTCTTACCTTCAAATATTCAAGCCTTCTAAGCTCTACTACTCCAAGCGTTACTCTTCCAATTTACTAGCCAACAAAACTTCCTAAGCCCTAAGGTGCTCAGTACAATTCAGCTAGAAGTTCTGTGCAAGAGTTGAAAAAAAAAGTCACTTAGAAAATTCCAAGTTTCACATTTGTGACGTCAAAGTAGCGAGCGCTTCCAAAGCTCGTGTCTGTAAGAAGTTGGCGTGCTCTTCTGAGTAAAGGCACGTGTGTACCCTATTTCACAAATAGTGGATTTCAATCCTGAGCGAGAGTTCTCCGGCCTGGACTAGTCCTCCACGAGAAAAACTAGGTTAAATCACTGTATTTGTGTATGCTCTTCTGATCTCTCTTAAATTTCTGCATTACTACTATGATTATATATTCTGTTTGTAGTTGCTTCTGGACTAGGTATAGAGTTAATTTTTAATTGGTTATTATCGACACAAACTCTATTCACCCCCTCTAGAGTTGCCTACACGTTCTTCAGTTGGTATCAGAGCAAGGACTCTATTTTTAGGCTTAACATCCTTAGAGTAGGTCCTTGTTTATTTGTGTATGGCATCGTAATCCTCCTTCTCAGGTAAAGAGAATTTTACTTCTAGTAGCATCACTACCAAAATAAGTCATATTAGCGACGTAATTAGCGACGTTTATGAAAGACGTCGCTATATTTTAGCAATTTAGCGACGTAAATTTATAACGTCGCAATACGTCACTATTAGCGACGTTCAACGACGTATTACGACTAAGTTTTGTATTATAAAAACGTACGTCGTGGATATGTCGGTGAACGTCGCTAAAATCACTGATATTAGCGACGTTTACCGACGTCTTCATATGACGTCGCTAAATATTTCATATAGGGTTCTGCTGGCCAGATCGATTTCATTTTTTTACCCAAAATTTTATTCTCCCGCTCGAGCCCCAAATCTTTCTCCCTTTCCCCCTCTCGTCTCCGGCGACCCCCTCCCACCAGCGACCCCCTCCCACCAGCGAGCCCCTCCCCCCGGCGACCCCTCCCTCCGGAGACACCCCTCTCCCTCGTTCCCTACCTCGGCGACCCCGCTCGCCCACTGGTGTCCTCGTCCCTCTTGCGTCCCCTTCCTCCGGCGACCACCCCCCCCCCCCCCCCGCGGCGACCACCCCCCCACACGGCGACCCCCCTTCCTGCGGCGACCCCCTCCCCACGGTGACCTCTTTTCCCGCGGCGTCCAGCGACCCTCCATCGCTCCTCCACCGTCAAGTCTCCTCGTCGACGTCGACCCGACTAGTCCCCTCTGCCGCTGCTCCATCCCCGACCCCGACCCAATTCTGACCAAGGAAGGTAAACCCTAACCCTATCTCCCTCCTCCTGATGTGCTGACATAGACACGATACGACAGGCTGACACGACACAATATTCGTACACAATATTGTCAATTAAGTAATTATTTCGAAGGTAAAAAAAATACTAGAATACTTAAAATGTAGTCTACTACCAAATATGAAAGCTTTCAAGGAGAGTCGTATACACTGACACAGAAATGACTCTTCAAAGTCGAGAGTTTTGAAATACTAGATTAGTATTTGTATGTATATGATTATGTGTGTGTGAGTTATTAGTGTGAGATGAAAAGCGGGGTATTAGTGTTATTTTATATGTGGTAAAGAGTATATTTGGCATGTATCGATAGAAATGAAAGAGATTACTCAAAATAATTGTCAGTTTGAGATAGTTGCATGAATAGGTGGTCTTCTAAATATGTTGTTGCTTAAGCAGTTTATAGCTACAAAATGCGTAAGTGCAACATGAAAATCTCATCTGTTAAATATGTTACCTAAGAGCATCATTAGTAAGGCTCATCCCAATTTCTAGATTCTAGATTTCAAATGTAGGAGCTCATTTTGTAGAATAGTAAGACCCATAGGTTTTAAATTATAAAATGTAGGAGAATGTAGGAGATTCACAACTCTCCACATTTGTTCAAGACATAACATTCATTTCCATAAACTAATTAACACATAATCCATAAACTTTTAAATTATCGCTATCGGTATCGGACTATCGCTATCGGTATCGAACTATCGGTATCGATCGAACTATCGGTATCGGACTATCGCTATCGGTATCGGACTATCGCTATCGGTATCGACCGTATATACTTAGTATCGGGCGTAGCGGATTAGTATCGATCAGTATATAGGTTTGGGTTAAGATCAAGGTTCAAAGTATCGGTATCGGAATAGTAGGCCGAATAGGAGGCCGAGATAGTCGAATGAGAAGAAGGGAAGAAGGGAGGAGCAGATGGGTCCAGAGCCATGGTGGAGGAGGAGAAGTAACATGAGAGCAGTTTCCGCCGTAACATCTCCTGGCTCTGCTGGCAACTGAAGTCCAGATGCTACAAAGGACGATCCTTCGCTGAAATCGACTACAACACCCATCAGTTCAAGTTCATTCCTATATGAGTAGATTCCAATGCCATAGAAGCCATCAGTTTGTTGACCTTCCTCTATGGCATTGGAATATACTCATCTAGGAATGAACTTGAACTGATGGGTGTTGTAGTCGATTTCAACGAAGGATCGTCCTTTGTAGCATCTGGACTTCAGTTGCCAGCAGAGCCAGGAGATGTTACGGCGGAAACTGCTCTCATGTTACTTCTCCTCCTCCACCATGGCTCTGGACCCATCTGCTCCTCCCTTCTTCCCTTCTTCTCATTCGACTATCTCGGCCTACTATTCCGATATGCGTTTGATACGGTCTACCTAACCTATATACTGATACTAATCTGATACTCTCTGATATTAAGTACATCCGGCTTACTAGCTAGCGGATCCACCAGTTACATGATTATATACTAATTATGTTTAGTTTGTCTTACGATACAGATTTTCACATCCAATGTAATCCAGTTGACCAATGTAACCCAAGATGTTGTCTTATTGACCTAGTTTAGCCTTGTTTTACTAGATTGTTGATCGAGTTGACCAATAGTTGACTTTGACCTTGATTGGCCTAGAAATTATATAGAATTGCATGTATACTTCTTTTATTTTATATTGACTTCCATGATATGACAGCTCCTCAAAAAAAAGAATCCTCTACTAGACATCGCACTCTCCTTTTCAGAACATCAACTAGTATTACTACCTTGATGTATATATAAAGTATGCATGTATAATAGTAGGTAATGATATGCAAAACTGAAAAGATAAATGCAATGCATGAATGAATGGATGAAAAGATAAATGCAATCCATCGGAAAAGCTTTGACACTTGCATATCATTCACTACCTTGATGTATCTATCTTACAGAATTATGGAGCTAAATTACTATCTGCGGAATCGTACTTGGATGTACAACCGTCATCCTGATGACATGTGCGGTGTGCGGGATGAATTCATAGAGGGTGTACACCAGTTCCTGCAGTTTGCCAAGGCGTTCCCTCAGTACATGGACGATACCAAAATTAAGTGTCCGTGTGTGAGATGTCGCAACTTGAAATATCATCCAGAAGTGGATGTCACGTATCATTTGTACTCGAAGGGTTTCACGCCGAATTACTATCAGTGGAGCGAGCACGGAGAACTTGTGTCTTTAGCATCGGAGTACGAGCCTTATGTGGATGTCCACAACAACGCTCCTTACGACGATGGGTTGGTGAACATGGTTTTTGACGCGGCCGGGCCTAGTTTCGATCCGGATGATCATGATGCACCTGAGGAGGCACCGAACCCCGATGCTGCACAGTTCATGGAGTTGCTGGAGAATGCAAGGACTCCATTATATCCTGGTTGTGAGGATCATTCACCGTTGGAGGTGGTTACAAGATTGTTGAGCATCAAGTCCGATTTTAACATGTCGTAAGATTGCTACAACCGTATTATGGAGTTGCTTATAGAAATATTGCCTGAGGGTGCGAAGTTGCCTAAAGACTTCTACCGGTCTAAGAGGATGGTTAGATCGCTCTGGATGGGATATGAAAAAATCGATGCCTGTCGCAACGGGTGCATGTTGTACTACAAAGACGACAAGGATGAAGACGCCTGCAGATTTTGTGGTGTCGATCGCTACAAGGCCTGTGGTAGAGGAAAGTCTGTCGGTGCCAGGAAGCCTACCTCTTCGATGCACTACTTGCCGTTGACGCCGCGTTTGCAGCGGTTGTTTATGGTGAAGGAAACTGCAGAAAACATGAGTTGGCATAAGCGGGAACATACCGAAGGAGTGTTGGATCACCCATCTGATGGAGAAGCATGGAAGCACTTTGATCGAGAGTATCCAGATTTTGCTTCTGATCCGCGTAATGTTAGATTGGGTCTCTGCTCTGACGGTTTTACCCCATTCGGACTTTCGGGATCCCAATATTCGTGTTGGCCTGTGATCGTCATCCCGTATAATCTACCGCCTTGGATGTGCATGAAGACTCCATATATGTTCCTCACCGTTATTATCCCAGGTCCGAACAATCCGAAAAGGAACATCGATGTTTATTTACAGCCATTGATTGATGAGTTGAATCAGCTGTGGGAAGTAGGTTCCAACACGTACGATGTATCTAGAAAACAAAATTTCCAGATGCGGGCAGCACTTATGTGGACCATCAACGACTTTCCGGCCTATGGAATGTTATCTGGATGGAGCACGCATGGTCGTCTTTCATGTCCGTGTTGCATGGACGACACTAAGGCTTTCCGTTTGAAACACGGAGGCAAACCGTGCTTCTTCGATTGTCATCGACAATTCCTGTCGAAGGATCATCCGTACCGGAGGAACAAGAATGCTTTTCGTGCTGGCGTTGTGGAGAAGGGTGATCCACCGACAAGGTGGTACGGAGCCACGATATGGGAGGAGGTTAGAGATTTACCAAGTGCTATTGAGCAACCTGCTACGGGCTACAAGTGTGACGGATTTGGTCGCACTCATAACTGGACGAAGAGGAGTATATTCTGGGATCTGCCATACTGGAGCACCAATCTGATTAGACATAACCTTGATGTCATGCATATTGAGAAGAATGTGTTTGACAACATAATTAATACTGTAATGGACGTAAAGGGGAAGACGAAAGACAATCCTAAGGCTAGATTGGACTTGAAAGAAATATGTAGACGTCCTGCATTGCATTTGATAGAGGACGGGAATGGGAAGTTGAAGCAGCCTAAGGCAATTTTCTCACTGGAGAAGGAGGATAAAGTGAGGCTTTGTAGGTGGATTCAAGGTCTGAAATTTCCAGATGGGTATGTTTCAAACTTGAGAAGATGCGTCGACCTCAAGGAGAACAAACTGACAGGTATGAAGAGCCATGATTGTCACGTATTCATGGAGCGGTTAATTCCGATTGCATTTCGGGAATTCTTACCGCAGGCAGTTTGGGATCCATTGACGGAGCTTAGCATATTCTTCAGGGACCTTTGTTCTAAGAAATTGCTCGTTGATCGTCTAGAAAAGCAAGAGAAGGACATTGCGGTAACACTGTGCAAGCTAGAGAGGGTGTTTCCTCCTGGATTCTTCGACTCTATGGAGCATTTGCCGATTCATCTTTCCTACGAGGCACGTGTTGGTGGACCCGTCGAATATCGATGGATGTACCCGTTCGAGCGACATTTGAATCACCTAAAAAGAAAGGTAAAAAATAAGGCTCGGGTCAAGGGTTCTATTTGTGAAGCCTATATTCTCGAGGAGATTACAAATTTCTGCTCCTCCTATTTCAAACCTCATGTTGCTACGAATAGAACGAGGGCTCCGAGAAATGACGACGGATATCAAGAATTTAATGATGGAATACTGAAAGTATTCAATGCGTCCGGAAAGCCTTCGGGGAAAATGAAGAAGAGATATTTGAATGACGAAGAGCTAAGGGCTGCTCAGTTGTATGTATTACTCAATTGCGACGAGGATGAAGTGGAGAAGCTAGAGGGGTAAGTAAGGAATGATGAGTTTACGTCATCTCAATGTAATAGTATAAGCTAATATTATTGTACTAATCGTTCTAATGCTTCGTTGTTTTCTAGCACATATAATGATGAGTTGAGGCTGGTTAGACCCTACCTAACAGACGAAGCATTAGAACAAGAAATGAGACGTCATTTTCCTTCTTGGTTGAGCGAATATGTAAGCAGTTCGGTAATATTTACTGGCCTCTTCTAATGCAACTGCGCAATAAATAACTTATTATCTCTTCTTTGATATTCAGGTCGATCGTCTAATTTCACCCGAGATTGAATTAATTAGAACTCTTGCCAAGGGACCAATTACTTTAGTTAAAACATGGCCAAGTTATTGTGTCAATGGCTTTCGGTTCAAGTCGACAAATGCTCCGATCAGAGACAGCTTCCTGGATCTTGATTCCACGAAGAACAGTTGTTTGTGTATCAAGTCTTCGAACTACAAAGACGTCGATCCAGGAAATGATTTCTTTGGCATCTTGCGAGAGATTGTGGAGTTGTCATATAATTATGGCAGAGAACCTGCAAAGATCGTGTTGTTCAAGTGTGAATGGTTCTATCCGATTGAAAATCAAGACTGGAAAATTGACAAGCATGGTCTTGTGGATATAAACTACAAGCGTAGATATCAAGGCTACGAACCATTTGTCCTAGCAACTCAGGCTCAGCTCGTGTATTTCACAGCTTATCCGAGACGGGGAGCAACGGAGTCTGACTGGTGGGCAGTATGCAAGACTAAAGCTAGAGATACTTTTGATGTTGATGAAAAAGCTTACCAGGAGGACGAGCTACCTCCTGTAACCAATATTGTCGATGTGGACTCCACGGAAGTTACGCATTACACGACACATAATGTAGAAGATGTAGAATTATCCGAAGAGGAAGACGAAGCCGACGAAGGTGAAGACGAAAGTGAAGATGAGGAGGAAGAGGAAGATGAGGTCGAGGAAGACGAACAAGATGATTATTCTGAAGATGATTGAGAGAGATATACTTATCTGGACTTAGATGTTTCTTCTAGAATATATTATCTGGACTTAGATGTTTATTGTAGAATGTATCATCATATGTTACCTTGGTTATTATCTTTGTTGTACTGTCATATTTCTATTCTCTATTATTTGTTGTACTGTCATATTTCTAGTCTCTAATATTTGTTGTACTGTCATATTTCTAGTCTCTATTATTTGTTGTACTGTCATATTTCTAGTCTTTATTATATCTTGTACTATCATATGCTGTTATCAGGTATGGCAGGTCGTCGCGGACATTTGCGAGGGCCACGAGGAGGTCGGGATCCTCCGGTACTTCCTACAGGTACTGCTAGGGGACGGAGTTTGCCTTCGGTACCTCCTATTGGTACCGGCTCTGGATCCTCGTCGCCGATTACTCCTCCATATCGGACAGTAGCTGGGCCGGTTGGGACGACGTCACGTGGCATATCTCCTGGGACGAGTAGTTCCAGACCTGTTGAGATTGCTCCCCCGTCTAGCGTTCCTGATGTTGATACGACGATGGAGACGGATGAGCAGATGGCCGAGGAGGAGGCGCCGACGGCCGACCAGCATCATGAAGATGATGCGTGCGCACCTCCGGAGGAGAGGAGGACGGAGATCTGGACCGACGGTACAAAGTAGGTATTTTGGTTTATGATTTTTTTTTTCTTCTGTTTTTATCATAAATTAATTTTTTTCATGAATATAATATGTATGTATAGATATCGTCCTCCAGGGGTACAGAGACGCCTAGGCGATATGCTGAGGCATAATTATGGTGGTCCCTGGATTAACTACTCTGATGCTCCAGACGAAAGGAAGAACTTCTGGTTTACGCGCTTCAAGGTTAAAATAGATTTGTTTTTAACATGAATCATTTAATTTATGCATATTATATATAACTGATAAATATTTGGTTTCGTACTGTTCTAGGATATGTTTTACTATCCGCTGCACCGGGCCGAGCAGATCGAGGGGATGTTTCCTTCCGTCGCTGCTAAGCTGATCCGCGACTCTATTAATGATCAGAAGGAACGTGATCGTGCCGGAAAGCCGATCAAAGGTTGGATCACCCCTGATCAGTGGAATGAGATGAAGGCTCGATTCAACGAGCCAAGGTACAAGGAGAAGTCGGAGAAGGCTAAGGCGGCTAGGCAACATGCCTCGAAGTGGTACGGTGGGTCGATTCCGATGACGGAACATTTCCGTCGTCTGGTATGTCTTTCTCTTTTAGAAATATTATTTTAATGCAAATCCGATAAATTATTACTAAGATAATATATTTAATTACAGGTAAGAAAGGTCGGTAACGCCGACATGGTGACCGTCTTCCTGGCCACCCATCGGAAGGGCGGAGTCCTTATTGACGAGAGGGCCGAGCAGACCTATGTAAGTATTACAATACGTTATCTTAATTTAATACTTCGTGTCCATTTTAATATAACTTAGTAAATATGATGCAAATAAATATTCATGAAGTTAGTAAAAATAAGTACATTAATTAGAAATTAGAAATCATAGAGTACTATCCATACTTTCTAGGCCGAGTATACGAGGCTGCGGGAACGGGCGGCTGCTAGTGCACCTGATGCAGGAGAGGCCGGTACTTCCTCGCAGCCCACTCAAGCTCCGTCGGCGGACGAGCTGTGGATGACCGCCGCTGGTGGCCTCCGTAGGGGTACGTACTACGGTACGGGATCCTATGGCGCCCTAGTTGCGACCCAGTCCTCTAGGACATCTCCTGCTAGTGTGCATGGTCCACAGCCGTCCCAGGAGTCTGCCCGAGTCCACCAGATGATGGAGTCTCTCCGTGACGACCTGCTACGACGGATCGAGCAGCAGTCTCAGCATCCTACGGACGATCCTGCGCTGCTAGCACGATTGGATGCGCTCGACCGCGGCATTATAGACCTCAGGGAGACGACTGAGAGGACAGAGCGCGCCGTTGGAGGGTTAGAGCGCACGGTGACGGAGTTGCAGACAGGACAGGTGACCATGGCCGAGACGGTAAGATTGGCGCAGGATTCGATGGTCCAGAGCAGTGGTAGAATGTTATCTATCATGGATTCATACAACCAGCGACTTACAGCGTTGGAGCATGCTGGTACTCTGGGTGCGCCTTCATCGTCGTCGACTCCGCCGCCTCCACCGCCTTCTTCTTCGACACCGACTCCACCGACGTCACAGCCTGGCGCTCCATCTGTATCGATTTCACTTGCGGAGTATGAGGAGTTTTTACGCCTTCGTCGCGGCGGTGCCCCTCCTGCACCAGATCACTAGTAGTCCTAGTTAGGACTTTTGTTTGTGTTTGTATCATCTTATGTTTGTGACTTATGATTGGATGTTTGTATTGGATGTTAGTTGTGTTTGTATCGAATTGACTTGTGACTTGTTTGGATTGGATGTTAATTCCTTCGTCGATAAATGTTAATTGTGTTTGGATTGGATGTTAATTAACTTAGATTAAAGCTATCTGTGATTTGGAATTGTGAGTGGGGGTTTGAATGCGCTGTGATTTGGAATTGTGAGTGGGGATTTGAATGTGTACCTATATGTGTTTTATAGAATTGTGAGTGGTAATATAGAATCTGTGTTTTATTTTTTTTTATTTTTTTTACAACTTTAGCGACGTTTAGCGACGCTTACTGACGTTTAGCGACGTCTTTTTCCGACGTTTACCGACGACAAGCTGCAAATAATATATTTTTCCGACGTTTTACCGACATTTACCGACGACTAACTGCAAAAAAGTACAGCTCTCCGACGTATTTACCGACGTTTACCGACACTAGCTGCAAAAATGTACAGGACCTTTACCGACGTCTAGCGACAACGTTCACGTCGCTATATTACCGACGAAACGACGGCAGACGTCGGTAACTATTCCAGGTCTTTATCGACGTGTAGCGACTACATATACGTCGCTAATATACCGACGGAACGACGATAAATGTCGATAACTCACCGACGTACTGTTACGTCGCTGAATGTCGGTAATTGCGACGTTCAGCGACGTTTTTGTAATCAGCGACTAAGGAAACGGCGACAAAACCTAAACGTCGGTAAATACGTCGGTGATACATATTAGCGGCGGATTTTGTTGTTTTTTCGACGTTTTTGGGCGTCGCTAAAACCACTTATTTTGGTAGTGCATGGACAATCATGTTTCTTCTAAATGAAAGAAATGCTCTAAGTGGAAAGCTATGGCTAAACAATCCTTAGAGATTCTTGAGGACTTTCATTCTACAAATGAAGAACTTTCAGAAAAGGTCATTCATTTAGAAGAATCAAATAAGTTTTTGAGAAATGAAACAATG
Organism: Iris pallida; assembly: GCA_029216955.1. Taxonomy (NCBI): domain Eukaryota; kingdom Viridiplantae; phylum Streptophyta; class Magnoliopsida; order Asparagales; family Iridaceae; genus Iris; species Iris pallida. The sequence goes on along the minus strand of JANAVB010028000.1, from coordinate 2,402,550 downwards.
ATTTATTATCTAGACTTGACTCTCAAAATTCATCTTGTGTTTCTTTAAAGAGTTTGAATGATTCTTTAATTTTGAAAATCAAATCTCTTTCCTCATCATTAGAAGATCTTAAGAAGCAAACACATGAGCTACATCATTTGCACGATACTTTTATTGAGTCTTTAAAGAAACAAAATGATGATTTTATTTCTAAGATTGCTATATTTGAAAAAGAGAATTATACTTTAAAAACTAAATTTGATTCTCTTACTTGTATGCATGATAATTTGCTATTAGAACATGATATTCTTAAGACCAAATCCATGCATGCTCACTCTAGAGATATTCATCATTCTAGCATGTCACATGTTCACAATCATGCTCATTCCAATACATGTACACACACTAGTATCAGGTGCTTCTATTGCTCTCGCAGTGGACATATGAGTTTAACTTGTCCTATTCATAGGAGCTTTTCTACCAATACTAGAGTAAATAGTATACGAGTCCCTAAAGCTAACAAATATGGATCCAAGTTTATTTGGATACCAAAGTCTTCGCCTAATATTATAGGTGGAGCTTCTTGTATCGGGACATAGCACCGAGAAGCATATTGGTGGTTGTAAAACTCAAAGGACATCTTCCAAGCAATTGCACCAACACAAGTGTGGCCACTAGAGCCACTTTGGTAACATGCTAAATAATTCTCTTTAAATGGTTTATATTTGTAGAATCTAGCATGTTTCTCTGGATGTCTTGCTACTAGCTCACATTGATATTCTTCAGTTGCTTTGTACATAAATCAATGTGAGATATAATACTAGTATGCTTAGTTGATTTTTTTCTTATTTCTTTTATTTAGCATGACTAGTTACTTAGCTTAAATAATTTATCACTCATTTTTTATTAGTGTGACACATTTACATATACATGCTCGCTATTCTTTGTCTTTATTTATAAAGCATGCATATCACTCTAGTCCATAGAAGCTTGATTCTTGAATTTTGATTTAAAGCTTAATTATCCATCTTTAAAGTTTCTAAGATAGTTACTTCTTACCGGTTTCTCTTTAATATGTCCTATTTTACTTTAAATCGATTTTTGTAAATATATGCACAAGCTTCTTATCACTTGATAAGTATATACTTATACTTCTTTTTAATCTTGTGCTTGCATAATATATTCATTATCAATTTTCATATTTTATTTTGACTATCCTCTTAAGAATCAATTATGTCTTTGCCTAATAAAGTTTATTTATACATGACTATATTTATTAAATTTATATGTATACTTTTGTATAAATATCTTTATGTGAGCATATGCGTTAAGCTCAAGTTTCATATTATTTTGAAGAGTATCTATTCATACTTGTGCTTACTTCATACTTTAGCTATTGATTCTTTTGACCAAATTTGTGTTATCTTTTCTTGAATCAATTAGCTTCCTCCTGAAAGCTTTCTATTGATAATATCTTCTTACCTCTTGGGTTACTTTATGGACACATGTCTTTTACTTGATTCTTGAATATTTTCATGTATGCCTGTATATATATATATATATATATATATATATATATATATATATATATATATATATATATATATATATATATATATATATATATAATCTATGCGATTCCAACTGTTGATATTTATTTATTCAATACCTTTAAGTTGGAATGTTGAGAGAAAATTTTTATTAGTGTCTTGTTCATAACTTTTATGGAAGTTCTTTTAAGGATTGCATGGTTTATTGCTTTACCTTACTTGTTAAAATTATCGTACTTATTAGTGCACATTTGAGTATATCGTCTATATATTTATCTCCATAAGTGCTTTATGAAAATATTTTGTTTTGAAAATATTCTTAGCAAATTTTGATGATTATTTTTTGATTATTATTTGGGTATTTACCTTTCTTATACTTAGAATTTTTAGATTTTGATGTTGTTTGTGATACTGTATATATTCTTTTAAATCTAAGTTCTTAAAAGTAAAGAACATTTTGGAAATAAGTCGAAAGGGTCATTCTGTCATACAAGTGTAAATAGCCTGAAGCGACACGGTGTACTAGTCTTCGGACTACCGCTAGCTGGGAACCGGCCCCTACAGCTAACCCAAAGTGATCATACTTTATAGACTTAAGATTTATTAAGGTGTACTTGCAACCATTATCTAGTTCTTGATCCAATGTACTGTACCCGGTCCCCTAAGTTCCAGAATACATCATCATATCTAGCCCTATATTTTGAGCTATAAATATTTTATTATTATTGTCCAATGGTGTTTTTGTAGCACATGAGAATACATGTAATTGATATATCATACTTCTCATGTCCTTAGCTACTATGATTTGAGCTTATGTGTTAAGATTTTTCATTTCTAGATAATACACTTATTTCATAATGGCTATAATATTTTGCATTCTCTAGATCGATCTATTATTTCATTATCTTAGGTTAACCTCAATACTTGACAAAGAGATTTATTTCATTATGTTTTCATGAATATCTTTTTAGCCTCATTTTGAGAAGAGCATAACTCTTTTATTTAAGTTATCCTCTTGCTCTTATTCTTGCTTAGTAAAGAGTCTATAAAGCATTTTGATTATTCAAAATGTATTATCTTTAGTGTGAACTCTATGCTTAAGTAAGTATCTTTAGTGTTAGTGACTTAAGATTTAATGAGCATGTTTTAATGGCCTACCTCATTAATCTTAATTAGTTATGTAGCTTGCTTATTTATGATATATTGTTAAGCTATATAATTTGGTTCACTTTCACATATCTAGATTTTTTTTTAATCTATATATGATATGCTAGTTTACATAAACAAAATTTGTGATTCTCCTAGATGTTATTTGGATCCTATTTTAGATACATATGTTTGTTCTCTAAAAACTAGTTTTACAAATTCTTGATTAGATCTTCTTTCTCTTGGAGGTTTGTGATTCCTGCTTTAACTTTCTTCTATACTAGTCATTAGCAAGTATCTTTCAAATTCCTCTCACTTTTGAGTTATGATTTTATCATATTATTATTATATTTCTTTAGAATAAATTTGCAATCATTTAAATAAGATTGACTCTTTCTCCATATTTTTCATCAATTTGTAAGATTTTATTATAAATATGAATTTATGCTTTTTCTTGATGAGATTCGTTGGATCATGTTTACTTTTATTGATAAATGATCCTAATGGTTGAGTAGTCCTATATTATCTAATTATGTTGTTATCAAGTTAATTTATTACTCTGCTTTGACTCTTTATGGATTATCACATATGCTCTTTGCTATTTGAACTTCATTGGTTTCTCTTTTAGTATTAGTAAGGTTGGATTACTACCCGTTGATGGGTACATATGTGGTAGAACATACATAGTCCATGCAAAGTAATAAATTGGTTGATTCGTTCTTAGTTAGATAATCATGGACATGATTTTTGATTTTTATTTTTTTGAGCTATATTGTGATTCTCATCATGATTGTTTTAATGTACCTTATTTCTTTTCATGATGATCTTCTTCTCAAAAGGTAACATGCATTGATATATCATATTTAAATATGATATTCTTCTATATAGGCTAATGTATGTCATCTTTTGATTAAATGTGCTTAATTAAAATATTATTTTGATTATTCATCTTTAGTGGCTATTAATTGGATATCTCTTCTCAACTAAAGATGATATTATTCGTTTTATGACTATTTTATAGCCTTATATGCATTGAGCTAGTAGGAGAAATCCATAGTTGATTTATCCCTAGATCTTGAAGTTATCATTTTTTATGCTATAAGTACTTTGGAACTAGATACACATATTTTGAGGGAAAGCACATTAATTTGTCCAATTCATTTATAACCTTTAATATGTCGTATATCTAATTTATCTTAGACCCATATTTTCATCATTATTCATATCTTAGTTATTGAGGTCATGATACTGTTATTTCGGAAATGATTTATGAGAATATATGCAATTATTTTCATCATATTATCTCTCTCTCTTTTATGTGAGTTAAATAAGTCATCTCGTTAATATTAACTTTCGTATCTTATCTTGATGACTATTGTGCTTTCATTGATTTGGCTTTCCTTATATGCTTAATTAATTTGGCTTTTCATGTTGAGGAATTACCTAAAATTTATGATTTTATCTATATTGGTAATAGTTTGAGGGGGAGCATTCAAGTCGACTAAATTTCTCCTTTTCAAGTATTTTTTTCTCCTTTACCTTCATGTCTATATAAAGGGCATTCATATAGCATGATAAGGTAATTGAGTTCAAATGCATAAATTTTGGATAAGCAAATAGATTTACAAATATTGATATCAAGTTTATATATTTCAATATCTCAATTGGTATCTTTCTTCTTTGATATCTATTATTTACAATTATCTAATCCCCATAGATTTTGACTGAAATCCTTTATTTCATGATTCTCTTCAAAACTAGAGCAATATTTCATATCATACTATGTTTTTGGATGTCTTTCTTGGATTTCATGTTGGTAAACTATCTATTGATTATTTTCAAAATTTTCTAGTTTTACCAACTATTTGTGTTTTGACAAGCTATTTTCTATTTGGCACTCTACATTTGGTATGTAGTTTCTATACTTGTCTTTACACACTTCTTCCATTGTTTCTCATTTAGTATATCTTGATCATTATTGTCTATGCCTTCCTCCTTTACTTATGCTTGCGTTCGTTTTATCTCTTATTACGGGGGAGCCTATTTTTTGATCATGTCAAAGTAGGAGAAATAAGTTTAAGTTACCACACAATGTGTTTATTAGTGATACATGTATCTATCCTATCTGTCTTAAACTTAACCGATTTGCCATAATAAAAAAGGGGAAGATTGTTAGCCCAATGATTACATCGTGTTTTTGAATATAACTAATCAATTAAGTTTAACATAATGATGTCACTAATATTCATATACTCACTATCATGTTTCAACTTAAACTTAGCATTGTCCTAATTGTTCTATATCATATTACCATGCTTGTATCGTACTGCAAATATTGTTTTTCTCACCTAACATGTATTTGTAGACATGCAGTAAGCATGATCAAACATGATCAAACCAGGACATATGCAATGGAGAATTATTGATGGGCCAAAAATGGCATCATACAAGAAGATTTCTCTGAACCGCCTAGCAACCTATCCGGGGCCTCGCATCGAGGGTTCCGCTACCGGATTAGCGGACAGGGGTCGAGGAGGCAGCACCCCCCCGTGGGGGTTCAAGGGCGAAGCCCCCGAAAGGATCTAAATACCTTTGGACGACTGTTGTCAAGGAAAAAGACGTCTTCAGGTCTGCTCAAATATCAGAAGAAAGGCGTCATCAAAGGGCTCTTGGTTTTCCTATTTGTTCCAAGTCTGTAATTTTTAATTTATTGAGTCTAGGAGAATGTGTACATTGAGTCGCACTGTGTCATCTCAACCCTAGACATATCTCTCCAAGCTCTACCATACAAACAGACCAATTCCTAACCAAACCAAACCAAACCAATGCTAGTCATATAAGAGCTTCTGGCCCAGGGAACACAGAATTCGGACAGAACTCTGTCTAAGGCAGAGTTCGGGCCGAACTCTGCACACTAAATTTTAGCACCCTAATTTTTAGGGCCTGCTTGATACAAGTTGTCCAACGTTCAACAATTTGAATTCTTGGGACACAATTCGGGCCGAACTCTGCCTCCACAGAGTAGTATAAGTAGAGCTTGAATTCTCTCATTTCAAATCATCTCTTACCTTCAAATATTCAAGCCTTCTAAGCTCTACTACTCCAAGCCTTACTCTTCCAATCTACTAGCCACAAAAATTTCTAAGCTCCAAGGTGCTCAGTGCAATTCAGCTAGAAGTTCTGTGCAAGAGTTGAAAAGAAAGTTATTTGGAAAATTCCAAGTTTCGCATTTGCGAAGTCAAAGTAGCGAGCGCTTCCAAAGCTCATGTCTGTAAGAAGTTGGCGTGCTCTTCTGAGTAAAGGCACGTGTGTACCTTATTTCATAAATAGTGGATTTCAATCCTGAGTGAGAGTTCTCAGGCCTGGACTAGTCCTCTACGATGGAAACCAGGTTAAATTGCCGTGTTTGCGTATGCTCTTTTGATCTCTCTTAAATTTTCGTACTACTACTCTGATTATATATTCTGTTTGTAGTTGCTTCTGGACTAGGTATAGAGTTAATTTTTAATTAGTTATTATTGACATAAACTCTATTCACCCCCTCCTAGAGTTGCCTACACGTTCTTCATGACAGTCTTATAAGAGGTTAGGACTGTCAGTTTTCCTGACAGTCCTAAAGTATACTAGGGGTTGGACAACTCCAAAGAAAACTTGGGACTATCTTGAGTAAAAATTGTACCAAGCTGGATTGTCCTGAAATAATGGATTGTCCTGGAGTAAAATGTGGAGTCCCTATAGAAAAAGTATTTTTTAACTTCCAATACAACTTATCCTCTTCTTTTATTTTTGGGTAAATTACAACTTGATATCCTCAACTATTCAAAATTTTCAACTTGATACCCTCAACTTTTATACGTACAAACTTAATACCCTTCTTCAACTAATATTTTTAACTTAATACCTAAAAATAAAATAAAAAGATAAAATTGTCCCTTCTTTCCCTCCAACCCCTACCCGCAACCCACATCCCCCCCTCCGCCCCTCGTCTTCCCACGACCCCTACCCTCGCCCTACCCCCCGTGGGCACCCTCCTACCACGCGGCTTTCCCCACCCTACCCACCCCTCCCCTTCCCCTGCGGCTGCCCCCACCACCGCCCCCACCCCGACTGCTCCACCCCGCCAGCCCATGACTATACCCCCGTCCTCTTTCCCTCTATCTCCGTATGCAGCAGTAGCGGCAGCGGCAGCGCTAGCACGCAAAAAGAGAAAGGGGTGCAGCTGGAGGCAGACGAGGGCAGAGTAGCCGGATGGGGGCGGAAGGGGGGAATCAGTCGGGAGGGGGAATGAGGGCGGCGGCGGGGGGTGGGGTGAGAGGGATAGGGGTAATTTGGTCTTTATTTTTGGGGGTTATTAAGTTGATGCCTATCAAAGTTCAGGGTATCAAGTTGAAAAACTCGAATAGTTGAGGGTATCAAGTTGTAATTTAGCCTTTATTTTTAATTTTTTTTCATAATTAACAACATAGAATATTTAAAACTAGACAACCAACTTCACGATATCTTCTATAACTTTTGTCACGTAAGCTTCATAATTTACTTGCCTATTATATTGAAGAATTTTTTTAAAATAAAATGTTGTCATTTCCTATATGGCAACAAACTTTTTCGTAAGTCACAATAGAATTGAAGATGCTCTTAGCAATGGCAACACACAAAGGGATAGGGACAATGACATGTTACAGGACAATACACTCATTTTGAAAATTGGTAAGGAAGAGAAACACACCATTTCAAACATTCAAATTCATCTTCCTCTCGCACAAGTTTCTCTTCCTTATACAACACTTTTCTCTTTCGAACACCATTATAGGTTGTTTTGTTGCCAAAAAGTGGGCTAAAATTAATTTCTTTTCTTCTACTTTGCTGAACTCAAAAGAGTTTGGATGTTTGGTTGGTAGGAGATTGAAAGTGGATTTTTGATGACTTAACAGTCCGTAGAGTTTGTCTCGCATTATTTTTTTGTTTAACATCCTAAAGTTTTCTTTAAACTTCTCCAAAGAAGTCCGAAATTCCAGCAAAGAGGCGACATATCATGCCCAATATTTTTGTGATCCACCGAGATCTCTGCATTTTTCCTTTATAAAGGTTTCCTTTTTAATTATTTGGCATTAAGAATAATGTATAAAAATGTTCTTAGGATATAGAACAATTTCTAGAATATTGTTTAAAATAATCCCTATAATATTTCTATTCTAGAAGGTTCTTATAAGCCTTTGAGGCTCTATAAATAAGGGGAAAAGACTCATTTGCTTCTTACAACCGAAACTTGTAATCTTTCTTCATATTAATAAAAGTCTTTCAAGTTCAACTATTGCTCCACTACCCTCTTTATTATCTTAGCAATGTAGCTAAAAGTGTTCGGGAAGGCTTGCACGGGTCTTTGAGGAGGAAGCGTATGCGCTACACGGGACGAAATGTAGAAAAAAATACTAAGTCCATGACAAGTGGTATCAGAGCAAGGTTCGGTTGGTGCCATGTCGACATTCGGGAACGTCTAGGTGGGACCTTCGTCGCCTAAGGAGAGGCAAACCTAGACCAAAAAAAGGGACAAAAGCAAAGAGCCTACAACAGACTATAGCCTTGCCGATCTTGCGGAGCACCTCAAGGTCTTGGAGACGGATTCAAGGGACATGGAGATGCGCATGGGCTCAGTACAGCAGAATCAAACGACTTATAAAAAGAACTCTCATGGCTTGGATAGTGATGTCGCCAACGCCATGGCAATGTTCGAGAGCAACTTTGCGAGATGCAAGTCAGGTTTGAGGAGGAACACCAGACTACGAGGGCAGAGATTGCTGAACTGCATGGAGAACTCAAGAATAAGATCATTATTCTTAAGAAGGCTATCGCCAATGGTGGACCTTTAAGTAGGGAAGCACCGAAACGGAAGATCCCCCAGCCGAAATCCTTCAACGGGGTACGAGATGCCAAAGAAGTAGATAACTTCTTGTGGAACGTGGAGCAATACTTCAAGGCATTGCACATCAATGATGACGTCGAGAAGATGGATATTGCTTCACTCTATCTCAACGATGATGCTATAAAATAGTGGCGTCATAGGTGCATGGAAGTCGAGACGGATTTGTGCTTGATAGAGACTTGGAAGGATCTCAAGAAGGAGATCAAGTCTCAGTTTTATCCAAAAATGTGGAGTTTGCAGCGAAGCGAAGCTTGCGACAACTCAAGCATACCGGTAGGATCAAAGAGTACATTGCAGAGTTCACAAGCTTGATGCTCGTAATATCTAGCATGGATGAGGAGGATCGCTTAGTCTTTTTTTTCGATGTACTTTAACTATAGGCGGCTCAAGAATTACAATAACATAGGGTGCAAGACTTGAACACTGTTGTGGCAGCAGTCGAGAGGCTCATCGAGTACTTGTGGGACGACAACAATGCCAAGGCCAAGCCAAAGACAATCAAGGAGATTGGTGGAGGAGTATGGGAGAGCTCTCCTAGGGGGGGCTATCTAAGGGAAAGAAGCACGAGAATGCCAAACCTGAGTGAGTAGTTTTATGCTTTATACATGGAGAAAATCACTTTGCTCGAGTGTCACTCCCCATTCCCGGTATACATATTGTTCCTGTATATGGTATTTGGTATCGGTAGCTTATGCACCTGCATCCTGTATTTACACCTGATCATAGCATGGAACAATGTCTCGTCGCAAAATAGTGTGCCACCTCTTATCCTTGTTTGGTGGTAGATGTGGTTCACTGCTTCGAAGATGGAATACTAGACCGTGTTGTGATCCGAATTTTATTTAATTATATTGTATTATGTAGCATGACATGCAGACTTGGAATATGCAAGTTAGGGTTAGGGTTTAGTGAAGCCATCACACCCTATATAAATATTATCTTCCTCTCTCTGTCTCTCTCCTCATTCACTCTCTTTCATTTCTCCCAACCACCTAGGCAAGTACATCTTGCACATCTTGTACTAATGGAGAGACCACATTGCTCATTTTTATTTCTTGGATTTTTTACATATTTTTAGTCTATAATATGCATCTTTATCTTCTCTACATGTTTAATACTTGGTGTTTTTGGATTTGATAGCTATTTTGGTGTAGATCTAAGTTTTTAAACTAAGATTTTATGGGTTTTTATGGAAATGATCTATCAAAACTTGTTATTTTCAAAAATAAGTTGTTCCATGTTTGTCACTCCCGTTTCCCGTTATACGTATTTTCGTATGCGTATACGAGATTTCTGGTATTTATCAGGTGGACCGTAGTTAGACTTGTCTTGCTTAGCCTAGTCTTGGTTTGATCTTGACTTGGTTTATTCGATTGGTTTGGTTCAATTTGACTTGGTTTGACCGTAGTAAAAATAAATTTCAAAAATCATGATATTTGCTTAAATATTAAATCATAAAATAGCTTTATAAATAATAAAATATATTAATAAACAAATTTCAAATTTCGTAAAATATCTAGAATACATTTGATATAAACCAAAATTTCTAAACCACTACTTATTTTTAAACGACGAATAAAATAACTCTTTTATACAAAATAAAAATATTTATCACATTTGTTTGAACATGTACTTTTCCTATATAAAATAAAATTTATAATAAAATATTTTTCTAAAATATGTACCTCGACAGATATTCGCACTCGTCGAGTAAATACGAAACACAAATCTTGTACGCTACGCAATACAACAATGCGAACTCGTATGCGACGTGCAGATACGAAGTACAAAATAAATACAAAATATATTTATTTAAAAAAAATTGCAGTAGAAATTTAGGGGGTTTACATCTGACCCGGAGAGTCACAACTATTGGTATGTGAACGTACTAGTGCAGAGCTGAGCACTGAGTTACAACTGCCAATCGGATTGCATGAGTTGGTAACTGTTTTGTTAAGAGGTATTAGTACATAGACGAACAAAAAAATTGCTGGTTATATTATGTTTATGCTAATCATGTCTTGTGTAGAAAGGGACCGTCGGATTTGGTATGAATCACTAAAAAGTGATATATTTGTTGCTAAGTTTCCTGGACATGAGTTGCTTAAAGAATTATTATGTCCCATGAGAAAACATCTGATATTGTGCTTGTAATCTGTCCCTAAGAGTTGCTTAAATAAGAGAAATGATTATGGTTCATGAAATACGCTTCGCACATCATATGATACATATAGTCATCGTGCTTGAAATGAACAGTCCCCTTGTATGCTTGAGATTAAATGACATGAACTGTGGCTTTTCAAAGTAATTTCAAAATATGTAAACTGATTCTGTACTGTATAAAATGAACATAGGTAAAATGTAGCAAGATCACATCACAAGAAATGTTTTCTCACTAGATGAATTAGTGATCATTTCAGACAAATGTAGCCTTTGTTCACAATCACCAGTATGTTGATATACTGACCCATCATCAGACTGCACGCAGGTGCAAGATTAATCGAGATGGATACTCCAAAGCGATAACCCGAACCTCAACCTCAGGAGCCATAAATCAGAAGAGATGCCAAGAGATGGACATATATTGCAAAGAGTTGGTTTTGTATATAAAGGGATGCAATGTATAGAACGGGATTATTGTAATCTGTAAAGTTTCTAAGAGAATGTAAGCATTGTATCCGAGAGAATTGAGAGCTTGTAATCTGTTCAAATGAAATCAATAAAGAGAATTTTTTCTATTACCTTGTGTTCAATTATATTCTGCAATCTGTCCACTACTGCTTGTATTGTCTATTTTGTCTATTTTGTTATTATGCAGGTCTTGGCCTTGTGCAAGCACAACTTAGACTTGCATGGTATCACACCCAAGCGAGGACGAACGGTCCCACAAAGTCCGAAGCAAGGACGAAATGACTCTGCGGGATCGGGGTGTGACAAAACTTTCCAGAGGGACAAGGATGAGGGGCACACAGAATATCTCGGAAGGATTCAATATCCATTCCTTCACCTCAATTCTACTAGTACTAATAGTGCATCACCCTCATTTGGGATGTTGAAGATTTCACCCAATTTAACATCATCAAACTCGATGTAAATTCCTTACACTCTAGAGGAAATAATGTCATTTTTATAGTATTAGTTACAATAGAACATTCTAATGGCATATATGTGTGTGTGTGTGTGTGTGTGTGTGTGTGTGTGTGTGTGTGTGTGTGTGTGTGTGTGTGTGTGTGCGCCTAGTAGAGACTAGGTCATGGAGATGGAATTGTTCAAATTTTATTTTGTAGTCATGAAATATGGTGAAATTAATATGACTACCACTGCAAATGTTTCTTTTGACAAAATCCTTAAACCAACTATTGAATTTTCAATAGAAAGAAAGATAAAATCATCAAATTCTCCCGGATTGAATTTTGCGGGAGAAAAGAGTGAATGAAGTGTGTTATCTTGAGGAGGAGGCTTTCCACCCTTCATTTTCTTCTTTGAGAAGATTTTGGATGCCATAGGAATAAATGGAGATTGAGAGAGAAATATACCTTAAGAAGAGAATGGAGAGTGGATATCCTTACATAAGCCTAGATCCAAGATTTGGGAAGCGGAGAGCCTTTGAAGAGGAAGATCCACAAAGATAGGGTTTGGGTTTGAAAAACTGGGGTATTTTTTTGTATGGAGAAGATGAAGGAATAGAAGGAGTTTATATAAAAAGAGGCAATCCTAAGAGCTATTATGTTCTGAAAACACGCAGGCGGAGTTCGATCCGAACTCGGTATAGGAACCGAACTCGATTCAAGTTCTGTCCCTGCACTGAGGACTCTTCTGAGTTTTGTATATAGATGTATTAGTCATTCAATAAATCTTTTAAAATAATGATTCAAACAATAGAAAATGATTTCAAGACTGTAAAATGATTTTTGAAAACTGTCTTAATAATAACATTCGAGTAATGGGCTGTTTCAAATATCAAAGAGAAATCATTAAGAGAATTCAAAAACTTTTGAAATATAAAATTTATTATGAAAAGCTGTCTTCAATAAATGTTCAAAAATGCGTCCGTTTAGTCCTCAGACTGACAGCTAACAATTCGAATAGAAACAACTTTGTTCCAACACAAAATGAGTCCAGAAATATAGAATCTTTTGTATTATTGTAAAGAAAGAGTACAACAAGAATCTTAAATAAGAGTTCCGAGTATAATAGAATCTGGGGTTTGGGACGATGGAGATTAAGTCTACTTCGATTTTTTTACTCCGTTGACGATTTGATGTAGAAGTTGATGAAGCTTGGTGGTTGATGAACTCTCGGTAGCAAGGAAAACTTTATCACTGAAAGCCCTCTGTCTCCCCCTCAAAGTTCTTAGCAAAGAAGCAGTATACGTAGTCTCGCCTTATGCCCATGTTCTGTGTGTTGTGCGAGGAAGGAACTGTCCTCTATTTATAGCTTTTCTTCACTGGAATAGCTATATGTGTATGTGCAAAAAAATATACTATCTTCTGCCTCAGAGATGCATAAAACTGGGTAGGCGCATGAGCATTAGGAGCTAGTGGAGAGTGAACATGCTCGAGAATCACGAATAGCTCACCACGTATTTTGAGACGTACTGCATGAAATACTGCCATGTCAGCACACGATCTGTTTGGTGTAGATTAGCCACGCATCGAATTACTCTAAACGCATAGCATTTGATTGCTTACTGCAAATAATAACTTTTATTTGAATAACTATGTGTCAATCATCACTTGAACGCATAGCTTTTCAATTGCATACTACAAAATACTATTCTGGAAGTAGACGTAGATAACTTCTTCCTTCACAGCTAATAAAGTATAATGATGAAGATGAAGTGATCATTGACATTTTCTTCGAAGTCTGAACACTGCATGCTATCCGAGGTTCATCTTTCCACACAAGAGACAAAAATACATCACGCGTCTGAATGAACCATGCGTCTATCTGGCCCCTCTTTGACCATGTGTCTTTTTAGAAGCTCTAATTTCTTTAGCTGACAACTTTAACGTAGAAACTTTATATTTTTAGGCACATAAAATCTATGCATCTCTTTTTAGTATTTTTATGCTTCTACAAGACCTCCTTCAAAGTTTTTAAAACTTAAATATTTTATGAAATGCTTTGAACAAGAATCACGAGAGAGGAGATTTTTGCCATACAAAGCTTTAGACGTATCAGATCACCTACCATGCTGTCACTACTTTGAATGAATCCCTTGAAATCTGAACTATCTTCAAAATTTATGGCGACCATTTCTAGCAATCGCTTGGATCGAGGCTAAGTCATCTGTCATCCGCAATTTCAGGAAAAAAATCATGCGACAGTTACTGATGGATTAATCTTTTTGTCAGTAATCGAGGCGCATGGTGCCTTGCTGCATAGTGGATCTACATTCCTATAAATAGGTTATGACTTGACAGAACTTGTCATCATCATCATGCATTTGCTGATTAATACTCCAACCAATTCGTATAAACTTGTGAGGGGATTCAACATTGCTTTGTTGAGAACACTACTCTTTGGTTATGCTAGAAGTCGAAAAAAAGATCGATCTTCAAAAGGTAATCTTTTCTAAAATATTTTTCTTCTTTTCTTCACCAATCACTTTTTTTACACAAAGTTTTATAGCAAAGATTTTCACTTTGACCATGTTTTGAACACAACATATCTTTAGAGTACATAGCTATGTAGGACCGTTGAGCACCTCTAGAGGGGGGTGAATAGAGTGAGTGCGAGTGCAGCAGAAAATAATCACCAATTTAAAAATTATAAACATATAATTATGGCAGTGAATAAGAGACAGTAAATAAATATAGCAAGAGATAGAGAGATCAAACTCAGTGACACAGCGATGTATACTGGTATCCCTCTGAGAGGACTAATCCAATCTCGAGTACTCTTGCTCGATGTTAATCCACTAAGGCACAAGCTAATTGAGAGCTTGGAGTCTCTTACAACACCGTGCTTGGTGACAAGTGCACGACCAACTTCACAACATCGTACTTGGTGACGAGCGTACGACCGGCTCCACATCAGAGATAATTTCTATACTTTGAACAACCTCTTTACAACTCTTGAGAACCAAAAGACTCTAGATCAAAATAGATATTACTGGCTTTTGGCTAAGAGGAGTGTAGGTGTGATATGAAAACTTTTGATTGGATGAAAACACTTATTGAATAGAGAAGAGAAGATGAAAATTGATTGAGGAATTTGGAATAAGAAATTCTCTTCTATTTATAGGTGTTTTCTAGGACCGAACTCGGGCAGAGTTCTGGCAGAGTTCTGATGCAAAGATTTTGCAGATGAATGTTGCATGCAGATTTGGAGGCAACAAATATTTAAATTTAAACTGATCGAACTCGGGCCGAACTCGGCTTGAGTTCTGTCTAGGTAAAAATGTTAAACATTTGTAAAATATTGTTGCAGGATAGAAATAAAGTTTTTGGTAGGTAGAATATGGATAGGTAGGCTGTATAGAAATGTGGACTATGATTAACCTAAGCCAGTATAACCCAGTCAATCTTATAATTTATATCCTAGACTCAATAAAGATAAAATATATAATAAATTATAAAATGACTCGGACTGGATTCTAATGAAAGTAAGCTTCGGACTGATGATTTACGTGCTTGCTGATGCTGTAGTATGCTTATTGATATTGATTTCACAAGACCTGAAATGATTAGCAGCAGTTCGTATATTTTGTGTATTGACTTAAGTTTATGTCGATTATTAAAATCGGGTGTGATCATGGAATGGGCCAACAATCTCCTCCATTTTGATAATTGACAAACTTGTGTCTATACCAAAATATATCTAAATAGAACAAATAAAATTACCTGAAAAAAATGGTTTTGGTATTCTTTCTTTGATTGTTGATTTTGGTATTGCGCTCTTTCTCTCCCTTTGTCAATGAAAAATAGTTTTAGCTCCCCCGTAATGTGTGAAGCCAACAATGTTCATCAAACAGACAAAGTAATAGTAGAGAGAGAACCAAATAACAATATTGCCACAAACAACAAGTGCATAAAAGAAATAAATAGTAGTGGAATACTAAAAAATGTCATGCATAAAGAAAGATACTACCATCACAGTCTACTAATAAATGTCTAACTGTAAAGTTTAGACATAAAAAAACTACATCAGAGATCATCATTTATCAGACCCTATCCAAAATCTACTAGCTCAAGTCCTCATCATATCAGAGTGTCGTCACCTCCAGGAGCATCCGATGGAAAATATGCAGCAGTAGGATCGAAGTGAGGAAATGTCGTCTTATCGTCGAACCTGGATCCAGGGAAGCTAGGGTGATGAAGTATGGTAACTGGATATGAGGGGTCATGAGATAGACTCCGATGAAGATCAATAATGCTATTCTGCAACACCTGAGCCTGGGTGATATGGCGGAACTCTTAGTCAAGATAGCCCTGATGTCGTTGCACAGAGAGGGCAACGAAATTATCAAAGCGCTGATAGAAGCCAGGGTCAAAACCCGGAGCAGGGGCTGGAGCAGCAACAGGAGGAGGAGCGTTGGGGTCAGCATCAGGAACAGGCTCAGCATCATGAGGCAGAGGAGGAGTAGGATATAACCTAGACCTACTAAGCTCAATGACAGTGGAGGAGTAAGGACATGTTTGAAGATCGATTTTAAACCTCCTAAAGATAGAAGCCAAATGCATAGAATAGATGAGGTTGCGTCCTGCATTTCTGCAGTTAAGCATCCAAGCCATCATAGTCTTTAGAACAGAGAATGGAATGCCAAAGTGAATGTGGTACATCGCTGTCAATTCCAGGAAGGTAATCTCATCAGAGGATCCCTTCTTTGGAAGAAGAACAGAGAATACAAACCTATGGAGTTCATAGAAGTTTTCGTTAAGATGCTTTGAGTACACTCTTCTAGGAACAGGTTTGGGATGGCACAAAAGTTCTTTGAAGGAATAAAAGTGACACCTTCAGGGAATTGAATGTGATGTATGTCCACTAAAGCTTCACCTACATCAGGAACATGAAATATATTCACTGATGTCGATGGCGCTGAATTCTAGTTCTTGTCCAGCAACACAAGAATAAAAATTTCTGTTATCTTTTACTTGCAGGTTGCAGTAAAACATATGGACATCATTATCATAAATGTTCTCAGCTACTTCAAAAAAATCACGAAAGCCGAGACAGTTGAAAGTGGGAGCATATTTAGAAAAGATGGTAAAGTTTACACGTGCTCCAGCACAAATTCTACGACCAGAAAAAGAGTCAAACCAAAAGTCCAAAAATTCCCTATCGGAAAAGAGACCGGAATCATAATCATCAAATCCCGTAGGTCTAGCTGGACTAAAAAAATTAGTGGGAACATAGTCAGAGGAGGATGATCCTATTTGTGAGGAATCAACCTTTATCTTTTGGTGCTTAGGTGCCATTAATGAGAAGGAAAGGATAATGGAATACCTTCGATGAGGAGGAAGATGATGGAGAAGATGGCCCACTAGACTCCTGAAAAAGCTCGAATGGAAGAAGGAGGAGAAGTTCTTTGGAGTATAGGAGGGTTTTTCTCGGTTGAAGGATGAGAAAAAGTGGAAGGAAGAAGAGGATTATATAGGGCTAGTGCGGGCTATTCGGTTCTGGAATCCGTACAGCGCCGACCGAACTCGGTCTGAATTCGGTCCGAGTTCGGCTGCTTGTATTCCCAATGCCATAAATGCAGTATTTGTTTAAAAATTTGAATTTATAATTGTTGTACTTTCTTTATTTAATAACTTCTATTACTTTGGATTAGCTATAGGGGCCGGATCCCAGCTAGCGGTAGTCCGAAGACTAGTTCCCCGTGTCACTTCATGCTATTTACACATGTATGACAGAAGGACCCTTTCAGCTTGTACCCAAAATAATTTTTGTTAAATAAATTACAAAGTTTCGAGTTATAAAAATGAATTTAATAAACATACTACATTATGAATATAAAAATTCAAGTATGCCGAGCTCTCGCCTCATAATGTTAAATTGGTCTTCAGTTAGTGGTTTTGTGAAAATGTCTGCTAGTTGATGATCTGTGTCAATAAACTCTAGGTAGATGTCCCTGTGTTGTTGGTGATCACGTAGAAAGTGATGACGAATCTCAATGTATTTTGTGCATGAGTGACATACAGGGTTCTTAGTCAAGTTAATAGTGCTATTGTTATCACAATAAATGGGAATCTTAGTGTAGTGCAGATTGTAGTCTTCTAGGGTTTGCTTTATCCATAAAATTTGAGCACAGCAACGTCCTGTGGCGATATACTCAGCCTCAGTAGTTGATAATGCTATAGAATTTTGTTTCTTGCTAAACCATGAGACTAAGGCCTTTCCTAGGAAATGACACATACCGCTGGTACTTTTACGGTCTACTTTGTATCCTGTAAAATTTGCATCTGAGTAACCTATCAGGTCAAAGGATTTGGTTTTAGGATACCACAAGCTGACTGAAGAAGTTCCCTTAAGGTATCGGAAGATATGCTTAACAGCACTTAGGTGTGATTCCTTAGGATTTGTCTGGTATCGTGCACAAATGCAAACACTGAACATAATATCATGGCGATTAGCAGTTAAATATAATAAGCTACCAATCATACCTTGATACTTATGCTGGTCGACAGGTTTGCCACTTTCATCAGTGCCAAGCTTTGTAGATGTAGCCATTGGAGTTCTGATAGACTTTACATTATCAAAGTCGTACTTTTTCAGTATGTCCTTCGTATACTTGGCTTGATTGATGAATGTTCCCTTTGAGTGTTGTTTGATCTGGAGTCCTAGGAAGAAGTTCAGCTCTCCCATCATACTCATCTCAAATTCACTCTACATACACTCAGCAAACTCTTGACAAAGTTTTTTATTTGTAGAATCAAATATAATGTCATCAACGTATATTTGCACAAGAAAAATATCATCATCTAAAGATTTGATAAACAAAGTTGTATCAACTCTTCCTTTTGAAAAACCATTATCAAGTAAGAAGGCACTTAGGCGTTCATACCAAGCATGAGGTGCCTGTTTCAGTCCATAGTGTACTTTCTTAAGCTTGAAGACGTGATCAGGTTTTTGAAAATCTTCAAAGCCAGGGGGTTGTTTCACAAAACTTTTTCTTTTAAAAATTCGTTCAAAAATGTACTTTTTACGTCCATTTGAAATAATTTAAAATTATTAAACATGCAAATGCACAAAACATGCGGATAGCTTCTAGTTTAGCAATATGAGCATATGTCTCATCATAATCAATACCTTCTTTTTTATTATAATCTTGTGCCACTAAACGTGCTTTATTGCGTAGAACTTGTCCATCTTCACTTAGTTTATTTCGGAACACCCATTTGGTACCAATTATCGATTGACCAATAGGTTTAGGAACGAGTTCCCAAACTTGGTTTCTCTTAAATTGATTAAGTTCCTCTTGCATGGCATTAATCCAAAACTCATCATTAAAGGCATCTTCTATATTCTTAGGTTCTATTTGAGAAATGAAAGCTACATTTGCTGCTATTTCAGAATCTCTAAGAGAGGAGCATGTACTTACACCTTTTGATACATCACCTATAATGAGTGTCTCTGGATGATCTGGTAAGAACTTCAATGATTCAAATTTATGAGTCAGATCTTCCATATGACTCTTATCAGTTTTTGCTTGTACACCTTCATCATTACTGTCGCTAGATCTGTGACTACTGAGCTCATCAAAAGTAACGTTAATAGATTCTTCAACAATCATAGATCTTTTATTAAAAATTCTATATCCCTTACTGTAGCAGCATTTTCGAGAAATATTCTTTCATCTGCTTTAGAGTCGAACTTTCCTAATTTGTCCTTGGTGTTCAGGATAAAACAGCGACATCCAAAAACTTTAAAATAAGAAATGTTTGGAATTCTTCCAAACCAAAGTCCATAAGGTGTTTTTTTCGAGATGGGTCGAATTAACACCCTATTTAAAACATGACAGACTATGCTAACAGCTTCTGCCCAAAAATATTTAGGAAGATTATGCTGATTCAGCATGACTCTAGCCATCTCGCTTAGAGTACGGTTCTTCCGCTCCACAACACCATTCTGTTGAGGAGTTCTAGGATAAGAAAATTCGTGGTAGTATCCACTATTATCACAAAACTTTTTGAAATCAGTATTTAAGAATTCGCCACCATGATCATTTCGGATACAAGTAATCATGAAGCCTTTCTCGTTTTGTACCTTTTTACAAAATAACTGAAATTCAAAAATAGCATCACTTTTGTTTGATAAAAAGTAAATCCAAGTAAAACGAGAAAAATTATCAACAATAACAAAAGCGTAGAGCTTACCGCCAAGATTGGCGACTCTACTAGGACCAAATAAATCCATATGTATGAACTGCAAATGTTTAGAAGTACTTACATAGTTGATGGATTTAAATATAGACCTATGTGCTTTGTTCTTTTCACAGTCAGCACATACCATATCTCTCTTGAATGAAATTTTAGGAAGTCCTTTTACCAGCTTCTTAGTGCTGAGTCATGAGATAGTGTCTATATTAGCATGTCCTAGTCTCAAATGCCATAGCCAGCTTTCATCTAGATTAGCTACTAGGCATCTTCCTGCATTATTAGTACTCTCCAAAAAGAAAACATAAATATTGTCTTCTCTAATCCCTTCAAATATGGGATTACCAGATGACATATCATATATGGTACATTTGTCTTTTACAAAGTTGATACCATGACCATTATCAGCCAAATGACTTATGCTTAGTAGGTTATATTTCAATTATGTAACTAGACAAACGTCTTTTATTACAGGATAAGGAGATATACCAACAGTTCCATTGCCAATGATATCACCTTTCAGATTATTTACGAAGGAGACGTATCCTTCTTTCTTCATCGATAGCGTGGCGAATAAAGATGCATCACCAGTCATGTGCTGCGAACATCCACTATCGAGGATCCACTTACTTTTAGCATGAGAGGGTTGAGGGTCCACCTACAAAATAAGTAGATGAATCCTTTGGTACCCATTTACTGAAGGGTCCATATTGATTAGTCTTAGGTCTTCAAAATAAAGTTACATTGTCAACAAGTTTTCTTACTAAACAATACTGTGATATGTGTCCATGAGTACCATAATATGTGCAAGTGAGTTTTGAAACAGTGGTAGTGGAAACTGTGTTGACATGCCCATTTGGTTTATTTGAAAACATGTAAGTAAAAGCATGGTGATAATCGTGTTTCTTTCGTGCTTTCTGAGTTTTAGTCCTTTTAGGTGTATGCTTAGCATTAGGACTAAACTTAGGCTGTGTCACAGGTATTACCTGTTTGCCTAACTTGATTTCTAACTTTTTAGAAACCGCAAAAGACTCTTCATATTTAGCAGTCATGTCTAAGAGTCTTTGTTCTGTGACTAAGTGCTTCTTCTTCTCTATGTCATATAACTCTTGTATTTTGACATAGTCTCTTTCTTTCTTATCAACTTTGAAGATAGCCTCATGATAGTCTACTTTAAGCTTGGCTATCTCTTCCGTGTTACCGGTAGTAAATGTCTCTTTAATGTCTTCAATAAGACTAGACAGTCTAGCTATCTCGGTTATATATGCCTTAATCTCTTTCGAGATTGCTTATACTTGTCAAGCACATTTCTGTGTTCTTCAAGTAGTTCGCTAAAGGCATTTTCTAATTCATTAAAAGTAAAATCGTCATATAAAGGATTTGATGATATGTTATCAGAAGCCATAAGACAGACATTGGCATTTCTGCAGGGTCTGTCTTCTTCCTCTGTATCACTAGCATCACTTTTATGCCAGATACTTGTGTTTGCATACTTTCGACTGGTTGTTGCTTTTTTGCTTGATCTTGATCTATCGTATGGACTGCTTTTCTTCGAAGTTGGACAGTCCTTCTTCATATGCCCTGATTTCTTGCATCCAAAGCATATTGTTTCATCTTTATTGCTTTCTTGGACATCTTTCTTCCTTCTGTTTGATTTCTCAAACTTTAGAAATTTTCTGAAGTTCATCACTAGTAGGGCTTGTTCATCACCACTTGATGATTCTTCCTCAGAATCATTACATGTAGATTTTCTGGCTTGAGCTTTAAAGGCGATAGATTTTTCTTTTGGGGTCGCTTCTTCAAACTCTTGTAGATCAAGCTCATGGGTCATGAGCTTGCCCATCAGTGTTTCCAGAGACATGGTGGCGAGATCGTTTCCTTCAATTATTGCTGTTGCCTTTGGGTTCCAGTTCTTGGTTAGAGCCCGTAGCACTTTTTTGATCTTCTCATGATTACTGTAATCATTACCAAGAGATTGCAAAAGTTTAGCAATATCAAGAAAACGTGTGAACATCTGTGTAATTAACTCATCGAATTTTATCTTAAAAGATTCATACTCCTGTGTTAGTCTACTGATTTTGGATTCCTTCACTTGGGAAGTACCTTCATGAGTTACCTCAAGAACTTTCCAAATCTCGTGAGACATCTTACAGGTTGAAACTCTGTTGAATTCCGTTTTGTCAATTACACAGAACAGTGCGTTGATGGTACGAGCATCTAGACTAGCCTTTGGTTTTTCAGCCTCTGTATATTTGTCATGAGGCTTGTCTACAAGCAGGCCATCAACTACTGTAGGTGCCGGTTTCTTATAACCGTCAACAACTATAGAACAAAGATCAAAGTCAAGAGACTTTAAAAAGAAAGTCATCCGTATTTTCCAGTAGGTATAGTTTGTACCATCAAATAGTGGAGGTCTATTTGTAGATTGCCCTTCACCGTTGAATATTGATTTTACGGCTGCTATATATACTATCTAAGATTTGTTATATTAGAATATAACCCGCTCTGATACCAATTGTAGGACCGTTGAGCACCTCTAGAGGGGGGTGAATGGAGTGAGTGCGAGTACAGCAGAAAATAATCACCAATTAAAAAATTATAAACAGATAATTATGGCAGTGAATAAGAGACAGTAAATAAATCTAGCAAAAGATAGAAAGATCAAACTCAGTGACACATCGATGTATACTGGTATCCCTCTGAGAGGACTAATCCAGTCTCGAGTACTCTTGCTCGATGTTAATCCACTAAAGCATAAGCTAATTGAGAGCTTGCAGTCTTTTACAACACCGTGCTTGGTGACAAGTGCACGACCAACTTTACAACACCGTGCTTGTTGACAAGCGCATGACCGGCTCCACAACAGAGATAATTTTTGTACTTTGAACAACCTCTTTACAACTCTTGAGAACCAAAAGATTCTAGATCGAAATAGATATTACTGGCTTTTGGCTAAGAGGAGTGTAGGTGTGATATGAAAACTTTTGATCGGATGAAAACACTTATTGAATAGAGAAGAGAAGATGAAAATTGATTGAGTGATTTGGAATAAGAAATTCTCTTCTATTTATAGGTATTTTCTAGGACCGAACTCGGGCATAGTTCTGGCAGAGTTTTGATGCAAAGATTTCACAGATGAACGTTGCATGCAGATTTGGAGGCAACAAATATTTAAATTTAAACTGACCGAACTCGGCTTGAGTTCTGTCTAGGTAAAAATGTTAAACATTTGTAAAATATTGTTGCAAGATAGAAATAAACTTTTTGATAGGTAGAATATGGATAGGTAGGCTGTATAGAAAAGTGGACTATAATTAACCTAAGCCAGTATTACCCAGTCGATCTTACAATTTATATCATAGACTCAATAAAGATAAAATACATAATAAATTGTAAAATGACTCGGACTAGATTCCAATGAAAGTAAGCTTCAGATTGATGATTTACGTGCTTGCTGATGCAGTAGTACACTTGTTGATATTGATTTCATAAGACCTAAAATGATTAGCAGCAGTTCGTATATTTTGTGTATTGACTTAAGTTTATGTCGATTATTAAAATCGGGTGTGACCTTGGAATGGGCCAACAAGCTACACTTATAGAAGGATGTACTATGAAATATAAAATCTACTGCACACAAAGGCAAGACTGTCAACATTGTGCTGTTGGAGAGTACTTCAGTTATTCAATTCTTAGGAGCATGAAATTTTTTACATTTTACTATGCACCTTTTGCTGTTATGCGGTACAAATGACTTCATGCACCTAACTCCTTTTGAACTTATCACATTTTAAGGATACTCCTTGGATGACTGGAGCTCAGATGGATCTTGGAAGAACATCATAACATGTCTAGTTCGACATGATTCATCACATTATATAGAGGAATTTTGCGGTCCTGAGACCCAGCTAGCTGTCTGCACCATCTGATGAGGCTTACAGCGGGCTAGTTTCATCATAGCATCTGTGATAAGATTAGGTTTGAATCCTAATTAAAATACTGTCGATGTCAAACAGTATTGGCAGTTAGCGACAAGAGAAAGGCTTTATGTATGCCTAATTTTGTATTCTCTAGCCGTAATACACTATCAACGATATAGAGGAAAGCCCATGCTGGTAGATGCACTAGCATGTGACTGAGGT
Organism: Iris pallida; assembly: GCA_029216955.1. Classification (NCBI taxonomy): domain Eukaryota; kingdom Viridiplantae; phylum Streptophyta; class Magnoliopsida; order Asparagales; family Iridaceae; genus Iris; species Iris pallida. Next base: position 2,378,489 of record JANAVB010028000.1, on the reverse strand, counting down.
TTGGCACTTTACGCAATAATGTAAGAGTCGGAGTACCTAACCTATGGGATGCTCACCCTCTTAACATTATCCTTCAGTGCAACATTTTCGATGTCTTAAAGCTCGCACTGATAGAGGACCTGATGGAGAAGACCCAGAATGTAATAGATCTCCATCAGATGTGACCACGACTTTAGAATGAAAATCTAGAATGTAATAGATATCCATCATATGTAATCATGGTTTTAGTTTTCAAATAATTTTTTTGTCTCTCACTATAATTTCAATCTTGCTATATAAGTTCTTTTCTTAATGACGACGCATGTCTGTCTGAAATGAGAAGTGACGCATAAACTTGTACTGTATAATTTGTAACATTATCCAGCTTTTAGTAAGATGAAACTTCATGAACATATAAAGATGTTCCAGCTACATAAATCTGTAAGAGACATAGACACCAAAAACTGTAGTTACATCAGATTTATCGTGATCCGAATCTGCAGATTGACAAATAGGCTTTGTACTATTTTCCTTCGAAATTCTATCTGGTTTTTGAATAATTTTTTCTGAGACCATTGGACCATAGTACAAAAATTCTCCAAATCAAAGAATATTATTTGAAGATTTTTGTCACATAAGACTTTGATTACCATTGTCTTCAGACATCACATATTTGATTTTTTTAATGATGCATATAGATTTTTATCTTTAAGGCGCATACTGCTTATGCATCTTATCAAATATCCTTATTTGATTCTCAAAATCTCTTTAGGACTGTTCGAAATGCCAGTGTATGAATGATGTGAATTGATCTGCAAAAATATATGTTCGGTTCATGCATCAACTATATAAGTTTTAATTATGAATTAACTTTTAGACTATTCTTCGGAAACTGTACCCTTCATAATAACTTTATTCTCATTAAATAGCTTCATCATCATTAATAGGCTAATGTTTACGTTCTTCTAGGAAAGTTTCATCTCCCAAAGTATTCATTTGAGGAGAATGAAGGGTCATTTTCTCCTACAAATAGAAGTGGAGGATCACTATTACTATACTGCTCCTCGATGGCTTCGAAGAAAGCTTCTTCTTATGAACATCAGCTACCAAGAGGGTTTCCACTCTGTAACTGCTTGCGACTACATTACTATCTCTGCCGGTTGCTGTGGCCCCAACTCCAGCACTCCCTCTCAACTCAAGGAAGAGAAAGTTGGCTGAGACGAAGCTGTCTATGGCGGAGGAATTTTTAGATTTGTTGGGCCTCTCCCTAAATGACATTGTTTAAGTGCATCACTAGACTTTAATTCTCTTCCCTTGAGCCCATAAGAGAAAATGGTGCAAGGAGTGGATATTTTTCGTCGATTGTTTCACGCTTCAGGTGTCCAGATGCTCCAAGACCTCGTAGACGCGATCAATGATTCTGACTGTTCTTCACCCTAACTGCTTAGGGTTTTAGGGTTCTCTCGGCTTTCCTACTGGCCATGTTTTATAAACTAATAAATTTTTTTATTTTGCCAAACTGTTGTGAATAGTTTATTGCTCTGTGAGAACGCCTTTGTAAATGTAGCATTAATTTGACCAGTAGAAGACACATGATAACCCGACACATGAAACATCCGATTGTCATCCAAACAGTCTTGATGTTGATATAAGGTTGATGAAATGTATATGCAAATAGTCTTATTTATGATCGCATGGAGTCTTCTTATGCGTCACCCATAACTTGAAAAAGAAAATGACTGCATGAGATTTCCTAGTAGAAGATAAATTTGGTGATCTGTCTTTGAGTTATCTAGGTCGTATGTAATATTAGATACATATAACTTTATGCACCCTGTTTGAAGACATCATATAAAGAAAATTTTGGAATTTTATTTCTTCTGTGATTGACAATAGAAGTATCTTGTATCTTTATTTGATTTTGAAAGTAAAGGACACTTTTCATGTTGCTGGAGATATTTGAGTTTTGATATTTCTCTAGAGGTAATATAGACATAGAAAAATATCATGACTGTGTGGACCTATTATCTGTAACATGCTTTATTCAAGCATAGATAATAGATATGAAAATTAATCACTATCAGAGATGATATGGACATGATAGATGATAAGTGGACCTATTAATCTAACATACCTAATTAGGTATAGATAATAGATATAGAAATTAATTACTATCGGAGGTAATATGGACATGATAGATATACCTTTATGGATTACTTCCAATGCACTCGACTGTATGCAAGTAATATGATATCAGAAACTACATCAGAGGTAATCTGTACTTGATAATCGTTCCTGGATAAATTCGCTCATAGGTAATACGGATATGACAAATTTATGACATTCTTTAGAGAGAGAATCGATGATGTAGAATATTTTAGACGTAATAGGGACAGGAATATTCTTTTAGAGTAAATTTGCTCAGAGGTAATATGGACATGACAAATTTATGAATCTCTATCGAAAGATAAGTGTCGTAGAATAATTCAGATGTAATATGGACATGATTATTCTTTTGACAAATAGATTATTCTGATTCCAGCTGCAGAATTGAAATAAGAGATCTTTAATGCGATTTGGCTTTAATAACGGCTTTATAAAATGGACAAATTTTTTTTAAAAAATTTCTCTTACAAGAAAGTTTTATAAGAATTAAATATGCCTTCGCTAGAGAATTTGTGAGGACCCATTATTTATAACTTATCCAGAGTTGCTGGATAGAATAATGGTTCGAAGTAAAATAGGTATTAATATGTAAGACATTCATTACTCCAAAAAGAAGATGTAAATACTGTACAAAACTTGCTGGGAATTTAAGGTAATGTCTACTGTAATTTAGCATAGTACTTTTTCAAGAATTTGCCATTAATAAGCATCATCAGTAAATCTCCATTAGGCTTTGCTAGCCTGTATGTTCCATTTGAATATACTGATTCAACAACAAAAGGACCTTCCTATTTAGTTACGAATTTTCTTTTGCTTTTATGTGTCATAACCATAGGCCTTCTTACTGAAAGAACTAGGTCGCCGACCTGGAAAACTCGCTCCTAGACCTTCTTATTGAAAGCTTTGGAAATGCGGGCTTGATATAACTCAATTCATTGTTGAACCATTAGTCATTTCTTATCGAGTGCTTCCAATTCCTGTAACCGTAGACAATAATGTCTTCAGTTGTTAATTCATTGGATAAAGCGATTTAGAGAGATGGAATTTGAATCTTCAGAGGAAGAACTGCTTTACTTTCGTAGACCAAAGAAAATGACGTTGTACCTGTAGGAGTCCGTACTGTAGTACGGTACACCTAAAGACATTCACCAACTTTATCATTCCAATTACGTTTATTAGATGAAATAAACTTCTTGAGTAACTTGATAATAGTTTTGTTGAAGGCTTCAACCAAACCATTAGCTGCAGGATTGAAGGCTGTAGAGGCCACATTCTGAATATAATTTTTCTCACAAAATTGATAGAATTTATTGCTCATAAATTATGGGCCATTGTCATGAACAATCCTTCGAGGAAGTCCAAAAAGATAAATCACATGATGTTTAATGAAACTGATGACATTAGACGTTTTTATTTCAACAAGTGGTATAGCTTCCACCCATCTTGAAAAATAGTCGATTATCACCAGAATAAATCAGTGTCCCCTAGAGGAAAGAGGATTGATAGGTCCAATGATATCCATTCCCCACGCTTCAAAAGGCCAGGACGTGGCAGTTGGATACAGAAATTCTGAAAGTTGATGTATGAAATCTGTGAGAATCTGACAAGCTTTATATTTTTTTGCATAATCAATAGCATCTTCTACCATAGTGGTCCAATAATAACCCAAACGTCTTAACCGATCCTGCAATTTCGAACCAGGTTCATGGGCACAACAAGTACCGTCATGAACTTCATGAAGGGCCTGTTTAGCTTCTTCTTCGAATAGACATCATAGAAGAAGTCCATCATATGATCTTCGATACATAATTTTAGGAGTTGCATTAAAAAGAAACGAAGAGAACGTCTCTTAATTGGAATTGCCTCTTTTGGGTCATCGAAAAAAGTTCCATAAACAACATATTCTATAAATGGAAATCTCCAATCTTTAAATTCGACATTCGCTGTTGCTGAATAGCTTTGGTGAACATCTAGATTATTCTTATTACAGAACAATTCTCGACCGATCATTGCGATCGACTTTTGAGTGTTGACTGGGTAGAAAGTGATGCTGCCAATCTGCTAGTGCATTTACTTATATATTTTTTATAGGACCGTTGAGCACCTATAGAGGGGATGAATAGAATGTGTACGTTTGCAGCAAAAATTATCACCAATTAAAAATTTAGCAGCTATATACTACGGCAGATAAATAATATTAAATGAAATACGGTAAAGTAAGAGTCAAAAAAAAACTCAGTGACACATCGATGTATTCTAGTATCCCTCTGAGAGGACTAGTCCACTCTAGAGTACTTTTGTTCGTTGTTAATCCACTATGGTATAAGCTAATTGAGATCTTGTAGTCACTTACAACACCATGCTTGGTGACGAGCGCACGACCGACTCCAGAAGATGATTTCAAAAACTAGAACATTTTTTGAATGTAGCCTCTAATACAATTCTTCAGCACCAAAACTCTTGATTGAATAGAACTGTACCAGATTTAGCTAAGAATGGCATAGGCTTGATTTGAAAGCTTTACCTCGTAGAAATACTTGAAGAGATAGAGAAGAAAAGTGAATGAGTGATTTCAAATGGAGAAAGTTTTCATGTATTTATAGTGTTTCTATAGAGCAAATTCGGACAGAGGTCGGATACAAAAATCTTGCATTCGAATGTTGTAAGTAGATTTGGAGAGATTTTAAAACTAAATTCAAACCGACCTGGCCAAACTCTGGCCGAGTTCTGTCCGAGTTTTGCCTAGGTTAGGTTAAAACTTTTGGACCAAACATATTGGGTTTTGGGCTTTTTGGATTTGGATATGTAGGCTTATTTTTGTTTGTAGACTTGAGAAAAACCTAAGCCAGTTCCAATCCTGATCAACCTCACATATTTTTTCAGACTCAATAAAAGTAAAAAAATATAGAAGAAAATATGAAAAACTTGATCTTGATTCCAGCACGATTGGTTCTTGATGACGATGCAATGTCTATACTTTATAACAGTAGGATGTAGATGCAGTAAGCCATAAATGCAGACGTTATTCTTATTTGAATCCTGTAAACATGTAGTAGTCTGTATATTTTGCGTATCGACCAAAGTTGACGTTGATTATCAAAATCAGGTGTGATCGTTAACCAATGGGCCAACAGTCTCCCGTTTCATAAATTGCAAGGGAGCTAGATTTAGAGTACATGACAAAGGGAGAGAAAGTGTATATACCAAAAGTTTTTTGACTCAGAACAAGTCAGGTATAAAATTTTCAAAGTTACATATTATTTGTTATATTTTGGTATAGACTCAAAGTTTGTCAATTATCAAAATCAGGTGTGATCATTAACCAATGGGCCAACAATCTCCCATATTTTGATAATTGACAAACTTTGAGTCTATACCAAAATATAATAAATAATATGTAACTTTGAAAAATTTATACCTGACTTGTTCTGAGTCGAAAAACTTTTAGTATATACTCTTTCTCCCCCTTTGTCATGTACTCAAACTTTAGCTCCCCTACAATTTATGAAGCCAACAATAACAAAGAAAAGCCAAAGTAACATCCAAAAAATGTGATAGATATGAACAAGCCTACTAGTAGTAGCAACATCAGTAGTAGTAGTACTAAACATGAGTAAAAGATGAAACCAAATAATATAGCAAATAAAACCAACTACAACTGAAATAAATGAGTTCGAAGTGCATAATCCATAAGCAATGCTAAAAAAATAACAAACATGTCCAAAATGAAAAACAAGAGTTTTACTACAAGATCATCAAGTGCCAAATGTTTCTATAAAATTCTAAGCCCAAAACTGAATCAAATATCAACATCGTCACCTTGATCATCAGTAGGAGGTTATGGATCAACAAAAGCTGTCGTCAGATCGAAGAATCCGAAAGTAGGATGATCCTTGTCTTGGGCCGTCGAAACCATGATGACGAATGATCGGAGCTAGAGCAGTGGGATGATGTGCCAACGTCCACTGTATGTCAACCACGATATTTCTCAAGACTTGGGCCTGAGAAATATGATAGAACTCAGCATCGGTAATACCAAATAGGTCTGATGCTGCTATCCCTAGAGAGTGATAAAAGCATTAAACCTCTGATAGAGCTCGTCAAAATGATGGCTTGGAGCTGCAGAGGCTGGAGCATCTGTTGGAGCTACGGCTGGATCAGGTGGAGGTAGAGCACCACCAGGTGGAGGTCGAGGGTGAGGGTACTTCCTAGATCTAAACAACTCATAAGGCGACCCAGAGACATGATAAAGTTCTAAATCAATAGCGGAGTCTGCAGACTAGTTTGGGCACTCAGCTCAAGTTCAGTACTGCATACCACCCTCAGACGGACGGACAGTCGGAGATGACTATTCAGAAACTCAAGGACATGATGCAGACTTGTGTCTTGGATTTTGGAGGATCCTGGGAGGATTACCTGTACTTAGTGGAGGATCTTCATTTTGGAGCTTTTGTTGGGAATTCACCCTCAATAGGTAAATATCTTCAAATCCCTTCAAATCTATGAATTCTTTCCATAGATGCATCCATCTAGGTGTCCCCTAGCCGTAGGATGAGTTTTGTAGGAGTTGGTATTGGTTTAGTGTCCGTATCGGACACGTATCAGTGCCTATGCATTGGTGTTTGATGAAATGCCCAAAAGGGATTTTTATTGCTGTTTTCTAAATCTTTTTGAACATAATTGTAGATCTATATGTTGCTTATGGATTTGTGTCACACTGAGGTAAAATTCGTGCTGTGTTCGTTTCCAAATTGGACACGACCACGCCCGCACACGAGCCGTGCCTGTGTCCTGCTGCTCGAGGCGTACAACGGACACGACACGCAACGAGATACGATGAAACTCAAGGGACACGTTGGCAATGTCTGCGAACGTATCCCTCAAGTTTCAAGGTGTCTCGAGTCATGTCGGACACGAAAACCCGTGTGCACTGGTTTTGCACAGAGACTGAACACACGAAATATCGCATCTAATACGCATGTCGTATCACGCGTACACCTGTTGATTGTGTCTCGTGTTGTGCCGTGTGTGTAGGCCTATACATGGGCTACACGTGGACACGAGCACAAGACGTGTCGTGCCTCGTGTCGTGTCCACGAACCCTTGGACTGACCGTGCGAGACAGTGCAGTCTGTGCACAACTGTGTGTGTTTGGACACTTCGTATCCTATTATATGGACACGATACACTCTGTGGGACACATATACATGTACATGACACGTTCTCAACCACCAATTTGATGTTTAATTGGTTTTGTGATGTCAACTTAGGGTTTATTCATTGTATTGATACTATGTTCTGATAAATGCATTTTTTGAGTTTTAAATGTATATTAAACTGCTAATTTATGGTTAAATTGTGATGATTAATATGTATACATGTCTGGGTTGATGTTTGCATAGCTGGGTTCATATTTATTCATGATTAGGCTTGTAATTTAGGGTTTTTGAATATGATGGATGCTCGAAAACTTGACTGAAAACCTGAATTTAGGTTTAATTCCTTTATATGTTGTTACTAAGATATGGGTAGTAATTCCTGAGAAATGAGGTTTAGATTTAATGTAAAATTGTCTGGGTTCTATGATACTTCATTTTGTCAGTTGACAGTAGGTTGTTTTAGAGTTGATACTTCATGTATCATTTTGATTCTCCAAATATGAGTTGATATTCATTTATATGAATTTGTTTACTGTTTTCTTCCCTTTGAACAGTGAACTCAGGTTTACTACTGAGTTTATTCTTAGTTTTGGACTGGTTTGGGATAGTCCCATTTTCTTTTCTATTTCATTTTCCTTTTCCATTTTTTTCATTCCCTTTCTTTCCTTTTTTCCTTTTATTTTCTTTTGATATCATCTATGCTTCTGTATGCTTAGTAGATATATATATATATATACTTGATTCAATTATGGATATCCTCTACCTTGATTTCATATATAGGTATTTCCTCTATGTAGTTTGAATGGTATGCTTTATATTGTGTGATACTATATATCTATATTCATACCCATATGTAATGAGTGAATAGAATATATAAATATATGTTGTGATTGCTATTAGATATAGTCTATGGGTTATGAGTCAGCTTAGGATTGACCCAAAGAGCCTAATTTGGTCGAGTTGGCTAGCAAGTTGACCAATTTGACAAAAGTCAACTTTGAGTCAAACTTGATCCAAATCGACTCAAACGGACTTAGAATGACTTGATAACTTGTGTTGTCACGACTCGCACCCTAGAGTTAGGGCACGAAAAGTGGGTACGTCCAGCCTACGCCGTAGTGTCGGCGGTAGAACGCTGTCCTAGGTCTCATGCATCTAACAGTATAAGGCTAAACATTTTATACTCCCCGAATGGGGGTGACATAGCAGGTACAGACTCAATCACATCTAAGGTAGAGCATGATAAGGATAGATAAAACATGAAATCTAAAAGCGGTACAATAGAGAGAAATCTAAGTGTCTAAGATACACAAATCCAAAAATACATCTCAAATCTCCAAACTCAGATACAGTAATCCATAAAGTAAATACAACTCCAGATTGAAAATAGCTAACTAAACAACCTCTAATGTGTCTCCTCTAGGCTAGCAGGCAGTCTCCAAGCTATCTGTAAAATTTATCAACGGGTCCAGTCAGGACAGGAGCGAGTACAGTACATCTCAACAATATCATAACAGGTTAGGAAATATAAACATGCTAGAGAGTAAGATAGAGGATCTGAAGAAATAACATGATGAAAAAGAGAGAGACTGTAAGTAAATAGCTACAATATATAGAGAACTATCAGTGACTAGTGATTCAGAGCACAAGCTGGTTATGTAAACGGCACGATATTATACACGAGTAATCTACAGAGGTTGTACACGAGTAATCTACTGGATTGATTACATAACCACTTCTACTCCCCCGTCCCAATCAATACACAAGGATCAAGCTAAGTTATGTTATTACACACGAAGTATAGTCGTACACGAGATCATGTGAATACATGAATATACACGATTTCATACGATTTGTACACGAATGTCACGAATACAAGGAGTACACGATGCTCACGATAAAGTACACGAACACGAATACCCGATGTATCCGCTAAGGGGATAACATCGCACAACAAGATCCATATAGTACTAATCCGTGTTTCCAACGTGTCAGCATCATGTAAAGTAATCTAAAGCAGGAAATATAATCCTAAACAAGATATAAAATGATCAGAGAATGTACTCGCCTGATATCTGAATGTTCAAGGTAAAGATACTATCCGAGGAGAGGTGTCTGGCTCCTAATTAGAACAGCACAAGTCACAACATGTCCAGAAGGGTAATATAAAGCACTACAATACATTTAACATGAATCTAGGTCAAACTAGGCCAAAGTCAACCCTTAGTCAACTCTGGTCAACTGTACTAGTCAAACTAGGTCAAACTAGGTCGTGTCCTAACCCAGCAAGTCTTACTAGGCCTAACCAAGACTATCCTAGCAAGCACACATCAATACAAGGCTATACAAGCCAACATACACCCAACTCTATATAGCATGCAATTATTCAATACTCAAATAGGCAAGAATTTACATTGGATATACATTAGGTAATCTATTACTTTAAGCTATATATGTCTACACATATATACACATGCATATATTGGTATTCAACATTAGGTCTATAATCATGGCATTTCAAATGGTTATATAAACTTATATATTACAACACAATATGCTAACATATATATAATATACATACATAGCTAAGTTAACTATATTCATAAATACTTATTTAAGAGGCTATGCGTGTGTATGTGAACATGGCAAAGGGCAAGTGAGGGTTAAATAGGCATACATAGTGCATACATATCAAAGAGTGTCAAAGTGTGAGTGAACAAAGTGTCAAGTGTGATAGTGTCAACATAGTGTAAGGGGATACATGAGGTAATATAGGATTTGTGTTAACATAGAACATTACATCTCATTAACTTGTATATTACATACATTACATCTATTATTATATTACATTCATGCTTGCATTCATTCATCATTCATTTATTCTCTTGTACTACTATATGCACCATACATTACATACTATGGAACCTACATATTCATTACAAGCCATACTTATACATGCTTACATTAGATATGATACTTACACCTCATACATCATTTATTTAAACATTTACTCATGCTTGCATTCTCTATTTAATTACATAATGTATATACATTAACATGGGTTAAAATCAAATAGAACATTATATTACACACAAGGGTGCACAAAATGCATATGCCGAATAGTAACTCCTACTAATAATCAATACTGTACCATCTCAGCATAAATTACAATCTAGGATTAAAGTATGTTATAGATCTATGTGCTAGCTTTCCGAAACTTCAAATGGATCGCGTTTTCGTTTCCGAAAACTCCCGGAATTGCGAAAACACCGAGAACGCGTTTGTCTTTCGTACAACTGACACTCAAATAATTATCCAAAAAGTTACAGAAAGAATTAGGCCTATTAATACATGTTTTTGGAAAGCTAACTTCAATACACTTCTTTTAAAAAAACGGGAGATTAAACCGAGCTTTGAGCTAGAAGTTATGACATTTCTAAGTTAGGGCTGAAATTAAAAACGTGGATAAAAATCATGACGGATTTGGGTAGTTTGAGACAAAAGAACACAAGTATATAACATAATATATCAAGAACTCACTCTCTACACTAATATATATATATGAGACACTACAGAACACATCTCCAATACAAAAATATGAGATTAATCATGTAATAATTCATTCATACATAACAACAACACATAGTGTGTCCAAATTTGGGATTTTCCCACATGGACACAACCACAACACAAAGGACACTCCTATGACCTCCAAATGGACACGAAATGGACACAAATGGAGATACAACGATGGGGGTCATTTCTATAGGTTCAAAATAGACCTATATGCATGAGAAATTGAAAAGGAGAAGGGATTTCTACCTCCCGGTAGATCGAATCAAAGAAAAGCCTTCCCGGAGCGACACCGACACGTAGAGATTCCAAAAGGACACGAACGAGCTCCGAATCCTCCCAAACTTGGGTAGCTTCCTCCTTGGCTAGAATGGAGAAGGAAAGAAGAAGATTTGGTGGCAAAATGGAAGGATTTGGTGGAGAAATTGCTAGGGATTGCTCTCTAGGAATTTGGGAAAGAACAAGAGAGAGAGTGTGGATGAGAATAATGAAATGAACTTGAGCCTCTCCCAAATTGGCTAGCCATATGGGACTATTTGTCCTATTATGGTAAGGTCCAAAATGCCCCCACTAACCTATTCTATGAGTATTAGGAAAGGGCTAATTGGTTGGGGCTAAATTAGTCATTCTAAAGTCTCTAATCACACTAACCTTATCCATAATAATTAGTCTAACCTCTAACTAAAATATTTCTATCATGTGGACTAAATTTAATATCATGTGGGCCATGCCTAACTAGTGTGTGGGTCCCACTAGAGTCAAACTACCACCGGGTGTCACGACCCGCACCCTAGAGTAAGGGCACGAGACGTGAATACGTCCAGCCTACGCCGCAGTGTCGGCGGTAGAACGCTATCCTAGGTCTCAACATCTAACAGTTTATCTCTAAGCAGTTTATACACCCCGAACGGAGGAACATAGTAATAACAAACTCAATCACAGCTAAGGAAGAGATAGCACGATATGAAATAGAACTCAAGAGAATAAAGAGATGAAATAGTCTAAGATAATCCAATAATCTACAATACAAGTCTCAGATGAAAGAATATATACAACTGATCTCCAAATAAAGTCTAACTAACAAGTCTCCAGACTACAAATGATAACAGACTATCTAATCTAGTCTAAACAGTCGGGGAAAAGTCCTCAGCTACTGCTGGATCCTCCTGAGGGTCCAGCTCACAGGTGTCAACAAGGGCTGCCCCATAATAGGTGTCCAGGCCAGCCTCCTCCTCGTCCTCTGTAATATTTTCAACAGGTCCAGTCAGGACAGGAGCGAGCACAGTATATCTCAACAATTCATAGCAGGTTAGAAAATATGAACATGCAGTAAAGTAAGATACAGGTACTAAAAGAAAAGTAGTATGTAAAACAGGAAGAGCTGTAATAGAATATCTACTATACATAGAGAACTAGCAGTGACTAGTGAGTCAGAGTACAATATGAACATGTAATACTCCCCCGTACCCCCGATCAATACACAAGGATCCAGCCAGGTTATGTTATATGATGCTATGTAACAGACCCCGAAGGTGATAAGCCCCCGAAGGGTGGTAGACCCCGAAGGTGATACATAGTAGTCCCATAAAAATGGGGATTCTGAGGGTAACCCAACAGTGTAAGTCCCATAAGGATGGGGATTCTGGGAGTAATCCAACAGTGTAAGTCCCATAAAGATGGGGATTCTGGGGGTAACCCAACAGTGTAAGATTCCAGGAAGACTCTACGATCATGAGGGTACATATCGTAAGTGATCAAAGAACCAAGAAGCATATGATACGCTATGAAAGTGAAACGCACAGAACATAGAGTATCGATGCTCCCTAAGGATAACATCTCAAGAAAGGATCCATATAGTACCAATCCGTGTGACCGTCGTGACAGTATAAGTAAAGTAATCTACTGCAGGAAATAATTCTAAGCAAGATATGAAATGATCAGAGAATGTACTCGCCTGTAACTGAGTGTCCGATATGAATCGTACTGTCCAAGGAGTGGTGTCTGGCTCCTAAACAGAACAGCACAAGTCACAACAAGTCCAGAATAGTGAAATGGAGTCCTACTATGCATTCTACATGATTCTAAGTCAATCTAGGCCAAAGTCAACTCTTGGTCAACTTTGGTCAACCCTAGAAGTCAAACTAGGTCAACCTTGTCTAAACTAGGCTAAACTCACTAGCTAGGTCTAATAAAGCTATACTAGACTCTAACAAGGCTATACACACAACATTCAAGAATTCATAATACCTATGTATATACACTATATATAGATACACAAAATAAACCACACTAGGCATTAGGCTATACACTATGCATACACATATAGATATACTCTCACACATATATCTACACTACACATATGCACATAGACAATTGATATACTCATGAAAACTTATGGGAAGAAAACATATGTGGGTGTGTACTGAAACTACAAGTAAAGAGTGTGTGGGTGATACATGAAGTTGTGTGTGAGTGTGTAAGGCAATGGTTAACAGTTTAGAGCCAGTCCTCACATGTGCCTATGTGTGCACAGGACATGACAGTGGTTAATTAGTGAAGAAAACATATAACTAGTGTGTGTGAACATGGCAAGGTGCAGGAAAATAGAATTATGCAGGAATATAAGTTGTGACAGTAAAAGGATTATACTCCTAACAGTGGGGAAAAAAACCCACAGGAAAAATAAAGGAATTGGTTCATTGAAATTGATTTTAGTCACCCCCCCTCTCAACCACACAACATGTTCTCAGTTTTGAACCAGTGTGACAGGAATGATTGGCAGGAATAATACAGTGTACATGAAAAAAATAAATATACAGGAATTGAAATGAAGAGTGGGTGATACAAGAGTGCAGGAATTAAACAAATCACAGCAATAACAAAATGTGTAAGTAAACTCTTAAAGGACTGAAAAGGGAAAGAAAGGAGGTTACTCAAGTATCAAAAGTTTTATGAAGCTGAAAACCAGTTTCAGTCCAACAAACTCAGATTCTTGTAAACTATCAACATACATATAACACCAATCCCAGGTTAAACCTTAACAGTTCCAGTTCAATCAATTCCCCCAGGTTACACAGCAATTAAACTTAGTAATTAGAAGGTTCAAAACAGGAAAATAATAGGTTCAGTGAAGAATAGGACTGTCAAGACAGTCCTCAACTTAGGACTTCAGATTTGAGTCAACCCCACAGCCAAAACAACCCAAAATTGACACACTAGAAGAATTTATATAGGGGAACAAGTTAGGAGTTTTATTATATGCAATTAGCAGTGTATAAAAGGTTAGAATGGTTGCCAAAGTTCAGTTTTTTACAAAAACTGAAAACTGGGCATACCTATGTTTCAGAAAAACTGGGTAAAGGAAATTTGATGCACAAAACAAATTAATATGAGTAATAAATGGTTGGTAATGAACACATAGCATGTACACGTGTCATAGGATGTGTTTGTGTCCCTGCAATAGGACACAAACGTGTCCAACAGAAGAATTCATGGAAACAGTGCACAACACACTGTGCAGTGTACACAGGCTCGTGCACGTGTGCACGAGTGTCGTGCACACGACACGACACGAATGGGGACTCGTGGTCGTGTCCCCAACTAGCCTAGGTATAGGTCTAGGTGCTAGACACCCTGAATCGTGTTGTATTGTGTCGTGTCCACAGTTGTGAAGCCGTGTCAGTGGCAAAATAAATCTGTGCACAGTGACAGTGTCTACCCAGTGCGTGGTCGATATCTCACCAACCCGACCACGAGAGGTCGTAAAATTTTGTATGTGGGGTGGCAGACAATGCCCCTAGCCACCCTCAAAATTTCGTGTCAAAACAAATTGTGTCGTGTCCTGTGGAGTGCTCGATGAGCAGGGGATCACTGTAGCCCCGCGCGTGCGTGTCCAAGTGCGCGTGCACGAGAGCCCCAGCGACACGACACAAGAACGAGGTTGGCTCAGAGCTCCAGAAATGGTTAAGCGACCCTAAAATACAAATTTCCATTCAATTATAATTCAAAAATAGTACAGAAAGTTTCATTTAGGCATTTACACAAACACTTGTCATGGGACTCAGATACGTGTCCTGTTAGGACACGAAACGACACGAAACCCTAGGGATTCCTATTCCTATAGTTAGGTTAGGTCTAGGGCTCCCTATTCATGCACTTAAACCAGAATTTCATGGTGGGAATGGAGAGTTACCTCTATGTATCAAATCCTCCCAAAAAGCTCAAAGAGTGGGGTTCTTCCCAATGGTGGAACTCCTCCAAATCTCTCCAAATCTGAGATTATTAATTACCAACAGAAAGTAGGTAGAATTTAGAACCCAATGCAATTTGTTTGGGTTAAAAAGGAATAAAGATGGATTTATGATGAATTTCTAAAGATGGGAGCTCACCTCTTTCTTATCTTGCAATAAATTTCTAAGGGAGAGGCTAGCCCTAACTTTGGGAGACATTAAATAGGATGTGATGGGTCAAAAGTGGCTGCCATGGGCTGATTAGGGTTAGGGTTGGTTCATGGTGTGGGCCTATGGGCCATTAAGTCTAAGTCTTTAATCATTACTTATGTAGTCATAAGCCATATTAGCCTACACAACTCCAAATCACCCCTACCTAGTTCCAATGACTTAAACCTCATTAAATTAGGTCCAACCAAGGTTACTTAACTTAACTAAGTGGCCATAACCTAGGTTAGTCACTAGGTTAGTCTTCTAGTCAACACAAGTCAAAGTCCACTATAGGCCCAAAATCAATTCTCCTAAAAATCACCAAAAATCACCAAAAATCATATTAATTATAATAAGTCCAAATATTAAATAATAATTCCAATTAATTCACAAAATTTTAAAAATGACCAAAATACCCCCAAGCTAGAAAAGTGGTAGTGACACCGGGTCCCCGTTTCAAGTCGGATTGAGTTAAAATTCGAACCCGACTCAAATAACCCCAAAACAATATCATAAATAATAAAATAATATCAAAATAATTCAAAGAGGTCAAATGCAAAAATATCTTTAGGCCAAAAATGACATTAAAATATCATAATCACATGGTTAGGCTCTAGGTCAAACAGTCTCTAGGGTTTCACTAGCAAAACGTCAAAACCATAAGTCATTGATTTAAATAATTTTAAAATGATTTAAAATCACCAAAAATCATATCATGAATTAAATATCATTATTAAAATAATTATAAACACAAAATTTTAAAATTACCCTTATTTGGGAAACTGGGTGCTACAACTCTACCCACCTTAGAAAAATTTCGTCCTCGAAATTTAAGATCGATAGTACTCCTTCTAGAGCCTCTAACCTACCCAATATCTAAGGTAACACTTCCTAACACTGGAATAATAAACGGACATCTAGAAAGTGTCAATCTAGGAATACCTTCAATACTGCTCTGCTGTACGGCGGTAATGGAACTTCAATAAAATATGGACTGGAACCTATATCCAAGGGACTGGACCTATTTTAAAGTGGTCTTAACTAAGGATGAAAAGGAACTGATCATAGGCTATAGGTATGCTCAAACTATTATCTTCCTATTAACCATCTATTAATACATTCTATTACCATAGGAACGATGCATTACTAAGACATATAGGCCCCTATCTCTCATAACACATTTATACTCACCAAAAGACTAGTATATCCTATCAAGGCTGATACTATAATCTCTCATAAATCTCATAAGATACATGTTTAGAGACACATATCCCCACATCAAGGACTAACCTATATATATCTACAACAGATACTAATGGGGTGACGTCCCTATTTCCCAACAATCAAGGTCTTAAGAAAATTTATCTAAATCATGCAATTTGAAGGAATAGTATACAAGGTCAGGGCATACCATAGCAGTTGGAAGTCTCACCTAGGTACACTAATCATTCTAGGTCAAAACAGTACTATGGTATCAACACACAAACAATCTAGGGTGTCCTAATTGGGAAGGTAAGGAAACAACAATCATCAAGGTTGTAGGGCTGTCTACCATCCTATATAAAAATTGGTCATTAACAAGCAACTAAGAAATTATTAAAAGGTTACTATTCCATAAAATGGCAAAAATTAAAAATTTAGGCACAACAAATCACAAATAGATTTTTGTCTTGACACAATCTAAGTTGATCAATTTCGGGATAAAACGAGATTTGGGCAAGAAGGGAAATCAATGAAATCAAAGTATGAGCACGAGCATTCAATGATGGAGGTTCAGGTCATGATTAAATTTAATTCGACTGAGTACGAATACGAGGTTCATAGGCGATGAAAAGATTTCAAGGAGAATTGTCAATGCTGTCGCGAATGAGACTCTAGGGTCAAGTTTAACTATGTCTCCATTCTCGTAGATTGATACATGAAAAAGCGAACCAAAGTGCAATAGGTTGATCAGACCATCATGTACCGGTTCTGATTAGACAATATGTTAGTGGGTGGCCACCCAATAAAATATGTCATGACCAAGCTCGAAAATAGATAAGCTTGCAAAACTAAGGCTAATTTAGCAGCACAAGATATAAGGGTGGTAATGATGAAAGGAATTACATAGTCCAAGTTTCTTAACCAACGGGTCAAGTAATCAGATAAGGTACAAGGTTAAGCATCTAAGGAAACAAGCAGAACACCATCACATGTCGGATCGAAAGAATTAAGTCAAGGCTGGATTTCTAATTGAAATAAGAAGAAATTTAGTATAATGGTAGAGGTTATAGTTTAGCCAGTTGACCAGAAAATCATATCAAGAAAATAGAGTACAAGAAGATGGGTTTTAGTGGGACATGATATACCTACACGAAGGTGAGCTCGTCTAGGTCTTGCATATAAGATTTGTTGGAGGGTAACAGCTAGTATTACATTCCGAATATCAAAGTCACGATAAGGAACATCAAGGATCTCAATTAGAAAGTGGGAGTTCAAGAGGTGGTAATTAATGCACAAAAATAATGAAGATCGAGTTAGTCATCTGCTTCTGATACTCTTAAGTTCATCTGGTCATAACTTGCCAATCATATCTTTACCTCACTAGTCTCCATATAAAAATTTAACCTTTACTTAAACCCTTACCATGACTATCGTAGGCAATTCCCAATTTCCAAACATCACTCTTGAAGCACAGCCCTCACATTTAGGAATCAACATTAACCATTTATTTAAATTTCTAAGTTCTTTCACCTTGTCTTAAATTTCATCCAAAACCTCTAAATCCCGTTTACGAATTCCTTGAACTTGTTCAAATTGTTCTCCTCGTATTATTTAATTTAAATCTCTAGGCCTTACAAAACTTATCTTCCATCATAAAATCAACTTCTGTATTTTCTTCGACATACACCCTTGAATATTATTCTCCTAAAAATATTTCACAACAATCTCTAAACTCCCATAACTTTGTGTTCTCTCTATCCCTAGTCATTTCCTCGCAACATCTTGTTTAATATCCTTATTAAACACAATTAACTTCTCTTTTCCATTACTAACCTTCTACATAGCCTCAGAGTAAAAGTTTTTCCCCAGAATCAATAACCAAGATTTTCTAAGTTCTCAAAACTAGGGTGACCTCTGATATCCTCATTAGTTTTGAATACACCTATAAACTATCTCATAACCCCAAAATTTCTCTAAATGTAATTGTTTCCAGATTGGCAGTATATATCTCTTTATTCTATTCGAGACCTTTACCACATTTCTATCTCAAGTTTCCATATGGAACACTCCACATTTGATTTCCTTTAGATCATCATAAAATAACCAGTTACGTCTTCTCTGAGCTACATAATTTATGTCACTTTCTTAGCCTTCCCTATGCAAAAGTTACGAAGATTCAAGGGTTTTGAAGTACATCTGGTAGGGACGACAAGATATGGGTAATTAATGTAATGAGACAGAGTTTAAGATAAGAGGTAAATAAGAATGCAAGGGAATAATGGCGAGAAAGAATAATGAAGATATGTTCCTTCTCATCGGTTCAAACGAGAGGAACCCATCAAGCTTAAATTCAATAGCAAGGAATAAGGGTGAATCCAAATAAGAGGAAAAGAAATTCCAATTGAAGTTCAAAATGAGTTTCTCAGGGGTCGTCCCAGAAATCTCTCAAAGAATCCTAAGTGTGATTGAGTACCTTAGATTTGAAAATATTAATCTAAATACAAAATTAAATCAACAACTACAAAATTTTATCAAAATCATCAACTAATACCAGGATTCAAAGTTCTACAATGAATCCACAAAATCAAATTCAAATCAAGGAAAAAGGTGAATCAAAACAAGGAAAAGGAGTTTAAACCGGAATTCAAAATGAGATTCTCAAGGGTCATCCCAGGAATCTCTCAAGGAATCCTAACAGTGATTGAGTATCCTCTCATCCTAACATCTTAATTTATATATCCTATAGCAGGCTCATAGTAGTACAACTAAGTCGTTGCGCTACTACGAAATCGCACTAATGCAAATCTCGACCTGCATGGGCCACCACTAAAAATATGTCACGACCCGCACCCTAGAGTTAGGGCACGAGAAGTGGGTACGTCCAGCCTACGTCGTAGTGTCGACGGTAGAACGCTGTCCTAGGTCTCATGCATCTAACAGTATAAGGCTAAACAGTTTATACTCCCCGAATGGGGGTGACATAGAAGGTACAGACTCAATCATATCTAAGGTAGAGCATGATAAGGATAGATAAAACATGAAATCCAAAAAAGGTACAATAGAGAGAAATCTAAGTGTCTAAGATACACAAATCCAAAAATACATCTCAAATCTCCAAACTCAGATACAGTAATCCATAAAGTAAATACAACTCCAGATAATTAAAAATAGCTAACTAAACAACCTCTAATGTGTCTCCTATAGGCTAGCAGGCAGTCTCCAAGCTATCTGTAAAATTTATCAACGGGTCCAGTCAGGACAGGAGCGAGTACAGTACATCTCAACAATATCATAACAGGTTAGAAAATATAAACATGCTAGAGAGTAAGATACAGGATCTGAAGAAATAACATGATGAAAAAGAGAGAGACTGTAAGTAAATAGCTACAATATATAGAGAACTATCAGTGACTGGTGATTCAGAGCACAAGATGGTTATGTAAACGGTACGATGTTGTACACGAGTAATCTACAGAGGTTGTACACGAGTAATCTACTGGATTGATTACATAACCACTTCTACTTCCCCGCCCCAATCAATACACAAGGATCAAGCTAAGTTATATTATTGCACACGAAGTATAGTCGCACACGAGATCATGTGAATACATGAATATACACGATTTCATACGATTTGTACACGAATGTCACGAATACAAGGAGTACACGATGCTCACGATAAAGTACACGAACACGAATACCCGATGTATCCGCTAAGGGGATAACATCGCACAACAAGATCCATATAGTACTAATCCGTGTTTCCAACGTGTCAGCATCATGTAAAGTAATCTAAAGCAGGAAATATAATCCTAAACAAGATATGAAATGATCAGAGAATGTACTCGCCAGATATCTGAATGTCCAAGGTAAAGATACTGTCCGAGGAGAGGTGTCTGGCTCCTAATTAGAACAGCACAAGTCACAACATGTCCAGAAGGGTAATATAAAGTACTACAATACATTCTACATGAATCTAGGTCAAACTAGGCCAAAGTCAACCCTTAGTCAACTCTGGTCAACTGCACTAGTCAAACTAGGTCAAACTAGGTCATGTCCTAACCCAGCAAGTCTTACTAGGCCTAACCAAGACTATCCTAGCAAGCACACATCAATACAAGGCTATACAAGCCAACATACACCCAACTCTATATAGTATACAATTATTCAATACTCAAATAGGCAATAATTCACATTGGATACACACTAGATAATCTATTACTTTAAGCTATATATGTCTACACATATATACACATGCATATATTGGTATTCAACATTAGGTCTATAATCATGGCATTTCAAATGGTTATATAAACTTATATATTACAACACAATATGCTAACATATATATAATATACATACATAGCTAAGTTAACTATATTCATAAATACTTATTTAAGAGGCTATGTGTGTGTATGTGAACATGGCAAAGGGCAAGTGAGGGTTAAATGGGCATACATAGTGTATACATATCAAAGAGTATCAAAGTGTGAGTGAACAAAGTGTCAAGTGTGATAGTGTCAACATAGTGTAAGGGGGTACATGAGGTAATATAGGATTTGTGTTAACATAGAACATTACATCTCATTAACTTGTATATTACATATATTACATCTATTATTACATTACATTCATGCTTGCATTCATTCATCATTCATTTATTCTCTTGCACTACTATATGCACCATACATTACATACTATAGAACCTACATATTCATTACAAGCCATACTTATACATGCTTACATTAGATATGATACTTACACCTCATACATTATTTATTTAAACATTTACTCATGCTTGTATTCTCTATTTAATTACATAATGTATATACATTAACATAGGTTAAAATCAAATAGAATATTAATTACACACAAGGGTGCACAAAATGCATATGCCGAATAGTAACTCCTACTAATAATCAATATTATACCATCTCAGCATAAATTAAAATCTAGGATTAAAGTATGTTATAGATCTATGTGTTAGCTTTCCAAAACTTCAAACGGATCGCATTTTCGTTTCCGAAAACTCCCGAAATCGCGAAAACACCGAGAACGCATTTGTCTTTCGTACAGCTGACACTCAAATAATTCTCCAGAAAGTTACAGAAATAATTAGGCCTATTAATACATGTTTTTGGAAAGCTAACTTCAATACGCTTCTTTTAAAAAAACGGGAGATTAAACTGAGCTTTGAGCTAGAAGTTATGACATTTCTAAGTTAGGGCTGAAATTCAAAACGTGGATAAAAATCATGACGGATTTGGGTAGTTTGAGACAAAAGAACACAAGTATATAACATAATATATCAAGAACTCACTCTCTACACTAATATATATATATGAGACACTACAGAACACATCTCCAATACAAAAATATGAGATTAATCATGTAATAATTCATTCATACATAACAACAACACATAGTGTGTCCAAATTTGGGATTTTCCCACATGGACACAACCACAACACAAAGGACACTCCTATGACCTCCAAATGGACACGAAATGGACACAAATGGAGATACAACGATGGGGGTCATTTCTATAGGTTCAAAATAGACCTATATGCATGAGAAATTGAAAAGGAGAAGGGATTTCTACCTCCCGGTAGATCGAATCAAAGAAAAGCCTTCCCGGAGCGACACCGACACGTAGAGATTCCAAAAGGACACGAACGAGCTCCGAATCCTCCCAAACTTGGGTAGCTTCCTCCTTGGCTAGAATGGAGAAGGAAAGAAGAAGATTTGGTGGCAAAATGGAAGGATTTGGTGGAGAAATTGCTAGGGATTGCTCTCTAGGAATTTGGGAAAGAACAAGAGAGAGAGTGTGGATGAGAATAATGAAATGAACTTGAGCCTCTCCCAAATTGGCTAGCCATATGGGACTATTTGTCCTATTATGGTAAGGTCCAAAATGCCCCCACTAACCTATTCTATGAGTATTAGGAAAGGGCTAATTGGTTGGGGCTAAATTAGTCATTCTAAAGTCTCTAATCACACTAACCTTATCCATAATAATTAGTCTAACCTCTAACTAAAATATTTCTATCATGTGGACTAAATTTAATATCATGTGGGCCATGCCTAACTAGTGTGTGGGTCCCACTAGAGTCAAACTACCCCCGGGTCCCCGTTTCAAGTCGGATTGAGTTGAAATTCGAACCCGACTCAAATAACCCCAAAACAATATCATAAATAATAAATAATATCAAAATAATTCAAAGAGGTCAAATACAAAAATATCTTTAGTCCAAAAATGACATTAAAATATCATAATCACATGGTTAGGCTCTAGGTCAAACAGTCTCTAGGGTTTCACTAGCAAAACGTCAAAACCACAAGTCATTGATTTAAATAATTTTAAAATGATTTAAAATCACCAAAAATCATATCATGAATTAAATATCATTATTAAAATAATTATAAACAAGAAATTTTAAAATTACCCTCATTTGGGAAACTGGGTGCTACATGTGTTTGACCTAAAATTTAGTATATGGACTAGTTGACTTATAGTTGACCAGGTTTGACCAGAGTTGACCAGATTTGACCAGAGTTGACCAAGGGTTGAATTTGACCTAGAAGGACCTAGAATTATTTAGAATGCATTGTAGGCTATTCTTATTTAATATTAGACACTTTGTAACCTATGATTGTTCTAAATAGGACTCAAATACTCCAGTTCTGACTCTTATTCTCATCAGACAGCCAGGATATCAGGCGAGTACATTCTCTAACCGTTTTATACTTGTTAGAAATTATATTCTTGTCATAGTTTAATTTACTTGATGCTGACACGACATTATCACGGATTAGTACTATATGTATCTTTATATGAGATGTTATCCCCCTCGGGTGCATCAAATACATCATGTCATGTGCTTTTCACGAACATCATGTATTTTATGGACTATTATTATTCATGTATACTCATGTGCTCTCGTGTACTCTCATGATCTCATGAGCTTCATGTATAAACTATCATGTACAATAATATAACCTATCTAGATCCTTGGGTATTGATTGGGGCATGGGTCATGTGAACAATTCTAAAGTAGTATAATCATGTACAAACTCTTTAGTATAATCATATGCAAATTAAGCTGTTCATATGTCTATCTTGTACTCTAAATCACATAGTCACTTATAGTTCTCTATTATTATATATAGATAGTTTCGTTTATCAGTTTCTCTCTTTTTCTTCATGCTTATTTCTTACAACGTTTCATGTATCTTAACCTATCACATGCTTTATATTTTCTGTCAAGATATGAACTGCGTGAGATGTATTGTGCTCGTTTATGTCCTGATTGGACTATTGAAAATATTACAGGTGATGAGAAGGAGTTCTGCCTTACATATTATGGCACAGGCTTAGATGACACCGATGACTTGGACCCTCAGGAGGATCATACAGTCGCTGAGGACTTGCCTATTATCTAGATTAGCTTTCTAGACTAGTTTCCCTTTTAGTTGTCTTATTTCTTGTAATTTCAGTTATTGGATATTTGTGATGTTTGTACATTCATATATTACTCTCATTTGTAACTCTTATGGAGATTACTCTTTTATCTTGTCCATCCATTACTCTCTTTATTCTATCTTAGATTCTGTGATTGAGTTGTACCTTATATTGGCCTCCTTTTAGAGCGTATATCATTGTACATGTATGGTTATATTGTTAGATGTTGTGACCTAGGACATCGTTCTACCAACGATACTGCAGCGTAGGCTGGACGTACCCACTTTTCGTTCCCTTATACAGGGTGCGGGTCATGACACGTTTTTAGTAGTGGCCCATGCAGGTCCAATCGCAACTAGTATGATTTTGTAGTGGTACTCGAACTAGAGTATCACTGCAGCCTGCAGTAGGATATAGGATATAAGTTAAGGTACTCAATCACATTAGGAAAACTCTTATCTAATTCTTACTGCTAATTGCCTTCTTTTGAAATAACTATCCTTCTTTGATTATACCGTTTCCCGTATTTGCCTTATTTGATTCGGGTGCTTCCCATCGCTTTGTGTCTGTATCATTTACTGTTAGACACCAGCTTTTTTCTGAATCGTTGTCTAGGACTTGCAAGATCATGACTGGGATTGTCATCATCCTCGTCCGAGATGTTTGCAAGGATCGAAGAGTAGTTTTGGGAGGCCGAAAACTGGATGTGAGTCTGCTCGAAATGCCATTACCGAACTACAACATTGTACTTGGTATGGATTGATTGAGCAGGCACCATTCCAGGATAGATTGTCATGGTAGTAGAGTTCTTTTCAGAGTGCCAGGAGATCCAGAGTTCGAGTTTACCAGACGGGAGGCGGAGCAGAGCAGCGAAGTCTTCTGCGGAGTTTCAGTAGAGGAGCAGAACATGCCACATCCATTGATAGCTGAGTTCATAGATGTATCCCAGAGGCGTTGCCAGGGTTACCTCCGGACAGGGATGTCGTATTCTCTATAGATTTGGTGCCCGGCGCAGAGCCGATATCTCAGCACGTCTATAGAGTGAACAATAGCGAGCTAGTAGAGTTGAAGAAGTATGTGGATGAGTTGTAGGACAAAGGCTTCATCCGATCGAGTTCTTCACCATGGGGTGCACCAATACTCTTTGTGCCGAAGAAGGATGTGTCGGTACGGATGTGTATCGACTATAGGGCTCTCAACAGTCTCACGATCAAGAACAAGTACCCGCTGTCGAGGATCGATGATTTGTTCAATCAGTTGAGCAGAGCGAAGGTATTTTCCATAATTGATCTGAGGTCAGGTTACCATCAAGTGAAGGTGAAGAAGGAGGACATTCTGAAGACAACATTCAGGATGCGGTATAGCCAGTTTGAGTTCATGGTGATGCCGTTTGGGTTAACTAACGCCCCGGCGGTGTTCATGAACCTGATGAACAAGGTGTTCCACCAGTACTTGGACAAGTTTGTGGTGGTGTTCATCAATGACATCTTGGTGTATTCGAAGACCCCAGAGGAGCACGAGGAGCATTTGAGAGTGGTTTTGGAGACTCTCAGGAAGGAGCAGCTTTATGGCAAGCTCTCAAAGTGTGAGTTCTTCGTAGATCGAGTTGATTTCCTAGGTCATGTTGTGACTAGAGATGGGATCTCAGTAGACCCAAAGAAGATCAGAACAGTTAAGGCGTGGACAACATCGAGTTCAGTTGCGGAGATCAGGAGCTTTCTGGGATTGGCAGGCTACTACAGGAGGTTCGTTCAGGATTTTTCCCGGGTTACAGAGCCATTAACTAGGCTGACCCGGAAGGACACAGAGTTTATCTGGTTAGAAGAATGTCAGGTTGCTTTTGATGAGCTGAATAAGCGACTGACGACAGCCCCAATTCTGACATTGCCATCAGGATCAGGCGGGTTCACTATCTACAGTGACGCCTCAGGGAAGGGTCTGGGTTATGTCCTGCAGCAGCATGGGAAGGTGATTGCCTATGCATCCAGGCAATTAAGTCCGCATGAGAAGAACTACTCTACCCATGATTTAGAGTTGGCGGCAGTTATCTTTGTTCTTAAGTTGTGGAAGCACTATCTATACGGAGAGTGTGTGGAGATCTTCTGACCATAAGAGCTTGAAGTATGTGTTTACACAGAAGGAGCTCAACATGAGGCAGGGAGATAGTTGGAGTTGATAAAAGACTTCAAAATCCCATTGTAGTATCATCCAGGAAAGGCCAACGTGGTTGCCGATGCCTTGAGTAGGTATCCGGTAGCTATGTGTTTGATGATGGATCGTCACTTG
The DNA here is from genome assembly GCA_029216955.1 of Iris pallida. Taxonomy (NCBI): domain Eukaryota; kingdom Viridiplantae; phylum Streptophyta; class Magnoliopsida; order Asparagales; family Iridaceae; genus Iris; species Iris pallida. Next base: position 2,352,222 of record JANAVB010028000.1, on the reverse strand, counting down.
TTAGCAGATTTGGAGAGCCTGGGGATCGAGGTAGTTGTGCCAGGAGTTCAGATACAGATGTGAGGCTGTCAGATTCAGTCAAACTTGATGGAGAGGATTAAGTCAGCTCAGTTCGACGATGTTACTCTGCGGTGTATCTGAGAGCAGGTTCGAGTAGGATTTGTAGATGATGAGTTTATTCTTGCGGAGGATGGCACATTGAGGCACGGTTCCAGACTGTGTGTGCCTAGTGGAGACCTTCGGAAGCAGGTTATGCAGGAGGCCCATCGTTCTCAGTACTCTATGCATCCAGGTGCCAACAAGATGTATAGAGATCTGAAGGAGCATGTATGGTGGTATGGGATGAAGCGGGAGGTAGCTTGCTTCGTCGCCATATGCTTGGTCTGTCAGCAGGTCAAGGCAAAAAGGTGGAGGCCAGGAGGACTGTTACAGCTATTGCCCATTCCAGAGTGGAAGTGGAAGCACATCACGATGGACTTTGTTTCTAGATTACCGCATACACCAGGAGGAAAAGATGCGATTTGGGTTATCGTAGACAGGTTGACCAAATCAGCCCACTTTTTGACATTTAAAGTGGGTACGTCTACTGAGAGGCTAGCAGAGATGTATATGCGGCATATTTTCAGGATACACGGAGTTCCGGTGAGCATTGTCTCGGATCGAGATAGTCGCTTTACTTTCCATTTCTGGTGGAGTCTGCAGACTAGTTTGGGCACTCAGCTCAAGTTCAGTATGTTTGCAAAAATAAAAGTATGAAACTTTATTGATACAAACTTTGTAAAGATTACAAGAATTATGGGAAAGTACAACTGTAGGAATCCAATCTAGAAGACGATTGCTTTATCCCTTGGACGATGTGAACTTTGAAGACGGTAGCCTCTGAAGTTGAATTGAAGGCAAAAGCCTCGGAGAATTGAAGACTAAAGCCTCGGAAGTATGCAGCAGCACTTGGACAAGAACTCCTGGACTCTCTGATAATTCTGATATGTGATCTCTGATCTCCTTGAATGGAGACTTGAAACTCTATTTATAGAGTTCTGGAAATAACTAACTTTTAGTTATTCTGGACTGCGCATGATGGATTGCGCATGAATTGGATTGCACAACAGTGGACTGCGCAGGCAGTTGTCTGATCATGGGCCAACTGTCTGGGACACATAGCATCATTTGATTGAAATGCGCATGATTGTGCATAGACGATTGCCACGTAATGAGCAATTGATGGCATAAATGCCACGTATATGTTGTCAGTTGTGTTGATAGAGCGTGTAACCTGAATTGTGCTGGATTTGGATTGCACAGGAATGGACTGCACAAGCATGGATTGCGCCATTATGGATTGCGCATCAGATAGGCTGACCGATTGTGCTGCCAGCTGTCCTCGAACGCCGTGCTGCACGATTAAACAAACAGTTGCCTCGTTCTCCGTGCTGTCAGCTGTCAGAAGATTTGATTGTGTCAGGTAATGATGATGATTTCCCACGTCAGCCTGCGTGCTTGAGAGTGTGCACAATCTAGTGTGCACAATCTGTATGCTGCGCAATCTAATATCTGCGCAGTTCATTTGAAAGATGTATTTCTTAATCTTCATGACTTTGTTGATGTGTGCAACTTGATTTTTTTAGGACCTACAAGACCCCTTCAAAGTTTTCGAAAGTTGAATTTATTCAAAATTTCGAAATACTTTGAATTTGGAAATTTCAATCAAATTGTGCATGAACTGTCTGCGCAATCGGATAGACCAGTCCGACTTTTTTGGCGCAATCTGAGGCATCCGTTACTCTTTGAAAAACTATAAATAGCTCTCTTCGATATTCATTCTATTCTTTACTTTGCTTTTGTGATCTTTTAAGAGAGAAGTCTCGAGCTACTCCTCCTTTCTTCTTCATCGAATCTCCATGGCCCCCAAGCGATCCTCCGCTGCTGCCAAGGGCAAGGCCCCCGCCGAGTCTTCGGCTAGGGCTGCGCGACGTCCTTCTCGCCACGAGACTGCATATCCCGTATTGCAAGGTAGATGACCCAATCAAAAACTCTCTTTAGGGTTTTTGATTTCACTGTTCTTCAGAATCCATATCTTTTTAGAGATGTGATCATACTGTGCCACCCTTTTTAGGGTTTTTGGTTGCACAAAACATTTATTATTTATTTTTATGAAGAATAATTTCTCGCGCAATCGGTTGAACTGCGCTGACAAAAGTCAGCACAATCTGCTGATTTGTGCAGGATTTCCAACATAATCTGATGCTGGCGCAAACTGTTTGTTGCGCAATCGAATGGTTACGCAATCTGATGGTTGCGCAATCTGATGGTTGTGCAGTCTAATGATAGCATCATTGATTTTTCCTTGTGCTGAATTTTGGTTTTCTCTGATTGATGTAGTTAATACCAGAGAAGATCCGGGATATGAGAACTTTGTAGGAACTCTTTCAGAATCGGAATATAAAGAGGACCTGTCTCATGTGCACTATCCACAGTACGATCTGCCAGCTTTCCGCCAAGCTATCTTGGTGGCCCAAGATAATGAAACACTGTTATGTCTGATGAATGGACAACCTTTGGAGTCGGTAGATGCCATTATTCATAAGAAGCCCCTATTTCTGTTTGGCGAGGCTTTTGAGAAGAGCTCTCAGCCGAGGCCACAGATGGAGGAACGGATTGTCCATCAAGAAGAAAGGACAATCTCGATACCAGATATCTCCCGCTGCCTCCCTTTATCTCGATATGCTCATACAAGCTATCCGAGGAAAATGGAATGTAATCTCACACCTTTTCAGGATGCCCGTCCAGGAAAGATTTATGTGAAGAAGGGGTCTGACAAGAAAGACATGTTCTACAGCTCTTCAGAACGATACAGTGTCTTACTCAGAGGTCTGAAGCCCGGTTGTATTCTGCCGAAAAATTCTTCTTTGTTATTGCCTGTGAGAGTTCTAATATTTGCGAATGAGTTCGCGAAGGTTGAAGGGAGGTATCCAGATCAAGACCTCAGATTAACTGGACTGGTGAATCCAGACTTTAAGAGATGGAATTGTATAGCAAACTGGATTTTGACTAAGTTTGAAGACAAACTTCAACAGATCAACTTGTATCAAGCAGTGCATGCCACTGTTTATGGTTTTGCTCCCAATTTGCATCTATTCCTGGCTCTAGCAGAAGATACAATTATAGGACAGGGACTTTTATGACTCCCTGCGGAGAGATTGGGTTTGCCCTTCACGAGATGCAATACATCTCTTATTTGCCGATGGGAGATGCCCCGTATGAGGAATTTGTCCCAACTAATGATGAATTGGACAAACTTCGAAAAGAGAACGCAGAGATGGTAGCAGTCTTCGAAGAGCTACTATGTCATTATAAAATTTGTTCTCTGTTTTACGAAAGTGGTACATCCAATACCTGCTATTCATCCAAATGGTTGCGTTATCTGTTCCTCAACCATATTAAAGAAAAGAAGACCAAGGAACATGATAAATGCTATCCCGACTTCTTTAAACCACTGAGCAGCAGTGAAGTGGTGAAGTTGATGGAGTTAAGTGGGGATTTGGATAAAAAGATCAAGGACGATTATCAATGTCCTCCTCTAAAGAAAGGAGACACTCTCTAGAGTTATATGAGAGTGGGATATCGATTCATGTCGAAAGAAGCCCAATTAGCAGGATTTCTGATGTACTGGCTCCGTCGGTTCGTCGTCCCTGGATCAAGTGCCGTAGACCGCTTCTATCGCGGTGTTCTTTTTGCCGCCGTTCGATTAGTCTTCGGCTACAAGATGGATCTCTTATCGGCAATGACATGTAGATTGAACGCCAGTCTCCACCCGTACGTCAATTTGATGCTGAAAGCTAAAGGCGAGAAAGAGTTTCCTCGGCTAGAATTGCCGTATACTTATCTGTTCGGGTGGTTGCTTCTATACCATCCTACTTTGATGGACCCCAACATGGGACCAGTTGGTGGCATCTTTTTACGAAGATACTCCCAAGGAAAGTGGAAATACACTTCTTTGAGAGATTGCAGATACGCTTTGAACCTTGGTAAAGGATGGAACTTCTATTGCACTTATCCTCCTGCCGGATATGAACAAATGCCGACTAACATGGTTGACTCAAAGATGCAACCTTTGAACCGTACAGCTTTTAATTGGTTGAAGACAATTCGTCCATCCCACCTGGTGTATCGATTTGAAGAAGAATGCTTCTTGGAGCTATATCTTCCCAGCCGGTTTGCTCGACAGTTTGGATATGACCAATTCCACGTAGGTAATGCCATCACATGCCTACAAGGAAAAGGTTTCTTGATAGATGGAGCCCGAGCTTGGGCTTATTACAACGCTCGAGATACGAAAGCAACATTCTCGATGCCGGTGAATAGTAGTCATGGCCCTCGTATGCTGTTTACTTATTCGGTGTTCTATACATCAGCGAACACTTTTGCAGAGAACTTCAATCTTGCGGATAGTTTCGCGTCTACAACAAGATTAAGGAAAGGAGGAGTCATCATGTCACTCCTAGGTAATGATGAGGTGCACGAGCCAGTGGATGCACCATTAGAAGTTTTGAGGGATGCTATGTTCCCTGAAGAAGTTAACGCGCCACTGCATATTTCTTTGAAGGTTGCTAAATCTCCAGCTAAGAAGAGAAGGAGAGAGGAGCCTTCCGTTCCAGTTGCAAAGAAGAAACTGATCTTGGATCATTCTTCGGAAAAGATTACTACCAGATCTCAATCCCGGCAGCTGGCCGAGACAGTTCAGCAGGAAGAAGCTGCCACACTGACCTCTGTTCAAAAACAAGTCGAGACAATAGATGCAGAGAGTCCTGAGAGACCTCTGTATAGAAGGAAAATGCTAGTTCGTAGAAGACAAGTTTCATCTTCAATTGTGATAGACGCTGCAGCGGGACTCACCATGCCCTCTTCCACTCCTGTTTCTGAGTCTGGGAATAAAACTCCCAGTCCAGAGTAGAGAGAGGAAATTAAACAGGAGGAAGAGCTGGACCAGAGAAATGAGGCTGAAGAGCCCAGAGATAACATTGTAGAGGAAGAGCACAATGCCGTACGATCTTCTTTACCTTCAACAACGAAAATTCATCTTCCCGCCACACCGAGAGCAACCCTCGCTGAAGAAGATCGTTTAATGATCGACGCTTTATATGACTGTGACTTCGGTTATCAGGAAGAAGCTGATCCTGCCGCTGATGCTGCTAGTGAAGAGGTTCCCGAGGACAGCGAGAATGAGGAGAGCACCTCATCAGAAACTGCTGATGAAACACAAGATCCAGAAAAGAATATTGAAACCCAGAGATCCCTTCGAGACACTTTAACTCCTGAAAAGGAGGCTGAAGTGCGGAGATCTCCTGAGAAGATTGTTGATGAAGAGGTGGATGTGGAGAAAACTCCAGTTGCTGCTCCCAAAGGTATTGTAATGAAATTAGTAATCTTCTTTTAATAAGTAATTTTGATAGCTAACATCGTTACTTTTATTCATACAGAGCCCGGATCTTCTTCTGCTCCTCCAACATGTATGGATATAGTACTGGCAACAACAATTGCCAGTAGCAGCCGTCATTTGTCCTGCGGCTCTAAAGCAGGAAGTAGCCAGGCCGTAGCATCTGAAGCTACTTCTGCTCAGCTAAAGTCTATTCCTGCAGATGATAGGCTTATTGCTGGATCCACCCATGGTAAGACTGTTTCACTTTTGATCCTTTTTAACAATAGCCAATGACAGATAAAGTGACAGTATTTGATTTTGCAGAGGAACAACCAGGAGGAGCAACCAGCTCCACTTTGGTTCCGTTATTCAAAGAGCCTGCTGTTCAGATACGAGAAGTTGAGCGTCCTGCTGCTTCGTCATCAACAGGAGTAGCTGCGACTCCTGGTGCTCTGGCGACTAATCAGCTTGTAATCCAATCATTCACTAGATGCTTCTTCGAGTCCTTGGGACCTTTGATAAATAGAATGATGGACAAAGCAGACGCTGATTTCTTTATGGTTAGAGGTCCAACCTCTTTCTTGGTGAAGGCCATCCGAGAGCAAGGTGATGAGGCTCAGGCCACTTTCCTTGACCATATCTTGAATGAGCTGGAGATCTCCATAAAGAACTATAAAGATCTCAACAAAGGGGAAGTGGAGCCTTTAGTGCAGGCAGAGTTTGAACAAATGGCTCAGGCAGCTGCGATTGAAAGAGTGAATCTCCAGAACCTCTTGGACGCTTATACTACTAAATCTGCTGAATATAATTCCAAGTTGGAATCAGTGATCTCAGCTACTGAGAGGAGAGAGAGAAGGATTGCCGAGCTGAGGGCAGAGATTGCTCGTCTCGAAGAAGAACTGGAGAATGAAGTTACAGAGCATCAAACTTCAGTCCAACAAATTGATGCTCTAACTCAAGAAAGAAATGAGTTTGTAGCAGCTCATGATGCGGAAATCACTCGCCGAATGGTGACCATGCCCGTTTTTAATAAAGAATCTGGTATGGAAGAGGCCAGAGGGAGAGTGATGACATCTCGTGAAGAACGGTTGCAGATTCTGAAGCAGCAAATTGCTACTCTGATAATGCCTCCGTCTCAATAGAAAGAACTTTTTGTATCTTCTTGTCTTTCTTTTGCTATATAATGTCTTAAATTTTGATCAATAAAAGACATTTTGTGTGGCTCTATTATTTCTTGCATATCTTATTCAGATATAAAATAATAGCGATAGAAAATATATTCAGAGGTGCAGGACATGATATATTTCTTGATGATTTTGTAGAAAATAATTATATTCATTATATCTGCTCAGAGGTAATATGGACGTGGCAGAATATAATTTGTTAAATATGATTATTTCAATAGATAACTTAATCAAAGATGATAAGTTACTGATGTGGATGAAAATGAACGAAAATGAATCGTCGTAATGAACGGATAAACCGTCGGATGATGATGAACGGATGAACTGTCAAGTGATAATGAATGAACGGCTAACCGTCAGATAGATATAAATGAACGAGTGAACCGTTAGATGGTGATAATGAATGAACAGGCAAACCGTCACATGAATGTAAATGAACGGATGAACCGTCTGATATTAATGAATGGATAAACCGTCAGGTGAATGTGATGAATGAATGGATGAACCGTCTGATGAATGTGAATAAACGGATGAACCGTCTGGTGATAATGAATGAACGGGCTAACCGTCAGATGGATGTAAATGAACGAATGAACCGTTAGATGGTGATAATGAATGAACGGGCGAACCGTCACATGAATGTGAATGAACGGATGAACCGTCTGATATTAATGAACGGATAAACCGTCAGGTGAATGTGATGAAGGAACGGACGAACCGTCTGATGAATGTGAATGAACTGATGAACCGTCTGGTGGATGTAAATGAACGGGCGAATCGTCGGATGAACGGATGAACCGTCGAATGAATGTGAATGAACAGATGAACCGTCTGATATTAATGAACGGATGAATCGTCAGGTGATGATGAATGAAGGGACGAACCGTCAGATGAATATGACGTTTCATTATTTTGAGAATCTCTGCCTATAAATAGAACAGAAATCTGATAGGAATAATTATTTCCAATTTTCAGCATAAAGATGTCGTCTAGAGATACATCCAAGAAGACTGAAATCGCCCCAAAAGTTAAAATGGGTGTTGAAGAACATCCGACCAAACTGGTCCAGCCAAAGCAGGCAGAGGCAGGCGAAGGTTCGTCTGCTCCTAAACCACCGAGAGATATCCTGGACTTTCTGCTTGAACCAGAAAAAACTGAAGAAGAAGAGGCCATAAGGATGGCTGCCTGTAAGTTCCTCGTGGGTTCCAGCAAAGATGTTCTCAGCACTTTTGCTGATTATGTCTTTGATAAGGACGGCAGTGGCCCCGTCCCAATGTCGATAAGGATGACAGTGATCTTCCTTGATATCATGTAACGTCATTTATGATGAAATAAAAAATCAAACTTTATTTATGAATTGTCTGATCATATTTACATAAATTTATGTTACATTTATACATAGTATTTCTTGAGGAATTTGCCATTGATAGGCATCATTGCAACTCGACCATCTAATTCTGAAAGTTGATATGCTCCATTTGAAAAAACTTTGCTGACAACATAAGGTCCTTCCCACTTCGCATCGAACTTGCCTTTGCTCGAGTGAGTCATAGTCATAGGACGTCTGACCGTTAGAACAAGTTCTCCTTGCTGAAAGGCTCTGACTTTAACTTTGCGGTTAAAAGTCTTCGAGATACGGGCTTGATATAACTCAATATGTTGTTGAGCCATTAACCGCTTCTCGTCGAGTGCCTCCAATTCTTGAAGTCGAAGAAGGTCATTGTTCTCTGTAGTGAGCTCATTAGCAATTGCAATCCTTAAAGAAGGAATTTGAAGTTCTAGAGGGAGAACTGCTTCACAACCATACACCAGAGAGAAAGGTGTAAAGCCTGTAGGATTGCTGACTGTAGTTCGATAAGCCCATAAACATTCGTCGAGCTTTTCACTCCAGTTTCGTTTGTTAGTAGATACAAACTTCTTGAGTAGCTTGATAATAGTTTTGTTGAAAGGTTTCGCTAATCCATTAGCAGCAGGATTGTAGGCTGTCGAAGCGACATTGTCAATTCGATGATCATCACAGAATCTTGTGAACTTCTGGCTGATGAATTGTGGTCCATTGTCATGGATGATTCGTCGAGGTACACCAAATCGATAAATGACATGGTGTTTGACAAAGTTGATGACACTGCTGGTCTTGACTTCAGCCAAAGGTATAGCTTCAGCCCATTTGGAGAAATAATCGGTTATTGCTAATATGAACCGATGTCCTCTAGAAGAAGGAGGATTGATAGGACCTATAATGTCCATGCCCCAAGCTTCAAAAGGCCAGGAAGCAGCCGTCGGATATAGAAATTCTGAAGGTTGATGAATAAAATCTGTATAGATTTGACAAGATCGATATTTTCTTGCATAATCAATGACGTCAGATACCATAGAGGGCCAATAATAACCTATACGTTGGATGCGATCCTGTAGCTTAGGACCGGGTTGATGTGCTCCGTAAACACCGTCGTGAGCTTCACGCAGTACTTGTTTTGCTTCATCACCAGCTAGACAGCGTAGAAGAAGACCGTCATAAGTCCGCCGATAGAGGGTCTTTGTGGTTTGGTTGTAGTAGAATCGTAGAGACCTTCGACGAATACTCGTGGCCTCTTTTGGATCTTTAGGGAGTATGTCATGAACTACAAAGTCGATGAAGGGGGCTCTCCAATCTTCACTGATAACATTGACTTCAGTAAAATTACTGAATTCAATATTACGATTGTTTTTAATGCAAAACAATTCTCGATTAGAGATGACCACTACTTGCTGTCTTTTGATGGGGATGGCTAAGACTGCTGCAAGATTGGCCAAAGCATCTGCTTCAGTATTACATGCTCGTCGAACATAGTCTATGAAGAAGGTTTGAATGACGTAGCTATATTGATTGCTGCTTCATAATAAGGCACTAGATCTTGATGACGAACTTCATAGGTTCCTCTCACTTGATTAACAACCAACTTAGAGTCACCATAGACTTCAAGATACTCGACGTCTAGTTGCTTGGCTAATTGAAGACCGATGAGTAGAGCATTGTACTCGGCTACGTTGTTGGAGCAGGGTTTATCTAGAGAGTAAGCTCTTTGAATGGTCGATCCATCTGGAGAAATGAGAATAACTCCGACACCTGCTACAATGGCACCATTGGGTCCGATTCTGGATGCACCATCGAAGAATAGACGCCAGGTTGGAAATTCTTCAGAGATCATGTTGACTTCCAACGTCTCGTCTAGAATTTCATCGTAAAGCTTGGATATTTCTGGCACGGGATGAGCTGCCAAGAAATCTGCCAGTGCTTGACCTTTGACAGACTTTTGTGGAACATATATCATGTCATATTGAGCTAGCAAAATGGCCCATATAGCCAGCCGAGAGTTGAGTGTGCTAGTCTTCTTCATGAGTACCCGAAGAGGATTAACTTGGGAAATGACATGAATGGTTTGACCAATGATATAATGTCGAGTCTTTTGAATAGCAAACATGAGAGCTAGGCATTCTTTTTCGACCGGACTATAACGGTGTTCAGCACCAATCATAGTACGACTGAGATAATAGATAGCTTGTTCATGACCTTCTTTATTCTTTTGGGCTAGTAAAGCACCCAATGAATGATCCATAGCACGAACATACATTAAGAATGGTATGCCAGAGATTGGTGGCACCAAGACTGGTGGATTCATGAGATACCGCTTGATGTCGTCAAATGCTTGTTGACATTCTTCGGTCCAAACGAAAGATACATCCTTCTTCATTAGTTGAGTAAATGGTTTGCAGCGTCCAGACAAGTTCGAAATGAACCTTCTGATGTACGCAAGTCGATCTTGGAATCCTCGTAGCTCTTTTAGGTTGTGTGGAGGACGCATCTCTTGAATGGCTTTGATCTTCTTGGGATCCACGTGTATATCCTTAGAGGTAATGACAAAGCCGAGAAACTTACCACTAGAGACACCCAAGAATAACTTGGTGGGATTTATTTTGAGCTGATGTTGGCGCATGAGATTGAAGATAGTTCTCAAATCTTGGATGTGATATTCTTTCAGACGACTTTTGACGGCAATATCTTCAACATAGCATTCGACAGTCTTGCACAGATGATCTCAAAATATGGTACTTATAGCTCGTTGGTTTGTTGCACCAGCGTTCTTGAGACCAAATAGCATCACTGTGTAACAGTAGACTCCACGAGGAGTGCGAAAAGAAGTATGCTTTTCATCTTCAGGATGCATCCGAATCTGATTGTATCCGGAGAATCCATCCATGAAAGATATTCTTTCGAACCCACAAGTATTGTCGATCATGACGTCCGTAATAGGGAGAGGAAATTTGTCTTTTGGACATGCTTCATTAAGATCCCGGAAGTCGATGCAAACTCGAACTTTGTCGGTTTTCTTCAGAACTGGGACAACATTGGCTACCCAATCAGGATGCTGCTCTTCTCTGATAAAGCCGCAAGCTATGAGCTTCTTGACTTCATCGTCGATTGCGTCCATCATTTCTGGCTTGAAATGTCGTTGTTGTTGTTTGACCGGTTTTGCATTCGGCAAAATATTCAGTTTGTGAGTAGCAACTTTAGGATCCAGTCCTGGCATGTCTTCATAGCTCCAGGCAAAGACATCAATGTATTCTTTAATCAGAAGAATTAATTCTTGCTTATCTTCTTCTGGAAGATTCTTGTTAATGAATATTGGACGAGGTGACCCGCTTTCTCCTACATCAACTTGAACTAATTAATCTTCGGTAGGAGGTTCCCTTTGTTCAAATTGGAGTTCCTATTGGATATCCATTCGTTGAACCCAAGGATCTGTTTCAGGATTTTCTTCAATATCCTCGTCATAGCCTTCTGGAAGTTCGACGGAGACCATGTTAGAAGATACAGTTAACCGATGAACTTGACCAATGCTGGTGTCAGAATCCCATGATCTGGAATCAGAAGAGTTAGAACGTTCTTCACTATCAGAGTCAGAAATTGCTCGGGATAACATTGGAGGAGAAGCATATCCAAGACCTCTTTTGGTCCTGCTGAAGTACATCTCTGACTTTCCTTTTGGAACAGCTGTACGAAGAGGAGTTTTTCTACCTTTACCGTAGTTGAGGCCGCTCTTGAAGTCATAACCCATTTTTCGGATGATGTCTTTTGATTGTTGACTGTAACGCCGAAGCTGGAGATGTCCTGTATCGTTAAATTTACTATCATCCGTATAACTGAATTGTTGTTCCGGTCCTTTACTAAAAAGTATTGGACTTTCGCCCTTCTTTCGAGAAGGGACAATACGGTAAGAGTCATCTGGGTCTTCAAATGAGACTTCTGTTTGAAGAGATTGTACAACTCCCATTGTAAATGATTTGAAGCTATCTAACATATCCAAATAGCATTTAGTATAATAAATGACATCAGTATACTGGAAAGTAGATACTTTTTCATTGATATATACATCTGTATTTACAACAGGACCTTTAGCCTTAGCAGACTTGGTCAAATTGATTACAAGAGGGGGAGAAAAAGAACGTGGAGGAGGCTTGTTACGACGGAGGTCGATAACAAGTGGCTCAGAGGAGGTGAGCTCCCTTTTATCCTTGTTGTGAGTTAAATCAACAACAATTGGCTCAGAAGAAGTGAGCTGCTTTTTGTCCTTGTTACGACGTAAGTCGATAACAAGTGGCTCAGAAGAGGTGAGCTCCCTTTTATCTTGATCACCATCAACCGGTTTCTTCTGAATTGGCAGGTGAATAGCCAGTGGTTTAGAAGACTGAGGATGAGAAACACGCCCTTTAACAGGTATGATGAGAGTGTTATTGGGTACTGCTTCTTGGTCTTCTTCAGTATCCATGGCCAATACTACTTTCATAAATTCTTCTTTATACATACGAGCGTCGTTGCAGTATGCTTTGACACCCTTAAAAGGATAAAGGTCTGCAACCTCCTTATGAACTTCTTCTTTGTCATCGACATATTTAAAGCATTGATGAAGAGTTGATGGAATAACATTATGTTCATGGAGGAATGGTCTTCCCAGAAGAGCATTGTAAGAACAACCATGATTATTGATGATATATAAGGTCACCTTTGTGTAAAGATTGCCTATTTGGAGTTTTAGGCGAATCTTACCCAAAGGTTCACTCCTTCCTCGGTTGAATCCCAAAGTAGTGGTGATTGTGCTTGAAAGACTATGCACTGGTATCTTTAATGCGTCTAGCATCGTCTTTGGCATGATGCTGAGAGCAGACCCTGGATCTATCAGGATACGATCGACTTTCATCGAATCGACATACCCTGTATAGTAGAGAGGACGATCATGTCTATTATCATCTTGAGTGAAAGTGATGTTTGGAATCAACTCTAATATGCTGTGATAATGACGACAAGAGACCGGTTCGGATTCCGGCTTTTTGAGAAGAGTTAGGCAAGTTTTAGCCTGCATCAGGGCTTCACTTAGAGTTTCTCGAGTCTCTTTAGAAAGGCGCAACAGCTCGAAGATTGATAGCCTAGCCGGTGTATTGGCTAGTTGAGCCAATATATCAAAGTTGTACGGTTTTTCAAGTCCCGTAGGAGATAATTTCTTCAAGGGTTTGTCAAAGCGGACTTGTTGCTTGCCTTTGTCAGCAACCACCGGCTTGGGAGGAATAGGTACTACAAATGGTGAGGATGTAGAAGGAATCTCTTCAGAGGAAGTAGATTGTACTGGAGCAGGTTCAGAAGAAGAGGTGGGATTCTCTTGAGTTTCAGGATACTCTTTCAAGTAGGCTTTCCCTGATCTGGTGCCTAGCAGAATTTTTTTGTCAACTATGGGGTCAAAAGACACCATGTTGCAAGTCTTTATCTTGCTTTTGGAGCGGCCTTTCTTCTTAAAAGAAGAGGAAACTTCAAACTCTGAAGCAAGATCTAGATGGATCCACATAACTTCGCCATTGTCAAGAGACAAGGGAATGAGACCTTCATTTGGTGAAGGAGGAAGATTCTCAATCTCAAGAGTAGCTTTGGGAATAGGAATGACACCGTACTGTACCATCTGTGGAGGAAAGTCACCAAATTGGACTGAGACCATATTTACAGTAACAGTCTTCCCATCTTGTTGCAGAGTAACGACACCAGCATTGACCAGCTCTTGAATTTTGCCTTTGAGCACATAGCATGCTCGAATAGGGTGTCCAATGAACCTGTAGTAGACACAATATTTAGGATGATCTGTCTTACCGACTTCATCAGGTTTCTTTGGATCTGGGAGCTGAATTTTGTTGCTTTTGAGTAAGCAATCAAAAATGCTTGCAGTGTCATTCTCATCGAAGGAATATTCTACTTTCGGACGAGGTTTCCTCGGTGGAGGTGCAGAAGGAGTAGAAGTGGATGTAGGAGGAGCTACATTAACAGCCAGAGATTCTTTATTCTTGTTCAGATTGATGTTCAAAGTTTCTTTTGGTTTGTGGTTGTTCTGGCGGTTGCCACCACCTGATGTCTGGTGTTCATCCCGATCGGGGTTAGACATTTGTACCCCTAGCTGCTTGAACTTGTCAGCGCTAACTTCAGCAGCTTTAGCTTTGACAATGAAGGATGGCCAGTCTTGGAATTGGTTCGACCCTGTCCACATGCTGATGATAGGCAAAAGATTTGCCTTACAAGTATCAATAGTGACAGCGGCCGGAGTCCCTGGAGGCATCTTCAAGGCTTCACGGCGGAACCGTTCGATGAAACTTTCAGCGGTTTCATTATGTTTCTATTTAATTTTGTTGAGAGCCGACATAGTCATGTCGTTGAATCCTTCATAGAACCGTTCCAGAAAGATTTGCTTGAGACCTGAGAAGGAAGTGATACAACCATCGGGCAAACTTCTGTACCAGTCGTATGCTACGTCGGCTAAACAACTGACGAACACTCTGGTAAGAAGAGCATCATTTGGCTGGAGTTGAACGGTCATTACCTCAAAATGATTGATGAACTGGCTAGGAGAAGTACTGCCATCAAACAAAGAGATCGTTGGGATCTTGTACTTTGGTGGGAATGGGACTTCCTTCCATTCAACTGGATATGGCTGCTTGATTCCCAATCTTTGCAAGTTGTCTTTCTCTTTGAAGGCTTCGAACTGGGTTCGCAAGAGTTTGACAGCTTCATTGGCATCTTCAGCAGGTTGAGTCAGAGTAGTAGGAGGAGGAACAGCATTGTAAGCACTACCCCCAGCCCCTGATTGACTGGGTGTAGTTTGAACTTGTACTTGCACAGGAGGTATTTGAGGAGACACTACCCCTAGCCCAGCATTGACAGGTACCAAAGATGCTATAATTTCAGGACTTACAGTAGGTACAGTCGGTGGTGTGATATGTTGTGCCACAATGATAGAATGCATACTAGCAACCATTTCAGCCATGGTTTTTAGCTTGTCTTCGAGTACAGCAATTCGCTGTTCTTGATTTGCTGAAGTTGAAGCATCTGGATCCGCATTGACAACATAAGCTGTCACTTCTCTTGGTACAGTGGAAGACATTGTCTGTTCACAGCTTTCGCTGTATGCATCATAGTCAGAGAAAGAGTCATCTCCTGACTGCTAAGTAGGAAGATGACCAGAAGGATCTTGAAAAAGATTCCTTTGACCGATTGTGTCTCGGCTTCGGAACCGGGTATGTCGAAATACTCCTTCAGAGGTGTCACCCCCAGTTTCTAAAAATAGGGGTATTTTTGTCATTTTCCACTTTAAAAATTATTTTAGAATTATTTATTTATTTATTGCATTATTTTGGGAATATTTGAATCGGGTTCGAATTTCAACTCATTCCGACTTGTTTTGACTTGTTTCGGGGACCCGAGGTATTTTGACCTTAGCGGGCCCACACACTAGTTAGCTATGGCCCACATGTTAGATATTTTGGTTAGAGACTAGACTAATTATTTTGGTTAATTTTAGTTAGAGATTAGTGGTTTCGGTTTGACTAAACTACCCCCGGCTTAACCATTTCCTATTTATTAGCTATTTAAACCATTGGAGGGCAAACTTGTAATTTACCAAATAGAACAAAAGAGGGGGGGGGGGGAGCACATTGTGGCTGGCCACTAGAGTAGGGAGTGGGGAGGAGAGAGAATTCACTTTTTCTTTCATTCTCATCCACTTTTCTTCTTCTTCTCCAAAGGGCTCCTTCCACTTTTGAAGCTTCCATTGATTTCCTTCTTCAAACCAAGGTGAATCCTTCTCCAAACTTGATTCTTTCTCATGTAGATTGTGTAGGAACCCATTAGGAATGATTCCCATGGTGGTGTCCCCATTAGAGACCATTTTTGTGTCCTTTGGACATTTCTAGGAGTGTCCAACATGTAGGTTTGTATCCCAATAGGAGAAACCCTCTTTTGGACTCATGGATATTGTTTTAATATTGTTTTTGTGTTGTTTTTATTAATATTCCAGATTTTACATGTTTTTAGAATGAGTTTATTTATGTGTCTTAATGTATCATATTCTTTTTCCTTTTGTTTATATATTTGTGGTTATATATATATTTCTATATATATATATATATATATATATATATATATATATATATATATATATATATATATATAGATGTATATATATATATGGTTTATATATATATTGGGGAGATATTGTGATGTGTTTGTGTGTGGTTTTGGTGTCCAAAATGGACAGCCATGGTCGGCCAAGGATGGGGGGAAATGTTGGTGTTGATGTTGGTGTTGGTGTTGAGGTTAGTAGTGGTGGTGTTTGTGTGTTTGTTTGTGAGAGTGAAGTAGAGGGATAGATGAGGGGTTTTGAGAGGCTAGAAGGGGGTGTATTGCTGCTGAAATCAGCAGCTATTAGGGGGCATGACAGCCCCAAAAATCAGCCCCCATTTCCTAAGAACAGCCCCTATTTATCCCTACCACAAATTAGTCCATAAAACCCCTTAAAATCCATCCAAAACCACTCAAACTTCCACCCTTCATAGCCACCAATTCACCTATAGTTAGGTCCACTTTTCATACCCAAATGACAGCCCCAAACACCCACAAAAATCAGTCCACCAACATCCCAAAAATCTGTCCATTTTATTACCTTTGTGTGTGCGTGTGTTGTGAGATGTGTGTGAGTGTTTTGTGAGGTGTTTTGAGTGTAGTTTAGTACCCATAGGTAGTCTATTGTCTAAACTAGTAGGAAACCTATTAGGAGACCTATAGAGAGGCCTATTAGAGTGTGGTATCATGTGAGGGTGAGTGGTGTTGGTGAGTGGGGTAATGAAAAGGGTAAATTCATGATATAGGTAAGGTAATGGGTAAAGGGTTAGCATGTGTCGTAAGATGGTCTAGATGCTTAGGATACCCAAATTTCTTGGTAGATAAATCTTAGATTGGTTGATATCTAGCTACCCTAAGGAGCCTAGGCTAGCGCCATGGGTATTTGCAAGGTTTCCTTGGGTTTGGGTAAGGTATCGGGATTTACCTTAGAAGGGTAAATGCTAGTTTTGCCTAGAAATAGGATATTGGTGTTAGAAGTCTAAGATAGTGTTAGAACTTGATCTCCGTGGTTGGTAATGATCAAATATGGTACTCTAAGACTAGTTTTGACGTCGGTTGACCTTTTTGACCAAAAGTCAACAAAAGTCAACCGAGAGTCAAACTTAGCCTTTAAGCGACCCGATTTGACCGAAACCAACCCAGAGTTGACCAGTTGACTGAAAGTCAACAGTTGGTCAACATTAGACTAGTTTGACCTAGGGTTGACCTAGAGTTGACCAGAGTTGACCAGAGTTGACTTTTTGACCAAAAGTCAACTGTAAGTCAACCGTTGATCCCGATTGACCTAGTTTGACTTGAAATGACTCCCAGTGACCAGTATGGCCTAGTATGACTCAGTTTGACCTAGATTGACCTAGTTTTGACTTAGACTTGCATTTATGGCTTGTATTAGCTTCTTTTTTTCAGTATTTAGCCCTGTTTGACTCATAGTATCTTATTTTAGGTTTGTGATCACTCTGAGTATCTGTTCACCTATCAGCTCAGGACCACAGGCGAGTACATTCACTGATAGTTTTCATTGTCTTGATATCTGCTATATCCGATTCAGTTGTAGTGTTATACTCGATTTCCAGTCACGGTAGTACACGGACTAGTATATGTTGGATCATGACATGGGATGTTGTTCCTAGAGTTTCAAGGTATATTGGTACATGTTCTGTCTTATTTCAGTATATTGGTATAGACACCGATTTCAAAAAGGGACTTGCTACCCTCTTATGGAATCTCGTGTCACGACGTGTCATGTCCAGATCCATTATACTATTCGGGGATGGGGGAGTTATTAGTGGTTGTGTGATCAATTCCCACATGATTCTATGGTACATATGGTTCATAGCTATACCCTCACCTCATGACGGGTAAAGCCTTATCCTATACGGTTCATAGCTTTCCATGGTGACCGGCCTTATCGTTTCTATTGTATTCATGGTTCATAGTCGGTCAGATGGAAAGCCTGATCATTTTCCCAAGCCGATCACATGACGCACTAATAATTCAAGGCACCTTTTATATTTATTATCTTGCGGTGACTAAGTTCTGTTCGGGAGAAGGGTTACAACCCCGGTCCTTGTTTGGTTTAAGGGTTGTAACTCGGCTTCCGAATAGTTCCCAAGTCATCCTACATATACATATACATTATCGTCCTTTACAGTACTCACATAATGATATATATTTCCAGTTGATTTTGTCTTGTATTTCATTATACTGTCGCTTATAGCTTTTGTCAATTCACATGGAACTGCTGTTGGTGTTTTGTACTTGCTCATTTTCCTGACAGGATACGTTGATAAAATTTTACAGATGACTTAGAGGCTGATTGCCCGACTTACTACGGGATAGAGTCTGATGGACTTGACCTAGACAGGGGCTTAGTGGTAGAGCCTCTTGACTTCGCTCATCCTGAGTAGCCTAGTTTTAGTTAGGTTTGCCTGGCCTGCGAGCCAGCTAGTTCATTTCAGTTGTAGTATCTTTATACTTATTATTATTCTGAGACTCTGGATTTTGTGTTAGCTGTGACTTGTGGATATTCTGGACTCGTTCCTTATTTTATCTATCATATCTCTTTTCCATGCTTTCTACCCTAGTTTTGATTTATGTGATTGAGACAGTGTTGCTTTGTTCCTCCGTTCGGAGTGTATATACTGTACAGGTACATTTATCTGTTTAGTCGTAGTATTTACAGACCTATATACAGCGTTCTACCGCCGATTCTGTGGCGTAGGTTGGACGTAACCACGTGCTCGTGCCCCTCTTCGGGGTACGGGTCGTGACAAGAGGATTCTTGGAGTAGATCCAAATACCGTTGGCTTGGCTTGTGAGGTTTGCCGTACTTAGAGCACCTTCTACCCCCATTGTCTCGGGAAGTCATGTTGACAGAAGCGTACAACACTTCTTCATTCTCTGACATAGCTTCAGAGTTTGCAAAAGTCAGACGATCGAAGACAGATCTTTTTGTTGTTTGACAACAATATTAGATGATGACTTTGTGATTGCAATGATGATCAGATGATTGAGATAGAGGTATTGAAACATTGTCCCGTTTTTGTCTGGGATGTTCTCGGAGATCGGGAACAACAGCAGGATGAGAAAAACCCTGAGGGATCTGTTCTTTGATAATGTTCGGAATATGATTCCGATTCTTCAAATATTTTGTCCCTTGAGTATACAAGGAAGTGCTCACTTCATTGGCATAGGTGTCGGGATTTTTAAACCTGGAGATTTGTTTTTGATGATGTTTGGTCTTCGGCATTGGCTGTTTGCGTTTCACCGAAGTGGGTCTGTTAAGATAAGTTCTGAGATTAGCAAATTCACCCCCAGGGATTTCTGTTTGAGACACCAGCAATTTTCCCTATCTTGAGCGAGATATCTTGAGAGTTGGGAGGTCTTGGAACTCTGCTACCGGGGTAGGCAGAATACCTCTGTGATCAGCACACTTCCCCTTGGCAAGGAAAGAAGGAGAATCCTTGTGAGAAAGGGTCCTTGTACTGACTGATGCCGGAGCACATTCGGATTGATCTTCAATGATAAAAACCGAAGAACATTGAGAAAAGACCAAAGGGCCTTTTCCTTTGTTTTGGAAAGAAGGGTTAGCTAAAGAGCGTTTCCCTCTGTTGTCTTCCAAGTCATGGGACAAGGAAGTTTGAGAAAAGACCAAAGGGCCTTTTCCTTTGTTCTGGAGAGGATAGATAGCCAAAAGACTACCCCCAGTAGGTTGCACAAGAGTAGCAGGGTGTTGGAGAGGAGCAGCACTCTTCCCCTTGTTGTGAGAAGAAGAGAGTTTAGCCAAAAGGCTGTCACTCTTAGATTACACAGGCATGATTTGCGCATGGGTTAATGGTGCACTGGCCATTTGTGCATCAATGACTCTGGCAGAAAGTGTACTGGTTTTAGCTACAGAAACTGTGGTTTGTGCATCAGGAGTTCTTGTCACAGAGTGCTTAGGATGGACTCTGGTTGCTGGAGTGTTGGTTTGCGCAGGAAGATTGGCAGCCAACTGCGCCAGAGGCATATGAGTCTTGTACTTAGCCAAGACAACATATGAAGTCTTCTGTGTACTGGCAATAGCAGATTGCGCAGCAATAGCAGAGACAGATTGTGCAGCAGGCTTGTGACAGAAGCCTTGGACTGCACAGCAGTCTTGATGGCAGACTGCGCAGAAATCTTGCTGGCAGAAACTTGGACTGTGCATCAGTCTTTGGGACCCACACTGGGTGTACTTTGCTTGTGGCAGAAGTTGTTGCAGTGCGAGGAGTGGTCTTGGAGTTGATCATGGTTTCGTAGGCTGTCTGGTTGACCTTCACAACCAGCGTCTTCTGCGTCTTTCCGATAGACGCTACCTCACATTGAGTTGTCACTTCCTCATCGGAGGAGAAAGTCGTCCCCAGCAGAGTCGCCATTTTGTTTGCAAAAACAAAAGTATGAAACTTTTTTGATACAAACTTTGTAAAGATTACAAGAATTCTGGAAAAGTACAACTGTAGGAATCCAATCTAGAAGACGATTGCTTTATCCCTTGGACGATGTGAACTTTGAAGACGGTAGCCTCTGAAGTTGAATTGAAGGCAAAAGCCTTGGAGAATTGAAGGCAAAAGCCTCGGAAGAATGCAGCAGCACTTGGACAAGAACTTCTGGACTCTCTGATAATTCTGATCTGTGATCTCTGATCTCCTTGAATGGAGACTTGAAACTCTATTTATAGAGTTCTGGAAATAACTAACTTTTAGTTATTCTGGACTGCGCATGATGGATTACGCATGAATTAGATTGCGCAACAGTGGACTGCGCAGGCAGTTGTCTAATCATGGGCCAACTGTCTGGGACACATGGCATCATTTGATTGAAATGTGCATGATCGTGCATAGACGGTTGCCACGTAATGAGCAATTGATGGCATGAATGCCACGTATATGTTGTCAGTTGTGTTGATAGAACGCGCAACCTGAATTGCGCTGGATTTGGATTGCGCAGGAATGGACTACGCAGGCATGGATTGTGCCATTATGGATTGCACATCAGATAGGCTGACCGATTGCGCTGTCAGCTGTCCTCGAGCGTCGTACTGTACGATTAAACAAACAGTCACCTCGTTCTCCGTGCTGTCAGCTGTCAGAAGATTTGATTGTGTCAGGTAATGATGATGATTTGCCATATCAGCCTGCGCGCTTGAGAGTGTGCGCAATTTAGTGTGCACAATCTGTATGCTGTGCAATCTAATATCTGCGCAGTTCATTTGAAAGATGCATTTCTTAATCTTCATGACTTTGTTGATGTGTACAACTTGATTTTTTTAGGACCTATACAGTACTGCATACAACCCTCAGACAGACGGACAGTCGGAGAGGACTATTCAGACACTCGAGGACATGCTGCGGACTTGTGTCTTGGATTTTAGAGGATCCTGGGAGGATCACCTGCACTTAGTGGAGTTTGCATACAACAACAGTTTCCAGGCCAGTATTGGGATGTCACCATTCGAGGCGTTGTACGGGCGTAGGTGTCGTACTCCCTCGTCTTGGGATGACGTTGGAGAGCAAGCTTTATTGGTGTCACGACCCGCACCCGCTTTTCCGGATATGAGACGTGTCCAAGCCAGCCTACGCCGCAGAGTCGGCAGTAGAATGCTGTCAAGCCCGCAAGAAATAAATGCTCAAAATATAAACTTTATTGCTCATTCACATTTCTAAATTTATTACAACATTTACAATATTTATATTTGAAGGAAAATACAATGTTCTCACAATTAATGAAAATGACAACTAGTTCTACTATCTAGGTCGGCCTCAGCATATCCATGTCTTTCCAGTGCTAAGAGTGATCGCGGCTAAACTTAAAAAATGTTGGTTTCCAGTCAGGAATGGAACAAGCACACAAACCGACGACAAATCGAAAACACAATAGAGTTAACAAGACATGAAAATAATATAAAATGTTGGTTTCCAGTCAGGAATGGAACAAGCACACAAACCGACGACAAATCGAAAACACAATATGAGATATCAAAACTGGAAAGTACTGATGACATGGCACGGTAGAGAAGAAAAGAAAAAAATAAATAAAAGACATCTACCTATGTGGTGTGAAATATCCGTTTTAACATGTGAACGGCTAGGGGGTAAATACGGCACACTGCACGTGTCGTGTGCAGCTGCTATCATTCACGAAAGACACAGGGGATAGTTCTGGGTAGTCCACATGTCTACTATGATATTCCCCTCCCGACTACTCCGTGTGACGAGTGTGTCAACAAGCAGCAAGATATATGTATAGACATGAAATAAAAAGACTACTATGAATCGAAAGCAATCAGAAAGTGCACTTGCCTGAGGTCCTTAGCTGGTGAAACCAATAATACTATACCACTCAATGAGCCACAATCAGTCAACACATGCAAAAGTCTCCAGATGCTGAAATAAACATTACTAACGTTTTCAGAATAGTCAAATTAGCTAGGATTGCCTGTCCTTAAGTCTAATTCTGGACACAGGGACAAAACGGTAATTTTGGGCAAAAACGATGTCCGTCGTTGGACTCGCTTTGCACCGAAAAGTGTGCCAGAGTCAATGGTCTCTAAAGTCGTCAAACTATATGTCAACAGGTCCGGTTTTCTGATACGAACCCAACCGTATGTCCAGAGTTGGATTTCGGCGGGCTGTGCACAAAATCACCCCTTGAATCGGACCGTGGGGCCCGCGAAACGGTGATCCGATCAACTGTCTCAGAATCGGACCAAACTTGGCATACAAGACCAAAAAAATGATACGGTCTTGTTGGCGCAAGTTTTGTCTCGATCTGACGAGCGTGCACAAAGTAATTGGAAAACTTGCACAGAGGCCGATACGGTGAATTTTGACGGATATGGATCAAATTTGTCGCGCACACGCGACCAATTTGAATTCCGTCAAAGCCCACACGACCACGAAGTCGATACGCAGCTTTCAATGCTTTCGGTTCGCGACCACGTCGTCCGGATTGGTGGGACGCACGTCGTATCGAGGGAATTTAGTGATTTTAAAACAGGTTTTGTCAAACTTCGGGATCCGATTTTTCGGCGCGTAGTCGATGAAATCGACTTCTGCAAATTGGATCGTGGCGCCCTACATATTGTCTAAAAGTCTGTTCAAATAGAATTTCTAATATGGTACCGGATCGATCGAAATCGATCTTCAAACATGGGTGATTGGACTGGTTCTCTGTTTCTAATCCGAACAATTTTTCGGGATTTTTGGCATCGATTTTATATCGATTTCGTTTCGATTTAGTCCGAAACGATCCATTGTTGTCCAAGACCTATAGGTTGTGTTTCCAATGCCTATTTTGGTTTGAAAAAATAGGCAGAGTCGATGGAGAAACCTTACCAAGAAGAGGGATCCGTGCTGTTACTGCTGTTCGATTCAGTCCGCGCGCGAGTGCGGCCTGGCCGGCCTTGGGCGGTGCGCGTGGTGGCGCACGGTGGCTGGGGTCTACGCCAGGGAGAGGGAAAGGTATAGCGAGGGCATCAGGTCGGGGAGGCGATGCTCGATTGCTAGGGTTTCGACGAGAGTCCTCTCCTGATATATATATGCATACGTATATATAACTCTACGGGTGGGGCTTCCTGTGAGTTCGGGTTTAGGGGATTAACTCTATGGCTTTGAGATTACTCATATGAGCTGGTGTGGGGGGGCTTGGTCAGGCCAGCTGTATTGGCTGGGCCTGTGGGACAGGCCGGACTGCGATTGGGATTAGTATTGTATTTCTTTTTACTTCTTTTTCTTTAGCAATATATATATATAAATATATATAATAGTGTATGTGTGTATGTTTTTGAGCCGATAGCCATCAGAGATCGACTACGCATGGCATAGGACAGACAACGGCATTGGGCCGATAGCCATCGAAGACCTTTGCAGTTTGAGGTACAACTTAGACTTAGGATTAGGATTTTGTTTGTTTTATGATTTTGTTTGATCATGTGATTGTTATAGTTAAGTTTGAGACCATATTGTGCTAGGTTGAAGATCTGGTGTTTCTGAGGATATCTCCGACGTGTGGTACTATTCAATTTGGTGGAGGTGGAAAGCTTAGTCCGTGCTTCATCGGACCTTTCGTTATCAGCAGATGATTCGATGATGTGTCATACAGACTGGACTTGCCCCTGCATTAGAAGGAGTCCACAATGTATTTCACGTATTGCAGTTGAGATGGTATGTGGCAGATCCCAGCCATGTACTAGATCATTCCGAGATCGAGGTGGGCCCTACTCTCAGTTATCCAGAACAGCTTGTAGAGATCCTGGATTGACGGGAGAAGGTGCTGAGGAACCAAACGGTACCCTTAGTTCGCGTAGCTTGGAGGCATCACTCTCCAGGTGAGTCTACCTTGGAGAGGGAGGATGAGATGCGCGAGCAATACCCTTATATTTTTCAGCCTTGAGGTATGATTTCTCTATCCTTCTCATCTATTCAGTTTTGTCTTTAATTTCAAGGACGAAATTCTTTTAAGGAGGGTAGATTTGTCACATCCATTTTCTAGTTTGAGGGTATTTTGGTGATTGTAAATTTTTTGATTATTTTAATATATTAAATTATTGGTATTATGATTTTTGGCCTTTTGATAGTAGAGCCTTGGTGCAACCTAGCCTAGTGTCTCAGCATGACTTAGTGATTTGGTTAGCATGGTTAGTTAGGTTTTATCATTCCCATTCTAGTTAGTTTCAAGTTAGAAGCTAATTAGAAATCTTTAGTTCAAGGCTAGTTAGAAACCTTGATTTAATGCTTCATTTACAACTTGTAGAGTGAAGCATAGCCCTTGGATCAAAACTCTAACCTAACCTATAGATGTGGCCGGACATGAGTGTTTCCTAGCCCCCTATTTAATATCTCTTAAGGAGACTTGCCTCTCTTTCCATTCCTTCTCTTTCTGGCAAAAATCTAGTTATTTGTTCTTTCCTATTTTCTTCATTCCTTCTCCTTTTTGATTCTAGTCTTTTGCATTGGGTTCTAATTCCGTTTTGTGGACTGTTGGTGGTGAGCAATCTCAGTTTTAGAGAGCGTGGGATCATTCAAGTTGCAGAAAGGATCTTTATTTTGGAGCTTTTATTCGGAATTCACCCTCAATAGGTAAATCTCTTCAAATCCCTTCAAATCTATGAATTTTTTCCATAGATTCATCCATCTAGGTGTCCCCTAGCTGTAGGGTGAGTTTTGTAGGAGTTGGTATTGGTTTAGTGTCCGTATCGGACATGTATCAGTGCCTATGCATTAGTGTTTGATGAAATCCCAAAAGGGATTTTTATTGCTGTTTTCCAAATCTTTTTAAACAGAATTGTAGATCTATATGTTGCTTATGGATTTGCGTCGCACTGAGGTGAAATTCGTGCTGTGTCCATCTCCAAATTGGACACAAACATGCCCGCACACGAGTCGTGCCTGTGTCCTGCTGCTCGAGGCCTACAGCGGACACGACACGCGATGAGATGCGATAAAACTCAAGGGACATGTTGGGGAAATGTCTGCAAACATGTTCCTCAAGTTTTAAGGTGTCTCGAGTCGTGTCGGACATGAAAACCCATGTGCACTGGTTTTGCACAGAGACTGAGCACGCAAAATATTACGTCTGATACGCGTATCGTATCACGCGTACGCCTGTCGAATGTGTCTCGTGTTGTGTCGTATGTGTAGGCCTATTCATGGGCTACACGTGGATACGAGCACGAGACGTGTCTTACCTCGTGTCGTGTCCACGAACCCTTGGACTGACCGCACGAGGCAGTACAGTCTGAGCACAACTGTGTGTGTTTTTGAGTGTTTGGACACTTCATGTCCTATTTTATGGACACGATACACTTTGTGGACACATATACATGTACACGATATGTTCTTAACCATCAATTTGATGTTTAATTAGTTTTGTGATGTTAACTTAGGGTTTATTCATTATACTGATACTATATTCTGATAAATACATTTTTTGAGTTTTAAATGAATATTAAACTACTAATTTATGGTTAAATTGTGATGATTAACACGTATACATGTCTCGGTTGATGTTTGCATAGCTGGGTTCATATTTATTCATGACTAGGCTTGTAATTTGGAGTTTTTGAATATGAAGGATGCTCGAAAACTTGACTGAAAACCTGAATTTAGTTTTAATTCCTTTATATGTTGTTACACTGAGATATGGGTAGTGATTCCTGAGAAATGAGGTTAAGATTTAATGTAAAATTGTTTGGGTTCTATGATACTTCATTTTGTCAGTTGATAGTAGGTCGTTTTAGAGTTGATACTTCATATATCATTTTGATTCCCCAAATATGAGTTGGTATTCATTTATATGAATTTGTTTACTGTTTTCTTCCCTTTGAATAGTGAACTCAGGTTTCCTACTGAGTTCATTCTCAGTTTTGGACTGGTTTGGGACAGTCCTATTTTCCTTTCTATTTCATTTTTCTTTCCACTTCTTTCATTCCCTTTATTTCCTTTTTCCTTTTATTTCCTTTTGATATCATTTATGCTTCTATATGTTTAGTAGATATATATACTTGATTCAATTGTGGATATCCTCTACCTTGATTTCATATATAGGTATTTCCTCTATGTAGTTTGAATGGTATGCTTTATATTGTGTGATACTATATATCTATATTCATACCCATATGTAATGAGTGAATAGAATATATAAGTATATGTTGTGATTGATATTAGATATAGTCTATGGGTTATGAGTCAGCTTAGGATTGACCCAAAGAGCCTAATTTGGTCGAGTTGGCTAGCAAGTTGACCAAGTTCAACTTTGAGTCAAACTTGATCCAAATCGACTCAAACAGACTTAGAATGACTTGATAACTTGTGTTTGACCTAAAATTTAGTATATGGACTAGTTGACTTATAGTTGACCAGGTTTGACCAAATTTGACCAGATTTGACCAGAGTTGACCAAGGGTTGACTTTGACCTAGAAGGACCTAGAATTATTTAGAATGCATTATAGACTATTCTTATTTAATATTAGACACTTTGTAACCTATGGTTGTTCTAAATAGGACTCAGATACTCTAGTTCAGACTCTTAAGTGGTGGCCCATGCAGGTCTTGGCAATTCAAGATATGTGAAGGTTTACCGGATAGATGTCTCAATCAGTACTCGTCTTTGATCTCCATTCATATCCTCTGAATCTCTGGATTTTTGCCCTGATCATGTGCTTGTATCGTAGATCTGTCATGGTCCTTCCTTATTGTTTTTCCTGTGTCGTCTTTTTCAGCGGCACTGTACCTGGCCCCGCCGATCAGCAAGGTGGAGCACTTTCCGTGGACCAGCAACCCGGAGATCAAGCCCAGCATTCTGGAGTAGCCTCCAGAGTTGTACCTCCCGGAGGAGAGCCCCCAGTTCGGCCCGTCCAGCCTACAGAGCCTGACGATGGCACCTTGGTAGGTCTCATCAGGACCTTGATAGCTTTCCAGGATCGTAGAGGAGACGCCTTGTACCAGGTAGTAGCAGATGCTTTGACCAGAGGCGGTCATCCAGGGAACAGTGCGGCCAACAGCTTCAAGTGCTTGAACCCTCCATTCTTCGACGGCAGTGAAGATACGATTACCGCGGATGCTTGGCTTCAGGATACCGAGGTAATTCTGGAAGCAGCTAGGACACCTGAGAATGAGAAGGTGGCGGTGGTATGCCTACAGTTGCTGGACTTGGCTCGTAGTTGGTGGGCGGCGCAGGCCGTGGGATTAGCGGCACCGGTTACTTGGGCGCTGTTTAGAGAAAGATTCTAGACAAAGTATTTTGATGCTGTAGCTCGGTATGACCTACAGATGAGATTTACCAACTTGAAGCAAGGAGGCAGAACGGTCGACGGTTATGCATATAAGTTTTCTAGACTCAGTAGGTTTGCCCCCACCTTGGTGGCGACCGAGTTTGATAGGGCCCAACGGTTCCAACAGGGACTGCATTTAGAGATCTTGTTGGCAGTTGAGCAATTTGAGCACCAGACGTTCGATGCAGTATTAAGAGCAGCTAGAAGGCATGAGTACACCTCCCAGAGGATTGTGGATAGGACCGGAGGTAGGAAGCGATCCCACAACCAGATGTACCAATCATCAGTTCCAGCCCGGTAGCTAGGAGTTTGACCATTGGAACTCCGAGGCGGGCGGCCTCAGTGACGTCGGTTCAGCATTCAACCCTGACGTACCCGCAACAGCAGAAGCAGAAGCAGACTTCCGCGATAGGATGTTCTCATTACGGGAAGCCAGGCCATGTAGTGGCAGATTATTGTAGGGCGCAGGGATTGTGCCTGGCTTGTGGAGCAGCAGATCACAAGATAGGAGCCTGCCTTAATAGGGGTAGTTCGTCCTCTTCCAACCTAACCAGCCCATCGGTTAGGGGACCAGCACCTATGCAGCAGCAGCAGTACCCGAGGCCCTTGTTGCCTCAGGCCCAGGCGTTTCATCAGCAGAACCAGCAGCAGTATACCCAAGCCCAAGTACAGAACAGGCAGAGAGGTTTCCAGCAGAGGGGACCCGCAGCTAGAGGACAAGGTCAGGCAATGATGATGACTATGGAAGAAGAGGTTACACCAGGTGAGGTAGTGGCAGGTACTATTCTCGTCAACTCCTCTCCAGCATCGGTATTATTTGATTCTGGTGCATCGCATTCATTCATGTCTGCACGATTTGTGACACGGATAGGA
The DNA here is from genome assembly GCA_029216955.1 of Iris pallida. Lineage (NCBI taxonomy): Eukaryota > Viridiplantae > Streptophyta > Magnoliopsida > Asparagales > Iridaceae > Iris > Iris pallida. Next base: position 2,323,488 of record JANAVB010028000.1, on the reverse strand, counting down.
TTGGAGCCCGAGTCATTATCAGTAAGGTTCAATATACTGACTGGTAATGGTCTTGTGGGAGTAGATCGAGTGTTTTCCTCGTGTCGAATCGTAGTTAGCGGTAGAGAGTTCTCCGCTAGATTTATAGAATTCCCTATGACAGACTATGATATAGTCTTAGGCATGGATTGGTTGAGGAACCAGTATGCTAGGATAGACTGCCACATTGGCAGGGTTGTTTTCAGCATTCCAGGCGAGCCAGAGTTCTCATTTTCTAGAAGCGCAGAGGAGCCATCTACCCCAGTATTGCGGATGGCAGTAGCCGTAGTGCAGTTACCCAGGATAGTTGAAGAGTTTTCAGATGTCTTCCCAGAGGAACTTCCAGGGATGCCGCCAGAGCGGGAGATCGAGTTCACTATAGACTTGATCCCCGGAACGGTACCAGTATCAGAGAGAGTCTACAGGATGGCGCCTTCGGAGTTAGAGATTTTGTACAAGATGATTGAAGAACTCAGGACCAAGGAATTCATTCGTGCAAGTGGATCGCCTTGGGGAGCCCTGATGCTTCTTGTGAAAAAGAAGGATGGTACGTCCAGGTTATGTGTAGATTATCGTACCTTAAACTCGATGACAATCAAGAACAGATACCCTTTCCCGAGGATAGATGACTTGTTTGATCAACTCAAGGGGGCTTCAGTGTTTTCGAAGATAGACTTACGGTCAGGATACCACCAGATCAGAGTCAGAGAGCTGGACATCCTGAAGACAGCGTTTAGATCGAGGTATGGGCATTGTGAGTTCCTTGTTATGCCCTTTGGAGCGACCAATGCGTCGGCCGTATTCATGGACCTCATGAATCGTATTTTCATGCCTTACTTAGATCAGTTCGTGATCATGTTCCTAGATGATATCCTGGTCTACAGTAAGAGCGAAGCAGAGCATGAGCGGCATCTCAGAATCGTCTTTCAGACGCTTAGAGAGCATCAGTTGTACGCCAAGTTTAGTAAATGCGAGCTCTGGCTCGATCGTATTTCGTACTTGGGTCACATTATTACTCGAGGAGGAGTGGAAGTAGATCCCCAGAAGATTGTGGCTATCGAGTCATGGCCAGTACCTAGTTCAGCGGCAGGGGTTCGCAGCTTCCTTGGATTGGCCGGCTACTATCGGCGATTTATTTCAAATTTTGCAAGGATCTCGGCGCCGATGACCCAGTTGACCCGCAAGGATGTGCAGTTTGCTTGGACAGCAGGGTATCAGGAATCATTTGAGAAGTTGAAGCGAGGTTTGATAACGGCTCCCATTCTCACACTTTCAGATGGGACCGGAGGATTCACAATTTATTGCGACGCTTCAGGCAGAGGATTGGGGTGTGTCTTGATGCAGCATGGGAAGGTAATATCTTATGCATCACGTCAACTTCGTGATCATGAGAAGAATTACCCGACCCACGACTTGGAACTGGCAGCAGTAATATTTACACTTAAGCTTTGGCAGTACTACTTGTACGGAGATAGAGTGGAGATATTTACTGATCACAAGAGTCTGAAGTATGTTTTCACCCAGAAGGACCTCAACATGCGGCAGAGAAGATGGCTCGAGCTACTGGTGGACTACGACGTGGACTTGCAGTATTACCCAGGAAAGGCCAACGTTGTAGCAGATGCATTGAGCAGGAGAGCCGGAGTTTACTTCCTAACGGCGCAACCAGAATTATTGGAAGATCTTCAGAATATGGGAATTGAAGTGGTTCTTCCTACCAACGTGGCATTGATGGCCAGTCTACAGGTTCAATCCAACATAGTTGAGAGGATCCGGATGGCACAATCTACAGATTCTAAGATTCAGCGACTCAGAACAGAGTGTGAGGCAGGAAGAAGGCCAGAGTTGTGCATTCATAAAGATGGTACACTTCGGCACGACACTCGTCTTTGTGTACCCAGTGGAGATATCAGACAGGCAGTCATGGCAGAAGCCCACAGTTCACAGTATTCTATTCATCCCGGTGGCACGAAGATGTACCGTGATATTCGTCAGCATTTCTGGTGGAATGGCATGAAGAGGGAGATAGTCCGGTTTGTCTCTCGGTGTTTGGTTTGCCAGCAGGTTAAAGCTGAACATCAGAGGCCCACTGAATTTCTTCAGCCCTTGCCAATTCCAGAATGGAAATGAGAGCATATGACCAAGGATTTTGTGACTGGATTGCCTAGATCCCAGCTGGTAGAGATGCTATTTGGGTCATAGTTGACAGGCTCACGAAGGTGGCTCATTTTCTCCCATTCAGAGTTGGTTAGTCTACGGTCCAGTTGGCAGAGATGTACCTCAGGCAGATTGTCAGGATTCACAGTGTACTCGTCAGTATCACCTTGGACCGAGATTCAAGGTTTACGTCACACTTTTGGCGCAGCTTGCAAGAGAGTTTGGGAACTCACCTTCAGTTTAACTCAGCTTATCATCCGCAGACAGATGGCCAGTCGGAACGCACAATCCAGACTCTTGAAGAAATGTTGAGGTCTTGTACCCTTGACTTCGGTGGTTCATGGGAGGATCACCTACACCTGGTAGAATTCTCGTACAATAATAGTTTCCAGGCCAGTATTCAGATGGCCCCGTTCGAGGCGCTGTATGGCAGAAAGTGCAGATCCTCGCTAGCATGGGATGATATTGGAGAGAGACAGATGCTTGGCCCAGAAATGATTGCCCAGACAGTTGAAGTGGTCAGAAGGATCAGAGATTGCCTTCGAGTGGCCCAAGATCGCCAGCACCATTGGGCTAATGCTCATCGACGTCCCTTAGAGTTTGCTATCGGCGACCATATATTCCTTAGGATCTCGTCTAACCGCGGCATCATTCGCTTTGGCGTACGGGGAAAGCTTAGTCCTAGGTATATAGGGCCGTTTGATATCCTGGAGCGAGTAGGAAATGTATCCTATCGTCTCGCTCTTCCGCCGTCGCTAAGAGAGGTGCATGATGTATTCCATGTGTCCCAATTACGACGGTACATCCCTGACCCGAGCCATATCCTGGATCATTCGGAATTGGTTGTGGGTACCCACCTTTATGAGTAAAGGCCCGTGTCTATATTGGACCGAAGAGAAAAGATACTCAAGGACAAGACTATTAGCTTAGTTCGTGTTGCTTGGGGTCATCACTCTCTAGGTGAGTCAACGTGGGAGCGTGAGGACGACATCCGATCGTGATATCCCTACCTATTTGACTCGTAAGGTATAATGTCTTCCTTATACCTTATGCTTTTCATTCTTTGATTGCATGAATGATTGTATGATTGAACTGCTTAGTGTAGTTGTTGGTGCTTAGTGTAGCTTGTCGTGGCAGTCTCTAGCATCTTGATTTAAATTCCAAGGACGAAATTCTTTTAAGGTGGGTAGAGTTGTCACCCTCATTACCCGTATTTCGTATTTATACTCGTAGTTGGATTTTGGCATATATTTTTCTTTTTCTCGACTTGCAGAATTTTAGGTTTTCTCGTATTTTGGGTTTCGGCTCGGTTCAGTTTTAGTTGGGTTGGTTTGATTTTAAACCCAATGGAACACCTTAACCTATACTCCACCCTCATTCCACCACAACCTCCCTCATTAAATCCCTACCAACCATTCTCTCTCGTCATTACTTCCCTCATTAATTTCCTAACTCCTTCTTCTTCCTTCTTCCACATAACACCCTACCCATAGGCAAGTGCATCTTGCCACCACATGAAGACCAAATTTTATATGCCTAATAGCTTAATTAGATAATTTAGAACAACATTAGAACTCAAAATTTTTAGATTTGGAGAGAATTGAATTTTACACAAATTAGACTCTTAAAATTCCGAATTTCGAGTTTTATGGACCAAGTTGTGAGGTTTCAAAGTTTTGAGGCCATTGGTGTTCTTCCTCTCAAACTTAAGAAAGAAGAAGACCCCCTCCCCCCAGCCACGCTGTTTAGCTCCGGGCTGCTCCCCCTGCGCGCCTCGCTGGCCGTGCGCCCTTGTGCGCCTCGTTGGCCGTGCGTCCCTTGTGTGCCTCGCTGGCCGTGCACCCCTGCGCGCCTCGCTCGTCGTGCGCCCCCTGCGTGCCTCGCTGGCCGCGCGCCCCCTGCGCGCCTCGCTGGCCGCGCGCCCTTGCGCGCCTCGCTGGCCGCACGCCCCTGCGTGCCTCGCTGCCCCGCGCGCAGTTGATCCCGTTGACCCCGCTCGCGCCCCTTGGTGCGCTGCGACCGTTCCCGAGCGCATCTCTTGGTGCCGCTTGCCCGAGCCCCTTGTCTGGCATACCCTGTGCCATGGCTTCCCTTCCTGACCCTTGGTGTTCTCCTTGGTCGTCGGTTTCTTTCTTGCTGATTTTGTTTTCTGAGATCTTGATGCCCACAGCACGACTTGACTTAACCCGACACGTCTTTACACGATTTTTTGTGTTTTAATTTATGGCTAGCATTTTCTGATTTTGGCAGTAACTCGATGTGGTACATTTGTAACTTATGGCTTTTAACTTATAACCTGCAACCTGTGAATAATCTCTTGTAACTTGATATCTTGATAGTGGCCGCTGTGGCGCACTCCTAACTTGACTTGACTTAACTTGATGACTGTCGTACATTGACTTGCCCTAACACCGTGGGTGTTCTTTCTTGTTGTAATGCCTGTGGTTCGTATTACGTATTTTGGAATACGTGTACGTATTTTATCTTATATTGCATGATTCTTTGCTTAGTTTTCTTCATGTCTTGGTTTATTCTTGGGTTGGTTCGGCTTGGCTCAGTTTGCTTTGGTTCATTATGAACAAAGGGTGAACCCCCTACCTACCACCACCACTACCATTTATTAACCCCACTTCCTTCTCTCTCTTAATTACTCTTCTTCTTTCCTCCATTACTTCTTTACCTACCAGAGAGAGAGAGAGAGAGGTCTAGGAAAGTACAACTTGCTTCATGGAGGAACTCCAATTTTATTGCTTCATTCTCTTCCTTTTAACATTTTAACTTACCTTAATACTTGGCATTTCCACTTTCCATGGCTAGATTCTTGTAGATCTAAGTTATTCTATTTTTGAATTTCTTAGGTTTTGATCTATTTAATCTTGTTATTTCTAAGTTTTGATGGTTCTATGTTGTAGAGCATTTCATTCTGCCCCGTTTTGACCCATGAAAGTTTAGATTTGGGCTCCGGATGATGGAGTTATGGTGCTTGAGAACTTGGCTCTCATGGTGTTCTTCTTCTCGGAATTTTGGAGAAGATGAACTGTGCTTGACTTGACCGCATGAATATTTTATGCGGAAAGTGTTCTCTTGAGCCGCATGGCTGGAAGTACTTTCAGCCGCATGAGGGCCGAACTTATCTAGCCGTATAACTCGCTCAACCCCAGCCGCATAGTGCCCTGCACTTCTTGAGCCGCATGAAATGCTACCCTTTTAGCCGCATGCACCCTCCCTCTTCCTGAGCCGCATGGGACCCCGCTTCTTCCAGCCGCATGGAGTCCACTCGCCCTCAGTCGCATAAAGGCCGAACCCGCTAGCCGCATAGACCTGCTTCCTACTTGACCGTATGAGGCTCAACTTCTTGAGCCGCATGCAGCCCCGCTTGCCCTCAGCCGCATGCGCCTCTTGCTTCTGCAGCCGCATGTCCACCTGCCGCATGAGGCCGAGTCATTCCTGGCTGCATGGATCCCGTAACCTTGAGCCGCATGGAACCGCACCAGTCCGACCTCATGGGTTCATACTCCTTGGCCGCATGCGCCCTTGATTGAACATTGCCGCATGGGCTGTTTCCACCCTCAGCCGCATGAGCTACTCCCGCATAGATTTTCTCCTTGGCCACGTGTGCCCGAGCCGCATGGCTTTCTATAGACTGTATTCTATGTTTTATTACTTGATTATTACTGTTAATTCATGTCCTGTGACCTCAGATCAACTTAGGTCTCCTGACTGAATGCTTGCACTATGATGTCCGGCATATATACCTGAACACGAAACTGACCCGTCGTGGTGCACTTCTGACAAGTAAACATGACATGACCTGATAGTGGCCCGTCGTGGCGCACTCTCGACCAGTACACTTGACATGATAACCTGACATGATGTATCTTGATAAGCTGTTACGACGGCTACCTGACATGACATGACCTGTATAATTAACCTGGACACCGTGCATGATTGTGCTTGTACAAATAATCCAGTCCTGTCTTGCATCATGTCTAGGAGGGGACTCCTGAGTACCACGGTCAGGAGTACCTATTGAAATGGACTAAGGCTAATAACTAGATTAATACATTAGTCATAAAGAGATCTCCCAGCTACAGGCAATCCCGTTACCTGGGCGCGCCTTGGGATCTGTAGCCTGCCGTCGAGTAGGGCACATTTCCAGCACACTGTCATGTGTTGCACCCTTCAAGCTACCTAAGGGTATATACGTTTCCTGGACGATGACCCACCTGAATTCAACCCCTAATTTTTGACCTGGGTAACCTGGATGGTCTGCAGGGCTTGTGGCTGTGGAAGAATCTCACTGCATCTTGCTAGTAACTAGGCATGTGATAACCCTAGTTAGTTAAAGTATCAAGCCGTACTCATTGCTTGGCCGTGATTGATTGAATGAGGAATAATCTGTCTAGTCTTGATCCTGTATAAATGGTTACATGCTCTGACTTCTTATATTACCTTGCTGATAAATGGAAGAAACCAAGTTCGGTTCAGACGAAGGGTTACCATCCTGGTTGTCACGACCCGATCCCAATTTCTTGGTTCGACTCGGATCATGCCCAGCCTGCACCGTTGTTGAGACGGCGGCAGTAAGCTGTATCCCATATGCAGGTACAATCAACAACATTTGAAACTATAATTGCCACAACATTTAATTAAATGATAATATAAACTTGTCCATTACAAAGCTTGTCCACAACTTTAACATAACATTTATTTTATTTAAAAGTTAAACTAAAACTCCAACTAAGCAGAAGTGTCATCATCAATCTCCATGGACCTCGTCTGGGAGCACAGCAGGGTACAGCTCCGGGTCATAGTAACTACTGATCAGTAGCTCTGAGTCATCAATAGGACCTATTGGGTGTGGGAGATCCAGTCAGGAAAGGAGCAAGTACAATTATGAAAATTAACAATTTGCATAATGAATAGAAACTTGCAATATTAAATAATTTTGAAACAATGATTTCCAACTATAAAACAATTGTGATTTGAGTAAGCAGTATCTATGACCGGTTTAGGATGATTCAATTGTATCCTATTGATACGGTCCGGCCTAACCCCGTGTGAAGAGGGGTAAGCTCGCACATTCATTAACTATTTGGCTTTGATCATAGATAACTACGCTACTCCCCATTATCCCGATGCAATGATTCAGTATATTACTCTAGGAGAGAGTACGTGTAACAGTTGTGTATTTAACATGCAAAATTTCTAATATTAATTAAACTGCAAATAACCACAACCGTACTTGCCTTTGTTTTAGAATGACTGGATAGACGAGTCGGTACCGAGGAGGAACGTCAGGTGTAACTTCGAGTTCCTACAGTTGAGAACTCGACTTAGAATCTTTAATAACCAGGCTAAGTGCTAGTTGCAATCTCTAGTAGTAAGTCCTAGTCAGGTTTTAAGTTGTATTAATCTACAGCTAACGTTTACGTCGCAACTACATGCGTTTGATTAAGCCGGTTAATTGGATTATTTGGAAATAACAACGAGAATCAATTAACTTTGGAAAACTTTGTGTTTTTGTAATATATTTATAAAAATATAGTTTTCTTTTAATGATAAATCATGAACTAGTTATTTACTAATTTTTCATCCATTTAATTGATTCTTAATTAATTATAAAATTACGCTCTAACTACGATTTAAACGTCTAATCAAAACCACCCAAGATCACATCCACCCAGAAAAGAAAGTAAAAATCTACGCTACACAATACAAGGGCACAGCTAAACATCCTAGAGAGGACTTATGCCCTGTACAATTATTTTTACATCCAATAAGAGGAAATGATTTAATTACTAAATAAAATGCAGTAAAATAAATAACTATAATAAATAGCCTAAATATTAAATAAAATAATTTAAAATAAATGTTAAGAGTCTCAGACTCGGTCCATCATCAAAATCCAGCTAATACCACAACGCCCGGTCGGACCGGTGCGTTTGCATTTCGCCAGGGCCCACAGACCGGTACGGTCGTCGCCCGAAAAATCAGTTTTAAAATTTATTTCCAAAAATCGATTTTGAAATCAAATTAAATATAGTTTTGTAAAAATTTGGGCAGCACTTCCTCTATTTCGGGACAAACCCAAAACTGGGAAATGCGCCACAGAAACCTGCAATTGTTCCAACCAATAATAATCCCAAAAATATAACCACTGAATTAACTTTCCAAACCACCAGAAATAATTTCCCAACAAACATAACTTCCCGAAATACCCGGGAATCACGCAATCAAACCAACAACACACAAAACCCAGCAGACAAAAATCACAGAATATGCTAACGCAGCTAACCGAATTTCCCAAAGGGAAATCGGGGACCGATTCTCATCATAGACTCTACGGGAGGGACGAACTACTATGATTAACAGGGATTACCAAATTTCCGTTGGCGGGGAGCCGCGGGAAAAGCTTAGGAAAATCGAAACAGCGTTCGGACAGCAGGTTGTGGAACCGGACAGCAAAGAACCTTGCGAATCCGGGCAGCAAAAGCTCCACGAAGCACGGAACAGTGGGATGAACCCCACAGAGCGCTGCCGAGATGGCGCTGCCGAGATCTGAACCGCCGGCGCGGGCACAGGCGGCGGGAAGACTCGCCGGGGAAAGGATCTGCCGCGGAGAGAATTGCGGCCGAGGGGGAAAAGGCCGGTCGGCTGCGCTAGGGCACGCCTCGCCGGAAGGGTGGGGGCACGGACGGTGGCGCGGGGGCAACAGCACCTCGGGTCGCGGGTCGGCAGGGGGAGCTCCGCCGGAAGGGTCGGCCGCGGGGCTCGGGGAGCCGCGCGCAGGGAGGGCGGCGCTCGGCGCGAGGAAGAGCGCGGGGAAGCCGCACGGTCGGGGGAAGGAGCTCGCGCGGAGAGGGCCGCTGATGGCCGACGAACGGCGGGGAGCCGCGGATTTGGGGGTTAGGGCTCGGGCTCTTTCTCCAGAGAAGAAATGAAATTTGTGGAAATAAGAGAGAGATGAGAGAATTTATTTCTCTTTCTCCGTTGAGTGAACTCGTGAGAGAGAGAAGTGGGAAGTGGGGAATTAATAAAGGAAAGAGTGGGTTACGTGTGTGTGTGGGGAGTAATTAAAGGGGTGAGTAAATAGAGGAAGATGGAGAGTAGTGGTGGAGTAATTAAGGAGAAGGTGGTTAAATAAAGAGTGGTGGGGGTATTGGGCTGTGCGTGAATAGTGAGGCGTTGGAGGAGAGGAAAAGGCAGCTTACCAATTCGTGAGAAGAAAAGGGGCAATTGGGTGCTGGTCCTACGGGACCAGCTGACTTATTTTTTATTTATTATTGTTTTTTTATTTTTATTAAAGGAATAACCAAGTCAAAAACCAGGATTTTTAATAGAGAAGGAATTGGGCTCGGGCCTGGGTCTGGGTCCGAAAAACAAAAATTCATGTTATATTTACTTTCAAAATCCGTTTCCATCCAAAAATATTTAATAGTAATATTAACAATAATAATAATTTTAAAATACTAATAATATCATTATTTAATTATTAAATACAAATTATGGGTTTCACAATCTTCCTTCCTTAGAAAATTTCGTCCTCGAAATTAAAGGTAGGGTAGAAAAGACAAACAGGTACGGGTACTGCGCCCGTAACTCAGGTCCAACCATAAGAATTTCCAAGGCAGTCGTGGATGAGACGGTTTAGTGACAAGTTTTATTTATGATATTATCCACGCAGAAAAATACAAAAGCGAACCAAAGTACACGAGGTTGATCAGACCATCATACACCGGTCCTGATTAGACAATATATTAGTGGGTGCACCCAATAAAATACTGTCATGATCAAGCTTGATAAAGAGATAGCTTGCAAAACTAGGCTAACTTCGTCAGCATCAGTCAAGTTTAGAACGAAAAGATAAGAAAATAGGAGTTTAAGTGATGGCTCAAATTCTGATCTTCTTCTTAACTCTGACTAGGCTTGCAACTGGTTTCTCTGGCTCTGAAAGGTTGAGTCCAATCTTCAGCTCTGAATTATCCAAAATGTGACTCGGATCCGAAATGTAGTGTCTGAGCTGTGACGTAGAAGACGTTGCACACCCTCAAGATTAGCTGTTAGAGCTAACTGGTACGCTACTTCCAACTCGTCTTAAACTTCAAATGGCCTGATGTATCTGGCCTCAATTTCCAGCTCCGTCAAAACTGATTGTTCCTCTGGTAGGAGAAAACTTCACCAAATGCAATTTGGTCTTCCCAAGACCTACCAAATTCCAAGACGCAAAATCCCAATACATCTTCAAGCATCTGGATTGACCTCTCTGCTTGCTCGTCCCGCGGTACTCCATGAATCCGGTAGATGTGCCTCTCGTACAATGCTGCCCACTTCTTAGTGGATAAACCAACTTGAAGGGAAATAAAGTGTGCTGACTTAGTCAGTCGGTCCACTATAATCTAATTGGTGCCCTTCCCTCCTTGGGAACAAGGCAATCCTTACTCAAAGTTCATTGTTATATGCTTCTACTTCCACTCCGAATTGTCTAGCGGCTGCAACAAACTTGTTGTTCTCTTGCTAAATTCCTCATGTTAACAAATTCACATCTAATCCCATACCTGGAATTGTCCTTCTTCATTCCATAGCACCAATCAATGGAGGCATATTCCGATACATCTTATTAGCTCCTGAATATATGGAATACTGCGACTGGTGCATTTCTTTCATCAACTCGTTCCTCCGTTTGTCAGCCGATACGCAAAGTCTCGTACCTTTCTTCAGAGTTCCACTGCTGATCAATTTAGAAACCCTCAAGTGTTCCTGCCAACACTTGATCTCTAAACTTGTAAAGTGCCTCGTTTTGAAACTACGTTCTCTTGATTTTTGTCCCTCAGCCTTGAACTTCATCAATACTGAATTAGCATCCAGCTCCGTCCTTCTATCTCCAGGTAGTATAACCTCCAGTCCAAACTTCTCGATGCAGGTCGATGTCGAAAACCTTCATTTGCTTCAACCATCTTCTTAGTCTAACATTCAGCCCTTCCTGAGTGAAGACATATTTCAGACTTTGGTAGTCCGTACATATTTTCACTCCTTTTCCATAAAATCATGCTTCCATAGCTTCAAAGTAAAGATAATTGCAGCAATTCAAATTAGGTGTGGGATGATTCTTCTCATGAGTCTGTAGTTGCCTACATGTGTAAGCAATTACTTTCCCATGTTGTTGAAGAACGCAGCCCAGTCCTTTTCCAGAGGCATTACTGTAAATTGAGAAACCACCGGTTCCTGCGGGTAGCGCAAGGATTGGTGTAGTGGTAAGTCTCTTCTTTAGCTCCTCAATGCCGCCTGGCAATCTTTCGTCCAGATGAACTCTTCATTCTTCCAAGTGAGCTTCGTCATCGGCTCAACAATCTTGGCGAATTCCTTCACGAACTTCTGATAGTAGCTAGCCAAGTTCAAAAAACTCCCGAATTGAACTTGGGGTATACCACTTTTCAACAGCAGCTATCTTCCATCGAAATTTCTTCTCTTGACAATATGGCCAAAAATCCACCTTGTCAAAGAAAATCCACGTTCAGATAACTTACCATAAAACTTCTTTTTCTTCAAAGTTTCCAGAACTTTCCTCAGATATTCTTCATGCTCTTCTTCAGTCTTCGAATATATCAGAATGTTATCTATGGAGAAGATAAACTGATTCAAATACTCATAAAAATCTCTGTTCATGAGATTCAGGAACACAGCAGAAGCATTTGTCAGTCCAACGTCATGACCAAAACTACCCATACTTGGTGTTTGAACACCGTCTTGGAAATGTCCTCTTTCCTGACTTTGATTTGATGGAAGTCAAATCTTAAGTCAAATTTTGAAACACCCTAACTCCACACAACCAGATCAAACAGATCCTCGATCCAGACAGAAAGTACTTGTTCTTTAGTGTCTGGTAATCGATGCACATCCGTTGTTCCATCTTTCCTGGGCACAAACAAGATAGGTGTTCCCTAAGGTGAAGTTCCACCCTGAATAAATCCTAGAGCCTTCATTGATCTAGTCCTTCATCTTCTTGGCCACCTTCGGGTTGACTCTGTAACATCCTTTAGATTTAGGTAAGAGCCGGGGACTAGGTCAGGGGTGAATCCTATGTCCAGATCTGGGATAATCCGGAAAGACTATCAGGGAAAACATCTGCCATAAAGGTGTAACTAAGAATTTCTTATTCATGTGGAGAATTATAGCAAAACTCTTATGATTGATCTAAGGACATCTTATTACAACTTCCAAAAAGATAATGCTATTCAGCAGTCCTAGGTACTATTCTTCATGGTTCTGGCTCCTGCATGAGCAGTCTCCAACTGCTTCATCTTCTATGAACCTCGAGTATGCATCATGCCTTATTGTAAGAGGCATGGTCTGCTGGATAGGAAGAGGGTCCCTAGGTTGTGGCCTAACAGATGTTGCTGGAATATGAGCTCTGGTTTGATAGAAAGATAAGGGACAGTCCTTTACCCGATGTTCAGCAGATCCACATGCCAAACATTGTCCCAAACTCTTGCGGCAACTATCGACCTGATGACCAGGCCTATTGCAATAGTTACAAGCCCATAGCTTCTTACGACAAGGCTGCCGAAAAGTAGAGTACTTGATGGGACCCCAAATATCTTCTAGATTCAAGGGTATCCTTCCTAGGACAAAAGTTCTGCTCTAACTTGGTTGGGATAACTAAGGCTATATCATGACGTTCTTCATGTCTTCTCTCGTGATATTCATCTGTTCCTGCTGGGCTTCATCTTGAGCTTTCTAGAACTCCAGGATTTCTTGAAATAGGACAACCATTTGGAAGATGATTGCTAGTACTGGTGGAGCAACAAAAATGAATACTCCACCAAGGAAATGCAATTCAGTTTGAGATGAGGTAGGAATCGCCAGTGTAGGAAAAACTTCACTGGATGTACTATGAGGACGGTCAAACAGCCACGAGGGAAAAGACCCTGGGCTTGGTTGAGGAGATGGGGTATGATCCGGAGATGACACCCCATCGCCAGCAGGATTTGGGTCAACGGTCATTCTCTGGATGGTTTAGGATGCAAACATAAGCAAGGTATCCTACCAGTCTATAATCAAACAAAAATATTTATTTATAATATATTTCGGTCCTATGTTGTGACAAATTAATGTTCTAGTGTTCTAATTGTTTCTAGGTATGTTTTCCTAAGTTGTTGTTCAGACCTGCATGGGCCACCACTAAAAACATGTCACGACCCGATCCCAATTTCTTGGGTCGACTCGGATCATGTCCAGCCTGCACCGTTGTTGAGACGGCGGCAGTAAGCTGTATCCCATATGCAGGTACAATCAACAACATTTGAAACTATAATTGCCACAACATTTAATTAAACGATAATATAAACTTGTCCATTACAAAGCTTGTCCACAACTTTAACATAACATTTATTTTATTTAAAAGTTAAACTAAAACTCCAACTAAGCAGAAGTGTCATCATCAATCTCCATGGACCTCGTCTGGGAGCACAGCAGGGTACAGCTCCGGGTTATAGTAACTACTGATCAGTAGCTCTGAGTCATCAATAGGACCTATTGGGTGTGGGGGATCCAGTCAGGAAAGGAGCAAGTACAATTATGAAAATTAACAATTTGCATAATGAATAGAAACTTGCAATATTAAATAATTTTGAAACAATGATTTCCAACTATAAAACAATTATGATTTGAGTAAGCAGTATCTATGACCGGTTTAGGATGATTCAATTGTATCCTATTGATACGGTCCGGCCTAACCCCGTGTGAAGAGGGGTAAGCTCGCACATTCATTAACTATTTGGCTTTGATCATAGATAACTACGCTACTCCCCATTATCCCGATGCAATGATTCAGTATATTACTCTAGGAGAGAGTACGTGTAACAATTGTGTATTTAACATGCAAAATTTCTAATATTAATTAAACTGCAATTAACCACAACCGTACTTGCCTTTGTTTTAGAATGACTGGATAGACGAGTCGGTACCGAGGAGGAACGTCAGGTGTAACTTCGAGTTCCTACAGTTGAAAACTCGACTTAGAATCTTTAATAACCAGGCTAAGTGCTAGTTGCAATCTCTAGTAGTAAGTCCTAGTCAGGTTTTAAGTTGTATTAATCTACAGCTAACGTTTACGTCGCAACTACATGCGTTTGATTAAGCCGGTTAATTGGATTATTTGGAAATAACAACGAGAATCAATTAACTTTGGAAAACTTTGTGTTTTTGTAATATATTTATAAAAATATAGTTTTCTTTTAATGATAAATCATGAACTAGTTATTTACTAATTTTTCATCCATTTAATTGATTCTTAATTAATTATAAAATTACGCTCTAACTACGATTTAAACGTCTAATCAAAACCACCCAAGATCACATCCACCCAGAAAAGAAAGTAAAAATCTACGCTACACAATACAAGGGCACAACTAAACATCCTAGAGTGGACTTATGCCCTGTACAATTATTTTTACATCCAATAAGAGGAAATGATTTAATTACTAAATAAAATACAGTAAAATAAATAACTATAATAAATAGCCTAAATATTAAATAAAATAATTTAAAATAAATGTTAAGAGTCTCAGACTCGGTCCATCATCAAAATCCAGCTAATACCACAATGCCCGGTCGGACCGGTGCGTTTGCATTTCGCCAGGGCCCACAGACCGGTACGGTCGTCGCCCGAAAAATCAGTTTTAAAATTCATTTCCAAAAACCGATTTTGAAATCAAATTAAATATAGTTTTGTAAAAATTTGGGCAGCACTTCCTCTATTTTGGGACAAACCCAAAACTGGGAAATGTGCCACAGAAACTTGTAATTGTTTCAACCAATAATAATCCCAAAAATATAACCACCGAATTAACTTTCCAAACCACCAGAAATAATTTCCCAACCAACAGAACTTCCCAAAATACCCGGGAATCACGTAATCAAACCAACAACACACAAAACCCAGCAGACAAAAATCACAGAATATGCTAACGCAGCTAACCGAATTTCCCAAAGGGAATCGGGGACCGATTCTCATCATAGACTCTACCGGAGGGACGAACTACTGTGATTAACAGGGATTACCAAATTTCCGTTGGCGGGGAGCCGCGGGAAAAGCTTGGGAAAACCGAAACAGCGTTCGGACAGCAGGTCGCGGAACCGGACAGCAAAGAACCTTGCGAATCCGGGCAGCAAAAGCTCCACGAAGCACGGGACAGTGGGATGAACCCCACAGAGCGCTGCCGAGATGGCGCTGCCGAGATCTGAACCGCCGGCGCGGGCACGGGCGGCGGAAAGACTCGCCGGGGAAAGGATCTGCCGCGGGGAGAAGTGCGGCTGAGGGGGAAAAGGCCGGTCGGCTGCGCTAGGGCACGCCTCGCCGGAAGGGTGGGGTCGCGGACGGTGGCGCGGGGGCAACAGCACCTCGGGTCGCGGGTCGGCAGGGGGAGCTCCACCGGAAGGGTTGGCCGCGGGGCTCGGGGAGCCGCACGCAGGGAGGGCGGCGCTCGGCGCGAGGAAGAGCGCGGGGAAGCCGCGCGGTCGGGGGAAGGAGCTCGCGCGAAGAGGGCCGCTGATGGCCGGCGAACGGCGGAGAGCCGCAGATTTGGGGGTTAGGGCTCGGGCTCTTTCTCCAGAGAAGAAATGAAATTTGTGGAAATAAGAGAGAGATGAGAGAATTTATTTCTCTTTCTCCGTTGAGTGAACTCGTGAGAGAGAGAAGTGGGAAGTGGGGAATTAATAAAGGAAAGAGTGGGTTACGTGTGTGTGTGGGGAGTAATTAAAGGGGTGAGTAAATAGAAGGAGATGGAGAGTAGTGTTGGAGTAATTAAGGAGAAGGTGGTTAAATAAAGAGTGGTGGGGGTGTTGGGCTGTGCGTGAATAGTGAGGCGTTGGAGGAGAGGAAAAGGCAGCTTACCAATTCGTGAGGAGAAAAGGGGCAATTGGGTGCTGGTCCTACGGGACCAGCTGACTTATTTTTCATTTATTATTGTTTTTTTTATTAAAGGAATAACCAAGTCAAAAACCAGGATTTTTAATAGAGAAGGAATTGGGCTCGGGCCTGGGTCTGGGTCCGAAAAACAAAATTTCATGTTATATTTACTTTCGAAATCCTTTTCCATCCAAAAATATTTAATAGTAATATTAACAATAATAATAATTTTGAAATACTAATAATATCATTATTTAATTATTAAATACAAATTATGGGTTTCACACTGGTCCTTGTTTGGTTTAAGGGTTATAACCTGGTCATCTGAATGGTTCCATGGTTATCTTACCGTATATCCTCGTGATGTTATATTTCTCCAGCTTTACTATATTATTATTATCTTTTTGCTATTTGCTGGTTTTAGTTCCTAAGTGAAGCTTCCTTTGTGGCACTTGCTCTTCTGGGATCTGACCTAGCTGGTTTTGTATGACCAGATTTTGGAGCAGCTCCAGAGGATCTACCGACTTTCCAGCCCGATGGTGGCGACTAGACGTAACCAGGGCAACGAGTGGGTTTATTTTTGATCTTCCACTTTATTGTAAAAATATTCTTTTGAGGCGTTTAGCTGACGAGCACCTGTTTAGCTGGATTGTATTTACTTACTGTTTGCCTACGGGCTGTAACATGATTGACAGATCCTAGGGTTGATCATGTATGACTAAACTCTTGCTAGTCCTAACATTTTGTAACGACTAGCTTCATGATCAGCTGAATATGTAGTATTTGGGACGCCTTATTATTGTATATTTGGTGATCTTACATCTTGTAACTTTTACTTACTTGCTTGTGATTAAGACACTAGGCTTGTTCATGACCATAGGAGACCGTTGGCTTGTAGTAAACCCTCATGTATCTAGACAGCCGTGACCGTATAGCGAGGTGGGTTGCACTTCAATATACGTAGCTGGCTATGTCTGCCCCTGCTCTCCAGTATTCTGGTTCTGGGACGTGACATGGTTTAAGTGGTGGCCCATGCAGGTCTTGTAAATTAAGATATATGAGGGTTTACCGAATCGATGTCTCAATCAGTATTTGTCCTTGATCTCTGCTTGTATCTTCTGAATCCCTGGATTCTTGTCCTGATCATATGCTTGTATCATTGATCTGTCCTGGTCCTTTCTTATTGTTTCCTATGTCGTCTTCTTCAGCGGCATTGTTCCTGGACCTACCAGTCAGCAAGGCGGAGCACTTCCCGCGTATCAGCAGCAACCCGGAGATCAAGCCCAGCATTTCGGAGTAGCCTCTAGAGTCATGCCTTCTGATAGAGAGCCACCAGTCCAGCTAGTTCAGCCTGCCGAGCCTGATAATGGCACATTGGTAGGACTCGTCAGGACCTTGATAGCTTCCCAAGATCGTCGTGGAGATACCTTGCACCAGGCAGTGATGGATGCTTTGACCAGAGGAGGACATCAGGGTAACAGCGCGGCCAACAACTTCAAGCGCTTGAACCCTCCCTTCTTCGACGGTAGTGAAGATGCTATTGCTGCAGATGCTTGGCTTCAGGACACAGAGGTGATTCTAGAAGCAGCCAGGACCCCAGAGAACGAGAAGGTAGCCGTGGTGCGCCTGCAGTTGTTAGATCTTGCCCGCAGCTGGTGGACGGCTCAGGCTGTTGGATTAGCAGCACCCATTGCTTGGACAGTATTTAGGGAGAGATTCCAGACCAAGTATTTTGATGCTGTAGCTCGGTACGATCTACAGACGAGGTTCACCAATCTGAAGCAGATGGGCAGGACGGTCGACGGATATGCGGTCGAGTTTTCGAGACTCAGTCAATTTTCTCCCACCTTGGTGGCAACCGAGTATGATAGAGCCCAGCGATTCCAGCAGGGGCTTCACCTGGAGATTCTATTGGCGGTTGAGCAGTTTGAGCATCAGACTTTTGATACAGTCTTGAGAGCAGCTAGGAGGCATGAGTATACTTCCCAGAGGATTGTGGATAGGGCCGGAGGTCGGAAGAGATCCCACGGCCAGATGAATCAGTCTTCAGCCCCAGCCCCGGCAGCCAGGGCTTTGACTATTGGAGCTCCGAGGCGGGCGGCCTCAGTGACGTCGGTTCAGCATTCAACCCTGACATACCCTCAGCAGCAGAAGCAGAAGCAGGCTTCCGCAGTGGGATGTTCTCATTGTGGAAAGCCAGGCCATATAGTGGTAGAGTGTCGCAGGGCACAAGGATTGTGTCTGGCTTGTGGAGCAGCAGACCACAAGGTTGGATCCTGCCCGAATAGGGGTGGTTCATCATCGTCCAACCTTTCTAGCTATTCGGTACGAGGACCAGTTCCAGTCCAGCAGCAGCAGCAGTATCCAATGCCGAGGCCCTTGCCGCCTCAGTCCCAGGTATTCCAGCAGCAGAACCCCCAGCATCATACTCAGGCCCAAGCCTTGAGTCAGAATAGGCAGCGAAGATTTCAGCAGAGGGGACCAGCACCCCGAGATCATGGTCAGGCTATGGTGATGACCGCAGAGGAAGGATTGGCACCAGGAAAGGTAGTGGCAGGTACTATTCTCGTCAACTCCCTTCCAGCTTCAGCTTTATTTGATTATGGTGCATCGCATTCTTTTATGTCTGCATGATTTACGACACGGATAGGATTGGAGCCCGATTCATTATCAGTAAGGCTCAATATACTTACTGGTAACGGACTTGTGGGAGTCGATAGGGTGTTTTTCTCGTGTCGGATCGTAGTTAGCGGTAAGGAATTTCCCGCTAGATTGATAGAATTCCCGATGACCGATTATGATGCGGTCTTAGGGATGGATTGGTTGAGGAACCAGTATGCTAGAATAGACTGCCATATTGGTAAGGTTGTTTTTATCATTCCAGGCGAGCCAGAGTTTTTCTTTTTCCGAGGCGCAGTTGAGCCTTCTCCTCCAGTATTGCGGATGGCAGTAGCAGCAGTACAGCCTCGAATAGTCAAAGAGTTTCCAAATGTTTTTCCAGAAGAGCTTTCAGGTATGCCGCCGGAACGGGAGATCGAGTTCACCATAGACTTGATTCCCGGGACAGCCCCAGTATCAGAGAGAGTCTACAGGATGACACCGTCAGAATTGGAGATCTTGTATAAAATAATTGAAGAACTTAGGACCAAGGGATTCATTCGTGCTAGTGGATCGCCTTGGAGAGCCCTGATGCTTCTTGTGAAAAAGAAGGATGGTACGTCCAGGTTATGTGTTGATTATCGTACCTTGAACTCAGTAACAATCAAGAACAGATACCCTCTCCCGAGGATAGATGACTTGTTTGATCAGCTCAAGGGGGCATCAGTATTTTCGAAGATCGACTTGCGCTCAGGATATCATCAGATCAGAGTCAGAGAGCAGGACATTCCGAAGACAGCTTTCAAGTCTAGGTATGGGCATTGGGAGTTCCTAGTGATGCCATTAGGAGCGACTAATGTGCCGAATGTATTCATGGATCTCATGAATCGTATTTTCATGCCTTATTTGGATCAGTTCGTGATTGTGTTTCTGGATGACATCCTGGTCTACAGCAGGAGCGAAGTGGAGCATGAACAACATCTCCGTGTGGTTCTTCAGATTCTCAGGGAGCACCAGTTGTATGCCAAGTTCAGTAAATACGAGTTCTGGCTCGATCGTATTTTATACTTGGGTCATATCATCACCAGAGGAGGAGTAGAAGTAGATCCCCAGAAGATTGTGGCTATTGAGTCATGGCCAGTACCCAGCACAGTTGCAGAGGTTTGCAGTTTTCTCGGATTGGCCGGCTACTACCGACGATTTGTTTCAGACTTTGCTCGGATTTCGGCGCCATTGACCCAGTTGACCCGCAAGGAGGTGCAGTTTGCTTGGACAGCAGAATGTCAAGATTCTTTTGAGAAGTTGAAGCGAGGCTTGATGACGGCTCCCATTCTCGTGCTTCCAGATAGAACCGGAGGATTCTCAGTATATTGTGATGCTTCGAGCAGAGGCCTAGGATGTGGTCTGATGAAGCATGGGAAGGTAATAGCTTATGCGTCATGGCAACTTCGTGATCATGAGAGGAATTACCCAACCCATGACTTGGAGCTGGCAGCAGTAGTGTTTGCACTTAAGTTGTGGAGGCACTACTTGTACGGAGATAGGGTGGAGATTTTCACCGATCATAAGAGTCTGAAGTATGTTTTTACCCAGAAGGATCTTAACATGCGTCAGAGAAGATGGCTGGAGCTGCTTGTGGATTATGATGTCAACTTGCAGTATCATCCTGGGAAGGCCAACGTCGTTGCAGATGTATTGAGCAGGAGAGCCGGAGTTTATTTCCTAACAACGCAACCAGAGCTGTTAGCAGATCTTCAGAAGATGGGTATTGAAGTTGTTCTTCCTTCCAGTATAGCATTGATGGCCAGCATGCAAGTTCAGTCCACTATAGTCGAGAGGATCCGGATGGCGCAGTCAGCAGATTCCAAGCTTTAGCGACTCAGAGCAGAGTGTGAGGCAGGCCGGCGACCAGAGTTATGCATTCATGAAGATGGTACACTTAGGCATGGTAAGCGTCTTTGTGTACTCAGTAGTGATATCAGACAGGAGATCATGGCAGAGGCTCACAGTTCTCAGTATTCCATTCATCCGGGCGGTACGAAGATGTACCGTGATATTCGTCAGTACTTTTGGTGGAATGGCATGAAGAGGGAGATAGCCCGGTTTGTCTCTCGTTGTTTAGTCTGTCAACAAGTTAAGGCTGAACATCAGAGGCCCGCTGGACTTCTTCAGCCCTTGCCGATTCCAGAATGGAAGTGGGAACATGTGATCATGGATTTCGTGACCGGATTGCCTAGATCCCCAGCTGGTCGAGATGCTATTTGGGTTATAGTTGATCGGCACACGAAGGTGGCTCACTTTCTTCCATTCAGAGTTGGTCAGTAGACGGCTCAGCTAGCAGAGATGTACCTCAGGCAGATTGTCAGGTTGCACAGAGTGCCAGTTAGTATCACCTCGGACCGAGATTCTAGATTTACGTCGCATTTTTGGCGTAGCTTGCAAGAGAGTTTGGGGACTCGTCTCCAGTTCAGTTCACCATATCATCCGCAGACAGATGGCCAGTCGGAGCGCACAATCCAGACTCTTGAAGACATGTTGAGATCTTGCATACTTGACTTCGGTGGTTCGTGGAAAGATCACCTGCACCTGGTAGAATTCTCGTACAACAACAGTTTTGTCACGACCCGGTCCCAATTACTTGGGTCGAATCGGATCATGCCCAGCCTGCACCGCTGTTGAGGCGGCGGCAGTAAGCTGTATCTCCATATGCAGGTAATCAACAACTCAATCTAATTTGCCACAACTTTTATTATTCGATAAAAAAACCTTAAAACTTGTCCATTACAAAGTACAAACATAAACCACCAACTTAAATAACATTGTTTTTAGACAAAACTAACAACTGGAAAATAACATCTAAAGAAAAGCAACATCCTCATCAAGTAAGCCATCCTCAGGAAGCACAATAGGGTATAGCTCAGGGTCATAGTAGCTACTAATCAGTAGCTCTGCATCCTCAACAGGACCTAAAAATATAGTCTCCAGTCAGGAGGGAGCAAAGTACAAATTCATGATATTTTAACAATTGAAATTAATAATAGAATTATGCACTTTTAAACAATTTGAAATAAATAATTTTTCAACAGTTAAAAATAGTGAAATATGAATAGGTAATGAATATGACCGGATTGGGTTTGTTACAGTAATATCCTAGTGATATGGTATGGCTTATCCCCGTGTGTTTGAGGGGTAAGCTAATACATTCAGTTATACTAATTGGCTGTGGTCATATCCACTACACTACTCCCCCAGTCCCCAATAGTTACAGTAGTTACAGTCAATATTTCGTATTGTATCGTGGTTTAAACTTGCATTAAAATAATTATTAACTAATTGTAATCTACCACAAAAATTGTACTTGCCTCAAAATAATTTGACTGGATGGGTCAATACGTCGGATTGGAAATTCAGATTCTTCCTTGAAATCCTACATTCGGAAACTAGTCTTAGAAAACTAAAGTTGACAATGATGCTATACTAGTTGCAATCTCTAGTTGCGTCCTAGTCAATTTTAGTCTTGATTTAGCTAACACAAACAAAACGCTTATTTATTAATGCGTTGAAATTAAGAAATATCAATTTACATTTAATTTTGAGAAAAATTGTATTTATCGGTTTATTTGGAAAAACTTGGTATTTTATAATTATATAAATATAAAACTAAAATTTTTCTTTTTAATGAGAAATACATGAATTTCTATTTTAAATTTACAACTTAATTGCTAAGTGACAAAACATTTATTATTATAATATTTTTAAAATATAATAAATAATTATCATTTTTATTTCTACGATCCCACGATCAAAATCATCCAGAAAATAAAAAAAAAATAAAATAAAACCTAAGCTATTACAATCTCACAACCAGAATAGGCTTATGCCCTTACAAACCAAATACATGAATTTAAATAAGAAAAGACAGTGTTAGTCTCTAAAAATCCTATAATTAAACTTAATAATAAATTAATAATTTTAAACTAAATTGAATTTATTTTAGGAGTCTCAGATATTGGTCCATTCTTCAAAAATAGCTAATGCCTCAACGTCCGGGCGAAACCGGTTTCGTTTGCACTTAGCCAGGGCCCATTGACCAATAAGGTCATCGCCCAATAAATCCAAATATTTTGTATTTTCCCGATAAATCATTTTAAAACTATATAATTAAATTTTTATAGAAATTTTGGCAGTATTCCCTCTATTTTCGGGCTAACCCAAAAACTGGGAAAGTGCGCCATGATTTCCTGCAAATAATCCCAAACCAGGGAAACTAAATATTTTCCAACCAAAATAATATTAAACCCGAATCAGCAATACGTTTCCGAAAATTTCAGAAACCCAAATAAACTCAGAAATTCTGATATAACATCAGAACTCTTTCCGAAGAGTTCTCAGAAACCCGAAATCAACAAACCATCCAAATATCACAGAACACTTGATCCACAAATTTTCGAAACCACAAACGTAGCAGAAACCGAATTTTTCGAAGAACATCTATGGACCAAAACTCATCATCGACCAAGACAGGGGGCAAACTACTGTGATTATCAGAGATTACCCAATTTGACAAAATCTGAAGTGTAGCCTCAGACTCAGAACACGCAAATCCGCAGAAATGGAACCGAACTCGGGATCGGTCAACGCCGAAGACACACGCGGGACTGGCCACTCAGGACAGTGCTGCACACGGATCGGGGCTGCCTAGGACGGCGGGAACAGCGATGGGCGGGTCGCCGAAGCTAACGCCGGAGGCGTGCGCGCAGTCGACGTTCGTCCTAGGGAGGCTGGCCGGAGGGATCGCGGACAGGGGTGCCGCGAGGAGACCACGCGGGGTCGGGGAACGCCGGAGCTTGGCGCCGGAGGAAGGTTGGCGCTCGGGGTCGAGCCGCGCTGGAAGACGCACATGGGTCGGCTGGGGGCGTGTGGCCTTGGTGGCGAGGTCGCTGGAAATGGGGGTTAGGGTTTGGGTTAAAGCTTTGGAAAAGGGAAAAATGGTGATGGAAAGATGGAGAAGAGTGGGGAAGGGTTTAAATAGGAGTAGAGAATTTACCATGGGATAGACCAACGGCCTTGGCCGTTCGGAAGAGGAACGAAGGGGGCTCGGGGTGGTTACGGGAAGGAAAGGGAAAGCCACGTCCGTTCTCGAAAGAGAAACGAAGGGTGGTCGGCTGAGTTGGGGAATGAAGAGTTTTTCTCTTCATAATATAGATGTTGGAAATAAAGTTTGGTTTTAACAAAGTTTTAAGAAGAAAAAAATTAAAACTCATTTATAATGAGTGTTACCCAATGAACTAATAGCTCATAGATTTGGGTTCTGGGCCAGACAATTTGGGCTTCAAAAAAAATGACAAAAATATATTTTACAACTTTAGAAAATATTTTATGGTTCCAATTGGGTTCGGGTCTGGCTGACAAACAAAAATCCAAAAATTTATATTTTTGAAAATAATAATTTTAATCTAAATAACATAATAATAATAATTTAGAAAATTACATGTTTCGATAATTTTTCCAGTTTTAATAATTTTCTAAAAATGCAAATTCCTAAATTAACAATTAAGAATTAATTATATTAGCTAATTAAATTATAAAAATAATTTTCTGAAATTACGGGTTTCACAACCTTCCCTCCTTAGAAAATTTCGTCCTCGAAATTTAAAAGATAAGGTTAGGAATTACCTCAGGTCTCAAATAAATACGGGTATTTCTCCCGCATCTTATCTTCTCGCTCCCAGGTAGACTCACCTGGGGAATCGTGCCTCCACATAACTCTGACTATGGGAGTCACTGAAGTCCTGGTCCTCTTCTCGTCTCTGTCCAAAATTGCTACAGGCTTCTTTGGTACTGTAAGACTCGGTCCAATCTCCAACTCCGAATGGTCCAGAATATGACTCGGATCCGGGATGTAGCGTCTGAGCTGCGAAACATGGAAGACGTTGTGCATGCCCTCAAGATTAGCTGGTAGAGCTAACCGATACGCCACTTCACCAATTCGGCTCAAAACTTCAAATGGTCCAATATATCTGGGACTCAGCTTCCCAGCTCTGCCAAATCGGATAGTTCCTCTGGTAGGAAAAATCTTCACAAAGACACTATCTCCTTCTTCAAATTCCAGTGGTCGACGACTGCTATCTGCCCAATGCTTCTGCCTGTCTTGGGCGATCCTGAGCTTGTCTCTAATTACTTTTACCTTCTCTGCTGCGTCAGTCACCATCTCTGGCCCCAGTAGTACTCTTTCTCCTACGTCGTCCCATACAAGTGGAGTGCGGCAACGACATCCATAAAGAGCTTCAAATGGGGTCATACCAATGCTAGCTTGGTAACTGTTGTTGTAGGAGAATTCCACTAAATACAAGTGATCCTCCCAAGACCCTCCAAATTCCAAGACGCAAGATCTCAGCATATCTTCTAGCGTCTGGATGGTCCTCTCAGATTGTCTGTCAGTTTGGGGATGATAGGCTGTGCTGAACTTCAGTTTTGTTCCCAAGCTGTCATGCAAACTCTTCCAAAAATATGAGGTAAATCTAGTATCTTGGTCAGATACAATACTTACCGGTACTCTATGAATCCGGTAGATGTGCCGCATGTAGACTGCCGCCAACTTCTCGGTGGATAAACCAACCTTGAAGGGAATAAAGTGTGCCGACTTAGTCAGTCGGTCCACAATAACCCAAATGGCGTCCTTCCTTCCTTGGGATCGAGGCAATCCTGACACAAAGTCCGTTGTTATATGCTCCCACTTCCACTCCGGAATGTCCAGCGGCTGTAGAAGTCCTGCGGGTCTCTGTCTGCTAGCCTTCACTTGTTGGCAAATCAAGCATCTAGCCACAAATCTGGATACATCCTTCTTTATTCCATACCACCAAACGATGGTACGCATATCCCGATACATCTTATTAGCTCCAGGATGTATGGAATACTGTGACTGGTGCGCTTCTTGCATCAGCTCATTCCTCAATTCGCCAGATGGTACACACAGCCTTGTACCATTCTTCAATGCTCCATCACTGGCGATAGAGAAACCTTCAAGTGTTCTTGCCAGCACTTCATCTCTGAGTTTGCAAAGCGTCTCGTCTTGAAATTGTGCCTCCTTGATTTTGTCCATCAGATTTGAACGCAATTGCAACTGCATCATGGTTGAGTCAGCTCCAGGTACATCAGCTTCTCGTCCCAGTTTCTTCATCTTCTCCTCAGGCAGTACAATCTCCAGACCAAGCTTCTCTATGTCCTCCAACAAGTGCCGCTCCTTGGTCAAAAATATCGCCACTGGGTATCGACTAAATGCATCTGCAACCACACTAGCCTTACCCGGATGGTACTGCAGGTCGATGTCAAAATCTTTCATCAGTTCCAGCTACCTTCTTTGCCTCATGTTCAGCTCCTTCTGAATAAAAACATATTTCAGACTTTTGTGGTCTGTATATATTTCCACTCTCTTTCCATATAGATAATGCTTCTATAACTTCAATGCAAAGATGACAGCAGCAAGCTCCAGGTCATGTGTAGGATAATTCTTCTCATGGTTCCGTAATTGCCTAGATGCGTAAGCAATCACTTTCCCATTTTGTTGAAGAACGTAACCCAGTCCTTTTCCAGAGGCATCACTGTAGATTGAGAAACCACCAGATCCTGCGGGTAGCGCAAGGATTGGTGCAGTGGTCAGCCTCTTCTTCAGCTCCTCGAATGCAGCCTGGCAATCTTCCGTCCAGATGAACTCTTCATTCTTCCGAGTAAGCTTTGTCATCGGTTCAGCAATTCTGGCAAAATCTTTCACAAACTTCCGATAATAGCCAGCCAATCCCAAGAAACTTCTGACCTCAGCAACTGAGCTTGGGGTAGACCACTTCTCCACAGCAGCTATCTTCTTAGGATCCACCAAAATTCCTTCTCCTGTGACAACATGGCCAAGAAAATCCACCTTGTCTAGAAAGAATTCACATTTGGATAGCTTATCATATAACTTCTCTTTCCTCAAAGTTCTCAAAACTTTCCTGAGGTGCTCATCATGCTCCTCTTCAGTCTTCGAATATATCTAAATGTCATCGATGAAGACAACAACAAATTGATCTAAGTATTCATGGAAAACCTTGTTCATAAGGTTCATGAATACAGCAGAAGCATTCGTCAGTCCAAACGGCATGACCAAGAATTCAAACTGTCCATACTTGGTGTTGAACACCGTCTTGGGAATGTCCTCCTTCCTGACCTTGATCTGGTGGTAGCCGGATCTGAGATCAATCTTCGAGAACACCTTCGCTCCACTGAGTTGGTCAAACAGATCATCGATCCGGGGCAGAGGGTACTTATTCTTGATTGTGATATTGTTCAGCGCCCGGTAGTCGATACACATCCTCACAGTTCCGTTCTTCTTGGGTACAAATAAGACAGGTACTCCCCAGGGTGAAGCTCCGTCTCGGATAAATCCCAAAGCCTTCAGTTCATTGATCTGATCCTTCATCTCCTTGGCCTCCTTCGGGTTGACTCTGTAGCATCCTTTAGAAATAGGGGAAGAACCAGGGACTAGGTCAATGGTAAACTCTATGTCTCGGTCTGGGGGTAACCCGGGAAGACTATCAGGGAAGACATCCATAAATTCTGCTATGATAGGATGGGAAGGTCCGGATTCTTCTGTGATAGAGGTGTAGGTAACACACTCCATATCCTCCGGAGTTCAAGAGATTTCAAAATCTGGTTCTCCAGGTGGGCTGAAGACTACACATCCTCTATGACAGTCTATCAGCGCATGCTGCTTACTCAACCAGTCCATCCCTAGGACTACATCATAGTTGGGTAAGGGCATCACAAGCAAAGGTGCTATGAATTGGTGACCTGATATGGTTATAGGGCAATTACAGGTCTCAGTGATGGGTAGGGGTCCTCCACCAGTCATGACTCTACATATCTTCTTGCTAAAGCCCGTATTTATGTGGTGTGCAGAGATGAATTTTGTGGATATGAAACTATGTGATGCTCCTGAATCAAATAAAGCTAAGACAGGATAGGAATGCACTTAAATGAAACCTGCGATGACATCCACTGTAGGTTCCTGCTCTGGCTCATGTTCCTCTGCTGCTAGGGCAAAAGCTCGTCCAGTCTTCTGTTGATGCTGCCTAAATTATTGTTGCTGAGTGGGCAGAGGACCTTTCTGTTGAGTTGCTCCAATCCGATGGGCCGCCGAGGGACAGTCTTTCACTTGGTGGGTAGAAGACCCACAGACCAGGCAATGTCCTAGTCTCTTTCTACAGATGTTTTCTTGATGCCCCGGCCTTTTGCAATAGTCGCAGACAGGGATCTGCCTCTGAGGTACCCTATCATTGTTCCTTGCCTGCTGGTTCTGCTGGTGGTGGTGGAAAAGCCGGTTGTTGTTGTTGTTGTTGGGCCTCTTCTGATTACCCTGAAAGTTGTTAGTTCCAGGATAATCCCTCTTTGAGCGAGCGGGTTGGCTCTTCTCTATATCTTGAGCTTGCTCCAGAATCTTTTCATAGGTCTTAGCACCGCCTGAGATCATATGGGTGCGGATCTCCTCTCTCAGCCCATGTCTAAATCTTTCAGCACGATCTTCAGGGTCAGCCACCAGGTTCTTGGCAAAACGGCTGAGTTGGCCGAATTCTGCCGTATATTCTCCAACAGTCATATTTCCTTGCTTCAGGTTCTAAAATTGCCTTTCCATCTCCCGCAACTCTGATGTTGGAAAGAACTTCCTCTTGAACAACCTCTTGAAAGTGTTCCAGTCAATCTGCCTGTCCTGGAGTCGGGGTTCATTCCGATACCAGGTGCTTGCTACATTTTGCAGTTGGAGTCCCACTGCTTCAGCCTTGAGGTCTTCTGGAAGTCGAGCGACGCTTAGGAGACGCTCCATGCTATCGAGACATTCATCAGCATAGACGATTCCCTCGGTTCCCTTGAAGGGTCGAGGGTTCTGCTTCTTGAAACTCTCAATATCGCCCACCTTGGCAATATGATTCCCATTAATTTAAATGGCCTTAATATCACATAAATTAATCCTTAGATTTATATTTACCTTGGCAGGCCTTGGTTCCTGTTGAGCTGCTTCTTCTCTCTCCAGTGCAGCCATTGCCATGCTATGGGCATTCTCCATGCCTTCTCTCATAATTGTCGTCTGCTCACGATGAGCTTCAGCTTGAGTTCTCTGGGCTTCTAGTACTCCTCTTAGCAGACCTATGAGGTCGGTGGGGTCCACAGGCACCGGTGGGGCAGCTGGAGTGGGCAAAACCACAGGGGGCTGCATCTCCGTCTGGGAAGATGATGGGTCCGCCGTTGTATTATGGGGACGGTCGGCCAGCTGCCGAGGTGTAGGATCCGGACTTGATTGGGGAGGTGGGGTATGATAGGGTGAAGATACCCCATCGCCAGCAGGATTGGTATTGTCAGTGGCCATTTTCTGGAAGGTTTAGGATATAAACATAAGCAAGGTAGCCTATCTATAATCAAACAAAAATATTTACTTATAATATATTTCGGTCCTATATTGTGACAAATTAATGTTCTAGTGTTCTAAATGTCTCTAGATAGGTTTTTCCTAAGTTATTGATATAGGCCTGCATGGGCCACCACTAAAAACATGTCACGACCCGGTCCCAATTACTTGGGTCGAATCGGATCATGCCCAGCCTGTACCGCTGTTGAGGCGGCGGCAGTAAGCTGTATCTCCATATGCAGGTAATCAATAACTCAATCTAATTTGCCACAACTTTTATTATTCGATAAAAAAAACTTAAAACTTGTCCAGTACAAAGTACAAACATAAACCACCAACTTAAATAACATTGTTTTTAGACAAAACTAACAACTGGAAAATAACATCTGAAGAAAAGCAACATCCTCATCAAGTAAGCCATCCTCAGGAAGCACAACAGGGTATAGCTCCGGGTCATAGTAGCTACTAATCAGTAGCTCTGCATCCTCAACAGGTCCTAAAAATATAGTCTCCAGTCAGGAGAGAGCAAAGTACAAATTCATGATATTTTAACAATTAAAATTAATAATGGAATTATGCACTTTTAAATAATTTGAAATAAATAATTTTTCAACAGTTAAAAATAGTGAAATATGAATAGGTAATGAATATGACCGGATTGGGTTTGTTACAGTAATATCCTAGTGATATGGTATGGCTTATCCCCGTGTGTTTGAGGGGTAAGCTAATACATCCAGTTATACTAATTGGCTATGGTCATATCCACTACACTACTCCCCCAGTCCCCAATAGTTACAGTAGTTACAGTCAATTTTCCGTGTTGTATCGTGGTTTAAACTTGTATTAAAACAATTATTAACTAATTGTAATCTACCACAAAAATTGTACTTGCCTCAAAATAATTTGACTGGATGGGTCGATACGTCGGATTGGAAATTCAGATTCTTCCTTGAAATCCTACATTCGAAAACTTGTCTTAGAAAACTAAAGTTGACAATGATGCTATACTAGTTGCAATCTCTAGTTACGTCCTAGTCAATTTTAGTCTTGATTTAGCTAACACAAACAAAACGCTTATTTATTAATGCGTTGAAATTAAGAAATATCAATTTACATTTAATTTCGAGAAAAATTGTATTTATCGGTTTATTTGGAAAAACTTGGTATTTTATAATTATATAAATATAAAACTAAAATTTTCCTTTTTAATGAGAAATACATGAATTTCTATTTTAAATTTACAACTTAATTGCTAAGTGACAAAACATTTATTATTATAATCTTTTTAAAATATAATAAATAATTATTATTTTTACTTCTACGATCCCACGATCAAAATCATCCAGAAAATAAAAATAAAATAAAATAAAACCTAAGCTTTTACAATCTCACAACCAGAATAGGCTTATGCCCTTACAAACCAAATACATGAATTTAAATAAGAAAAGACAGTATTAGTCTCTAAAAATCCTATAATTAAACTTAATAATAAATTAATAATTTTAAACTAAATTGAATTTATTTTAGGAGTCTCAGATATTGGTCCATTCTTCAAAAATAGCTAATGCCTCAACGTCTGGGCGAAACCGGTTTCGTTTGCACTTAGCCAGGGCCCATTGACCAATAAGGTCGTCGCCCAATAAATCCAAATATTTTATATTTTCCTAAAAAATCATTTTAAAACTATATAATTAAATTTTTATAGAAATTTTGGCAGCATTCCCTCTATTTTTGGGCTAACCCAAAAACTGGGAAAGTGCGCCATGATTTCCTGCAAATAATCCCAAAACAGGGAAACTAAATATTTTCCAACCAAAATAATATTAAACCCGAATCAGCAATACGTTTCCAAAAATTTTAGAAACCCAAATAAACTCGAAAATTCCGATATAACATCAGAACTCTTTCCGAAGAGTTCTCAGAAACCCGAAATCAACAAACCATCCAAATATCACAGAACACTTGATCCAAAAATTTCCGAAACCACAAACGTAGCAGAAACCGAATTTTTCGAAGAAAATCTATGGACCAAAACTCATCATCGACCAAGACAGGGGACGAACTACTGTGATTATCAGAGATTACCCAATTTGACAAAATCTGAAGTGTAGCCTCAGACTCAGAACACGCAAATCCGCAGAAATGGAACCGAACTCGGGATCGGTCAACGCCGAAGTCACACGCGGGACTGGCCACTCAGGACAGTGCTGCGCACAGATCGGGGCTGTCTAGGACGGCGGGAACAGCGACGGACGGGTCGCCGAAGCTAACGCCGGAGGCGTGCGCGCAGTCGACGGTCGGCCTAGGGAGGCTGGCCGGAGGGATCGCGGACAGGGGT
This sequence comes from Iris pallida, assembly GCA_029216955.1. Lineage (NCBI taxonomy): Eukaryota > Viridiplantae > Streptophyta > Magnoliopsida > Asparagales > Iridaceae > Iris > Iris pallida. The sequence goes on along the minus strand of JANAVB010028000.1, from coordinate 2,292,033 downwards.
GCTGCGAGGAGACCATGCGGGGTCGGGGAACGCCGGAGCTCGGCGTCGGAGGAAGGTTGGCGCTCGGGGTCGAGCCGCACTGGAAGACGCGCACGGGTCGGCTGGGGGCATGTGGCCTTGGTGGCGAGGTCGCCGAAAATGGGGGTTAGGGTTTGGGTTAAAGCTTTGGAAAAGGGAAAAATGGTGATGGAAAGATGGAGAAGAGTGGGAAAGGGTTTAAATAGGAGTAGAGAATTTACTATGGGAAAGACCAACGGCCTTGGCCGTTCGGAAGAGGAACGGAGGGGGTTCGGGGTGGTTACGGAAAGGAAAGGGAAAGCCACGTCCGTTCTCGAAAGAGAAACGAAGGGTGGTCGGCGGAATTTGGGAATGAAGAGTTTTTCTCTTCATAATATAGATGCTGGAAATAAAGTTTGGTTTTAACAAAGTTTTAAGAAGAAAAAAATTAAAACTCATTTATAATGAGTGTTACCCAATGAACTAATAGCTCATGGATTTGGGTTCTGGGCCAGACAATTTGGGCTTCAAAAAAAATAACAAAAATATATTTTTCAACTTTAGAAAATATTTTATGGTTCCAATTGGGTTCGGGTCTGGCTGACAAACAAAAATCCAAAAATTTATATTTTTGAAAATAATAATTTTAATCTAAATAACATAATAATAATAATTTAGAAAATTACATGTTTCGATAATTTTTCCAGTTCTAATAATTTTCTAAAAATACAAATTCCTAAATTAACAATTAAGAATTAATTATATTAGCTAATTAAATTATAAAAATAATTTTCTGAAATTACGGGTTTCACAAGTTTCCAGGCCAGTATCCAGATGATACCGTTCGAGGCACTGTATGGTAGGAAGTGTCGATCCCCGCTAGCATGGGATGATGTCGGAGAGAGACAGATGCTCGGTCCAGAAATGATTGCCCAGACAGTTGAAGTAGTCAGAAAAGTCAGGGATCATCTTCGAGTTGCCCAAGATCGCCAGCGCCATTGGGCCGATTCTCATCGGCGCCCTCTCGAGTTTTCTGTCGGTGACCATGTATTCCTGAGGATTTTGCCTAACCGTGGCGTCATTCGTTTCGGCATACGGGGAAAGCTTAGTCCTAGGTATATAGGGCCATTTGACATTCTGGAGTGAGTAGGAGATGTATCCTATCGTCTCGCTCTTCCGCCGTCGCTAAGCGAGGTGCATGACGTGTTCCATGTATCCCAATTATGACGGTATATCCCGGACCTGAGCCACATCCTAGATCATTCGGAATTGGTTGTTGGTACCAACCTTTCGTATGAGGAGAGGCCTGTGTCTATATTGGACCGGAGAGAGAAGATACTCAAGAACAAGACTATCAAGTTAGTCCGAGTTGCTTGGGGCTATCAATCTTTGGGGGAGTCAATGTGGGAGCGAGAGGATGATATCCGATCGCGATATCCCGACTTGTTTGACTCGTGAGGTATAATGTCTTCCTTATGCCTCATGCCTTCGATTCCTTGCTTGAATGAGTGATTGCCTGCCTAGTTATAGCTTGCTTGTGATTAATATAGCTTGTCCTTGTCTCTCTAGCCTCTTAATTAAATTTCGAGGATAGAATTCTTTTAAGGTGGGTAGAGTTGTAATGCCTGTGGTTCGTATTACTTATTTTGGAATACGTGTACATATTTTATCTTGTATTGTATGATTCCTTGCTTAGTTTTCTTCATGGCTTGGTTTATTCTTGGGTTGGTTCGGCTTGGCTCAGTTTGCTTTGGTTCATTATGAACCAAGGGTGAACCCCCTACCTACCACCACCACTACCATTTATTAACCCTACTTCCTTCTCTCTCTTCATTACTCTTCTTCTTTCCTCCATTACTTCTTTACTTACCAGAGAGAGAGAGAGGTCTAGGCAAGTGCAACTTGCTTCATGGAGGAACTCCAATTTTATTGCTTTATTCTCTTCCTTTCAGCATTTTAACTTACTTTAATACTTGGCATTTCCACTTTCCATGGCTAGATTCTTGTAGATCTAAGTTATTCTATTTTCAGATTTCTTGGGTTTTGATCTATTTAATCTTGTTATTTCTAAGTTTTGATGGTTCTATGTTGTAGAGTATTTCATTCTGCCCCATTTTGACCCATAAAAGTTTGGATTTGGGCTCCAGATGATGGAGTTATGGTGCTTGAGAACTTGGCTCTCATGGTGTTCTTCTTCTCGGAATTTTGGAGAAGATGAACTGTGCTTGACTTGACCGCATGAATATTTCATGCGGCAAGTGTTCTCTTGAGCCGCATGGCTGGAAGTACTTTCAGCCGCATGAGGGCCGAACTTATCTAGCCGTATAACTCGCTCAACCCCAGCCGCATAATGCCCTGCACTTCTTGAGCTGCATGAGACGCTACCCTTTTAGCCGCATGCGCCCTCCCTCTTCCTGAGCCGCATGGGACCCCGCTTCTTCCAGCCGCATGGAGTCCACTTGCCCTCAGCCGCATAAAGGCCGAACCCGCTAGCCGCATAGACCTGCTTCCTACTTGACCGCATGAGGCTCAACTTCTTGAGCCGAATGCAGCCCCGCTTGCCCTCAGCCACATGCGCCTCTTGCTTCTGCAGCCGCATGTCCACCTGCCACATGGGGCCGAGTCATTTCTGGCCGCATGGATCCCGTAACCCTGAGCCGCATGGAACCGCACCAGTCCGACCTCATGGGTTCATACTCCTTGGCCACATACGCCCTTGATTGAACATCGCCGTATGGGCTGTTCCCACCCTCAGCCGCATGAGCTGCTCCCGCATAGATTTTCTCCTTGGCCACGTGTGCCCGAGCCGTATGGCTTTCTATAGACTGTATTCTATGTTTTATTACTTGATTATTACTGTTAATTCTTGTCCTGTGACCTCAGATCAACTTAGGTCTCCTGACTGAATGCTTGTACTATGATGTCCTGTACATGTACCTGAACACGAAAGTGACCCGTCGTGGTGCACTCCTAACAAGTGAACATGACATGACCTGATAGTGGCCCATCGTGGCGTACTCTCGACCAGTACACTTGACATGATAACAAGACATGATGTATCTTGATAAGCTGTTACGACGGCTACCTGACATGACATGACCTGTATAATTAACCTGAACACCGTGGGCGATTATGCTTGTACAAATAATCCAGTCCTGTCTTACATCATGTCTAGGAGGGGACTCCTGAGTACCACGGTCAGGAGTACCTATTGAAATGGACTAAGGCTAATAACTAGATTAATACATTAGTCATAAAGAGATCTCCTAGCAACAGGCAATCCCGTTACCTGTGCGCGCCTTGGGATCTGTAGCCTGCCGTCGAGTAGGGCACATTTCCAGCACACTGTCATGTGTTGCACCCTTCAAGCTACCTAAGGGTACATACGTTTTCTGGACGATGTACCCACCTGAATTCAACCCCTAATTTTTGACCTGGGTAATCTGGATGGTCTGCAGGGCTTGTGGCTGTGGAAGAATCTAACTGCATCTTACTAGTAACTAGGCCTGTAATAACCCTAGTTAGTTAAAGTATCAAGCCGTACTCATTGCTTGGCCGTGATTGATTGAATGAGGAATAATCTGTCTAGTCTTGATCCTGTATAAATGGTTACATGCTCTGACTTCTTATATTACCTTGCTGATAAATGGGAGAAACCAAGTTCGGTTCAGACGAAGGGTTACCATCCTGGTCCTTGTTTGGTTTAAGGGTTGTAACCTGGTCATCTGAATGGTTCCATGGTTATCTTACCGTATATCCTCGTGATGTTATATTTCTCCAGCTTTACTATATTATTATTATCTTCTGTGCTAATTGCTAGTTTTAGTTCCTAAGTGAAGCTTCCTTTGTGGCACTTGCTCTTCTGGGATCTGACCCAGCTGGTTTTGTATGACCAGATTTCGGAGCAGCTCCAGAGGATCTACCGACTTTCCAGCCCGATGGTGGCGACTAGACGTAACCAGGGCAACGAGTGGGTTTATTTTTGATCTCCCACTTTATTGTAAAAATATTCTTTTGAGGCGTTTAGCCGACGAGCACCTGTTTAGCTCGATTGCATTTACTTACTGTTTGCCTACGGGCTGTAACATGATTGACAGATCCTAGGGTTGATCATGTATGACTAAACTCTTGCTAGTCCTAACATTTTGTAACGACTAGCTTCATGATCAGCTGAATATGTAATATTTGGGACGCCTTATTATTGTATATTTGGTGATCTTACATCTTGTAACTTTTACTTACTTGCTTGTGATTGAGACACTAGGCTTGTTCATGACCATAGGAGACTGTTGGCTTGTAGTAAACCCTCATGTATCTAGACAGCCGTGACCGTATAGCGAGGTGGGTTGTACTTCAATATACGTAGCTGGCTATGTCTGCCCCCGCTCTCCAGTATTCTGGTTCTGGGCGTGACACTTGTTGTTGTGTGCAATCCACTTGTCTTGTCTTATATCATGTATAGGACGTGACTCCCTGGGTACCACGGATAGGGACTCGCGCTAAATCGAATTAGGCTAATGGTTAGATCAAACTAGAACATGGAGAATTTCCAGTCACAGGCGATCTCGTTATCTGGGCGCATTAAGCGGACTTGTAGCCTGCCGACGAGTAGGGCACATTTCCAGCACACTGTCATGTGTTGCACTCTCTAAGTCACCTAAGGGTATATCGTCTCCAGGGCGATGTACCCAACCATACTCTCAACCCGCGAAAGGATAACTGGATAGTCTGCCGGGCTTGGGACTGAAACTTTCTCAGTTGCATCTTGTTAGTAATTAGGCTTGTGATAACCCTAGTTAGTTAAGTAGTAAGCCGTAGTATTTGCTTGGCCGCTTGTGAATGGATGGTGTCTAGCCTGGTCCAAGTCTCATTTAAGTCCCTGTACTTGGTACCCCTGAACACGATTGTTTTACTTACCTTAACAATAAATGGGTAGAGACAAGTGCTATTCAGGCGAAGGGTTACAATCCCGGTCCTTGTTTGGTTTATGGGTTATAATCTGGCTTCCGGAATGGTTCCATGTCCCTAGTCGTTTATTGTCCTGTTGAACTCTTTATTACTTGTACCTTTCTTCTATTTTCTATGTTCTGATATGCTGGTTTTTGTTCTTATTTCGTGGCCACCTTTGTGGCACTTGCTCTTTCGGGGGTTTGACCCAGCTTGTTTTGTATGGCCAGATTTCGGAGCAGCACCCGAGGATCTACCGAATTTCCAGCCCAATGGTGGCGACTAGAAGGAACCCGGGCTACGAGTGGGTTTTCCATTTTGTTTCACCCACTACATTGTAAATTTATTCTTTTGAGGCCTTTAGCCGACGAGCACCTGTTAGCTCGATGCATATTTACTTACTGTCTGCCTACGGACTGTAACATGATTAACAAATCCTAGGGTTGATCATATATGACTGAACTCTTGCTAGTCTCGACATTTTGTATGACTAGCTTCATGATCAACTGAATATGTAATATTTGGGACGCCTTTTATTGTATATTTGGTGGTCTAACATCTTGTAATTATATCACTTGCTTGAGATTGAGACAATAGGCTTGACCTTAAAAGACCGTTGGCTTGTAGTAAATCCTCATATCTAGACAGCCGTGACCGTATAGCGAGGTGGATTCCATTTAAATATACGTAGCTGGCTATGTACGCCCCCGCTCTCCAGTATTCTGGTTCTGGGGCGTCACATCTTATTCTCATTAGACAGTCGAATATCAGGCGAGTACATTCTCTGACCGTTTTATACTTGTTAGGAATTATATTCTTGTCATAGTTTAATTTACTTGATGCTGACACGACATTATCACGGATTAGTACTGTATGGATCTTTACATGAGATGTTATCCCCCTCGGGTTCATCAAATACATCATATCATGTGCTTTTCACAAACATCATATATTTTATGGACTCTTATTATTCATGTATACTTATGTGATCTCATGTACTCTCATGATCTCATGAGCTTCATGTATAAACTATCATGTACAATAACATAACCTTTCTAGATCCTTGTGTATTGATTAGGGCATGGGGGAGTAGAAATAGTCATGTGAACAATTCTAAAGTAGTGTAATCATGTACAAACTCTTTAGTGTAATCATGTGCAAATCAAGCCGTTCACATGTCTATCTTATACTCTAAATCATATAGTCACTTACAGTTCTCTGTTATCATATATAGATAGTTTCATTTATCAGTTTTTTTCTTTCTCTTCATGCTTATTTCTTACAGCATTTCATGTATCTTAACCTATCACATGCTTTATATTTTCTGTCAAGATATGAACTGCGTGAGATGTATTATGCTCGTTCCCGTCCTGATTGGACTGTTGAAAATATTACAGGTGATGAGGAAGAGTTCTGCCCTATATATTATGGTACAGGCTTAGATGACATCGGTGACTTGGACCCTCAGGAGGATCCTACAGTCGCTGAGGACTTGCCTATTGTCTAGAGTAGCTTTCTAGACTAGTTTCCCTTTTAGTTGTCTTATTTTATATACTTTCAGTTATTGGATATTTATGATGTTTGTACATTCAGATATTACTCTCATTTGTAACTCTTGTGGAGATTACTCTTTTATCTTATCTATCCATTACTCTCTTTATTCCATCTTAGATTCTGTGATTGAGTTGTACCTTTATATTGTCCTCCTTTTGGAGCATATATCATTGTACATGTATGGTTATATTGTTAGATATTGTGACCTAGGACAACGTTCTACCGCCGACACTGCGGCGTAGGCTAGACGTATCTACTTCTCGTGCCCTTACACAGGGTGCGGGTCGTGATACTTCCTAGATCTAAACAGCTCATAAAGCGACCCAGAGACATGACAAAGTTCTAAATCAATATCGAATTTCTGGAAGATCACCGCTAGATGCATAGGGTAAATAAGGTTTTGGCCTGCCCTTCGATAACTGACCATACCAAAAATTATGGTCTTGGGAACAAAAAAAGTGACTCCAAAGTACATGTGGTACATAGCCGATAACTCTAAGAAGGTGACCTCGTCAGTGGATCCTGTCTTAGGTAGCAAGGCAGAATAAATAATACGATGTAGTTCATAGAAGTACTGGTTCAGGTGACGTACGAACAGCCTTGTCCGGGGAACCGGACCTAGATGACACAACGCTACCTTGAGAGTCTCAAGAGACATATGAGGGGAGAATTGAACTTTTTTGATATTGATGAGAGCGTTGCCATTGTTAGACATATGGAAATATTCGATCAAGCCAGTCGAGTTGAATTCAAATTGATTGCAACTGACACAGGAAAAAATACTGTAGTATGCTTCTTATAGGTTGCAATAAAACATACAGATAACATTTTCAAAAATTTGACTCAAAGTTTTTAAAAAGTTTCGGAGCCCTAAGTTTTCAAAGGTTGAAATATATTCCGAGATAATAGTAAAATTAATAAATTTTCCCAGGCAAATTTTTCGGTATCGAAATTGATCAAACCAAGCAGTTGATCTCTTGGATGATGCAAATAGGTTAGGATTATAGTCCTCTTCATCGTTGATGAATGGAACTGAACATATTAATCGGTTCACACTCCGATATGGAGGATAAAGCAGTATCTCTTTTCTTCATCTTGAAAAGTTTAGGAGGCATGAAATTGAAATAAGAGGAAAAGAAAGAGATATACCTCAATGGTGATGGAAAATTTGTAGAGAATGCCTTCCTAGAGCCGATAGATCCAAGAAAACAGGATTTTGAGACTTAGGGATAGGTTCCCAAAAAGCTAGGGTTAGGGTTTTGAAGCTCGGGCAGCTGTAATATAAAGAAGAAGATGAATAGAATAGAGAAAGGGGGTGCTGAAATGCTGCTATTAAATAAAAACCCGACATCGAGTTCGTACGGTCAAAACTCGGTCTGAGTTCTGTCCGAGTTCAGCTACTTGAATTTTAGGTCATTTTATGTGTATAAATGATAAAAATAACTCAATCACTTTTAATTCTTTGATTTAGTTAATATTCATCACTTTGGGTTAGCTGTAGGGGTCGGAGTAGCTGTAGTCCGAAGACTAGTATGTAGGAACGAAATAGTAAAGCGTAATACTCTAGAGGGGGGTGAATAGAGTTGGCAGCGGAATAATGCTAATTAAAAATGTTAGAAGCACAATCACAGAATATTAATCACAACTGAAATAAAGTAAAGACAGAGTTAAGAGAGCAAACGCAAAGACAACGATGTATACTGGTATCCCTCTGTTGAGGACTAATCCAGTCGGTAGAACTCTTGCTACCAGTTGAATCCACTATTGGAAAAACCGCAAGTTTTCTTACGAAGTCCTTGTAACTTCTACAACGCGAGCTTTGATACGAAGAACTCGTCCAACTTCAAATGTGAAGAGGTATTCTTCAATCAAGCCTTCTGATTACAATCTCTCAGAAACTTCTAGACCGTACCGCACTGGCAAATCGACTAGAGGATTGTAATTGGCTTGGGATCTGAAATTGAAAGCTCTAGAAAACTCTTTGAAAGACTGAAAGCTTTAGATAGAGAGAAGATTGAAAGTGAATGAGTGAGTTGAAATGATCGAAATCCTTCTCTATTTATAGGACTTTCAAAGGCAGACTTCTGACAGAATTCGGGCAGAATTCGGGCAGAACTCTATAAGCAAATCTCGGTCAAATCCGCAACTGCAGGAGGACCAAGTTCCAAGGATTCAAAATCACAACGGTCACTAACCGAACTCTGGATGAACTCTGGCCGAACTCGGTCCGAGTTCTGTCAGGGTTTAGTTAGGGTTTTGAAAAAGCTTTTTGGTGATTTTTGAAAACCTTTTTGAAAACCTTTTTGTAAACCTTTTTAAAAATATTTTGAACTCATTTGAGGGTAGCCTATTTGCCAGTACGACTCGGTGTACAACATATTCCTAAACTCAAAAAAAATGAAAATACATTACATAGGAATTACAGACTCGAGTAGGCAAACAGATCTTCGATCTTGAATTCAGTGGATAGCCATTCTTGATCATGTTCAAGAGTCCGAGATGTCCCGACTAGCTTTGTATATCCAGACAGAGTTTATTCAATTATTAAAATCAGGTTTGACCATATGACCAAATGGGCCAATAATCTCCCCCATTTTGATAATTGACAAACTATGAATGATATAACATTAAGCTTGTTCAAAATATCAAAAAGTAGAAATTGTTCATATCCTGTATTATCTAAAAAAAATGTTAGATCTTTAATTTTCTCCCCCTTTGTCACTTAGCAAAATAATTGCAAAAGATAAAGCTCCCCCGCAATCAAATGCATAAGTAACAAATAGTGAGAAAACTTATAAAGAAATAAGGCATAAAATTGGAGAAATATCACAGGCATGTATTGTAAAAATAAAAATAAAAATCATCACAGGCATGTAATTTTACAGGCAGTTTATAAAGAATGAAGCAATATAAGAAATGGTGCTAGCATAAACTGAAACTGAAACATAGTGCTGAAATAAACTGAATGCCATAAATTGAGGCATAATAAACATGTCTATGAAAGAAAAGAGTACTGAAGCATACTAAAAAGTGCTAATAATAAAGTACTGATAATAACTTAGAATGTCGGAGCATTTCCAAGTGCACAATAAAATATCACTCAAAATCATATAGTCACATCTCCTCATCATCATCCTCATCATCATCATCAGCAGCTCGACCAGCATGTCCTGAAGTACCAGCTCTAGAGGTACCAGCGCCAGAAGGATGTGGAGGGGCGCCAGCATAGAACTCACCAACATAATCACGATGTGGAGCACGGACAGGACGGTACCAATCATAGGCGTTACCAGGCTGGAAGTAGGCATGGACAGCCTCATCCTCGCAGCGGTAACCGAAAAAAGCTGGATCTCTAGGGATGGAACCGGCTGAATGACCAGTCTGGGCGAAATGAAGATCAGCTAAAGAGTTTGCAAGCGCCTGATAGCGGATGATGTCGCGGAACTCACGCTCGCGAGCCATGTCCGTCATCGAGACGTGCAAAACAGATAAATGCTGATGTATGCCCTCAAATGTTATGGCATACTGATGAGGTGGTAGAGGAGGTGCAGAAGGAGGAGCAGGAGGTGGAGCTAAAGCAGTCATGCTACGACGAGATAACTGAAGAAACTTGGGCTCAGGATCCTGAGTACAAGTCGACAGATCGATATCGAAGCGCTGAAAGATGCGTGGGAGAATCATCGCGTAAGAGAGATTTCTATCTCTTGCACGACAACGACCCATCATCTGAATTATGGTCTTAGGGGCAGAAAATAGAATCCCCTTAAGAATGTGGTACATGGCGGACAGCTCAAGAGAAGTCACATCATCCTTCGAAGTAGATTTTAGAAGGATAGTGGAATAGATGATGCGATGCAATTCATAGTTAAACAAGTTCAGGTTGTTAGCCTTGAACTTTCCAGAGCGTACTCTATCAGGTGCACAGAGTTCCGCTTTGAAACTGGCGAGTGTCGTACCTTCGGGAAAATCAAATTCAGTGATGTCAACTAGCGGTTCACCTTCGTTAGGGATACCAAGGATCTCCGCTAAGAGGTCATCATTGAAATTGATATCAATGCCTCCAACACGAGTGCTCACATCAAAAGTGTTTAATATGAGATTGCAATAAAATAATCTAATGGCATTAGTTGCTATAGGGAAGCAGATTTTAACAAAAAGATGTAACCCTAATGCCTCAAAGAAATAACGATGATCAGAAAATACAGTCCATTTGACTGGAGCGCCTGTGCATATGGATCTCATGGAGAAGTCTCCATACCACAGTAGGGCTTGGTCTAGGGTTTGAAAGAAAAACCCGTCGAACGTACCGTCGCTCGTTTGGACCGGCGAGAAGAGGGAATCCGTATACGGATGCGAAGATGACCCTTCCTCACTAGGGTTCGTCTTCTTCCTCTTTGATGGATTGAATTTGGGTGCCATTTGTGCAAATTGAAATAAAAATACACTAATTGAAATGTAGAGAAAGATGGGGTTATACCTCCCGAAATCAAAGTATGTCGAAGAGAACGGCGAACTCCGCACGAATCCAAATTTTGGATGGATTTCACCACTTGGATTGGAAGATAAAGGGCGGTGAAAAGCTAGGGTTCGGGGCTCCTTCGCGGCTGCTGCTGCTGTTGTGAATAGTTTGGAAGCAATGAAGAAGAAGGGCTGCTCGGGTTCTGTATATATAACCTAATACCCTCAACCGAACTCGGGCCGAATTCGGTCAGAGCTCTGGCCGAATTCGCCTAGGGTTCTTTAAAGTTGATTTTAGCCATTCTTTTTCATTGTCTCGTTTCAAATATTTAATTCAAAGATTAGTCATTTCAACTTCAATTAACATAATTAATATTATTTTATAGATTAAATGTCGTTACACAGCGACTGTTTCAGATTAGCTGTAGGAGTACTGTCCCAGCTGGTGGAGGTTCACCGGGGAACTCTTAAGTATCGCTTCGCTTCAACCGTAGTTGTGGTGACAGACAGACTCTTTATTGGCTTGTCTCTAACACAGTTTTTGCGTAATGATATATAATCATAAAACAAAATTAATTAATATTATTGACGTCCAAAATTCCTAATTCTCGACGTAAATAATTGAAACTATCTTCCGCTAGAGGTTTAGTGAAGATGTCAGCTAGTTGATTTTCAGTATCTATGTACACAAGGTTTATATCTCCATTTTGATGATAATCTCTAAGAAAGTGATGTCGAATCTCGATATATTTAGTACGAGAGTGACATACTGGTTTCTTAGTCAAATTAATAGTGCTCGTGTTATCACAGAAAATGGGAATATGTGTGTAAAATAAATCATAGTCTTCTAGGGTTTGTTTCATCCACAAAATCTGAGCACAACAACGTCCTGCGACGATGTACTCAGCCTCTGTTGTTGATAGGGCTACAAAATTTTGCTTTTTACTAAACCATGAGACTAAAGCCTTGCCTAAGAAATGACATGTACCACTGGTACTTTTTCTATCAACTTTGCATCGAGCAAAATCTGCATCCGAATAACCAATAAGGTCAAAGGACTTAGTTTTGGGATACCACAAGCCAACAGAAGAAGTGCCCTTAAGGTATCGAAAGATACGCTTAACTGCGGACAGATGTGATTCCTTTGGGTTAGCTTGAAAACGTGCACACAGGCAAACACTAAACATTATATCTGGACGACTAGCAGTTAAATAAAGTAAACTACCAATCATACCTCGATACTTACGTGTGTCGACTGGCTTGCCTTGTTCATCTGAATCAAGCTTTGTTGAAGTTGCCATTGGAGTGCCAATAGGTTTGACATTGTCCAGATCAAACTTCTTTAGCAGGTCTTTTGTGTACTTGGCTTGATTTATAAATGTCCCATTATCAGTTTGTTTGATTTGCAATCCGAGAAAGAATTTCAGCTCTCCCATCATGCTCATCTCAAACTCATTCTGCATACACTTAGAAAATTCTTGACACAGAGATTCATCAGTAGATCCAAATATAATATCATCAACATATATTTGAATTAAAAGAAGTTTGCCATTAAAAGACTTAATAAACAGTGTAGTGTCAACCTTGCCTTTTAAAAAACCGTTGTCAAGTAGAAAAGAGCTTAAACGATCATACCAAGCACGAGGGGCTTGTTTTAAACCGTATAAGGCTTTCTTCAACTTGAAAACATGATTAGGGTTTTTGAAATCCGTGAAACCTGGAGGTTGTGCTACTAAAAACTTCTTCTTTTATAAAACTATTTAAAAAAGCACTATTGACATCCATTTGAAATAGTTTGAAATCATGAAAACATGCAAATGCACATAACATGCGAATGGATTCTAATCTCGCAACTGGGGCATAAGTCTCATCATAGTCGATACCTTCTTCTTGATTGTATCCTTGAGCTACGAGTCGAGCCTTATTACGAGTCACTAAACCATTCTCATTTAATTTATTTCGGAATACCCAACGGGTGCCAATGACCGGATGATCAATAGGCCTGGGAACAAGTTTCTAAACTTTATTCCGTTCAAATTTGTTTAATTCCTCTTGCATAGCATCTATCCAAAAGCTATCACTACATGCTTCATCAATAGTTTTGGGTTCTAGCTGTGAAATAAATGCAACACTAGAAACAATATCTCTACAGGATGTACGAGTACTTACTCCTTTGGTAATATCACCAATTACCAAATCTTTTGGATGATCAGCTGTAAATTTCAACCTTTTTGGAAGATTCTGAAGATAGCTTGTTCCTGGATCTTCTCTAGGAGGTTCAGCTAGTGCAGAGCTTGGTTGAGGATCAACTGATGTTGAGCTTGGTACAGTTGGATCTTCGTCATTGTCATCGATCGTCATCTAATTTAGTTCATCAAAAGTGACGTTGATTGACTCTTCGATGATCATGGTTCTTTTGTTAAAGACTCTGTATCCTTTGCTCTTGGCCGCATAATCTAAAAATATACCTTCATCGGCCTTTTCATCAAATTTTTCCAAATTGTCTTTTGTATTAAGAATAAAATATTTACAGCCAAATATTCTAAAGTATAAAACAGATGGAATTCTATCAAACCATAACTCAAATGGAGTCTTCTTCGATTTGGGTCGAATTAGAACTCTATTGAGTACAAAGCAAGCTGTGTTGACAGCTTCAGCCCAGAAATATTTGGGTAGACTAAACTGGTTTAACATCACTCTGGCCATTTCGGTTAGAGTTCTGTTCTTACGTTCCACAACTCCATTTTGTTGTGGAGTCCTAGGGCATGAGAACTCGTGTACAAAACCGTGTGTGTCACAAAAATGCTCAAAATCAGCATTCTCGAATTTGCCTCCATGATCGCTTCTTATGCGAGTGATCATGTAACCTTTTTCATTCTGTACCTTCTTGTAAAAGGCGACAAATTCGGATAATACATCATTCTTGCGTGTCAAGAAATATACCCACGTGTATCTAGAGAAATCATCTACAATTACGAAAGCATAAAGTTTACCTCCGAGGCTAGCAACTCTGCTAGGACCGAATAAGTCCATATGAAGCAATTGTAGAGGTCTAGTAGTACATACTGCGTTTACTGACTTGAATGTGGATCTGGTAGCTTTGTTCTTTTCACATTGGCTGCATACCGAGTCCTTCTTGAATGTAATGTCCGGTAAACCGCATACTAGCTTCTTTGTGGATAATCTTAAGATCGTATCCATATTAGCGTGACCGAGTCTCATATGCCACAGATGACTCTCATCACTCTTGGCCATTAAGCTCTACCTGAAATGTTAGTTTCTTCCAACAAATAGAAAATATATATATTGTCTTCCCTGATTCCTTCAAAGATAGTACTACCAGTTGAGCTATCAACTATAGTACATTTGTCTTTGCCAAAGTTGATGCCATAACCATTATCAGCTAGATAACTTATGCTGAGTAGGTTATATTTCAACTCGGTAACCAGACAGACATCCTTAATCACAGGATAGGGAGACATAGCCTTCCTTCTTTTTCTTCGACAGTGTTGCAACTAGGGTAGCGTCACCGGTCATATGCCGTGAGCAACCGCTATCGAAGATCCATTTGCTTCTAGCATGTGAAGGGTGTTCCACCTACAAAATAGGTTGCAGATAAAACTTTTGGTACCCATTTCTTGTAGGGTCCTGTATTGTTAGCTTTAGGTATCCAAGCATAAACATTTAAATCAATAAGTTTTTTCATTCTACATGCAGATGAAATATGACCAATGAGGCCACAATAATGACATTGTGCATGTCGAGTGTTAAAAGCTGAGTGGTGTGCATGGTTGGTAGGTTTAGGTTTTTTAGTATAGAAGAAAGCATACCTATAATCTTGTTTGGGCTTAACCTTTTGGGGTAAAGGTTTTATAGGGTTAGGTCTGACAGTATTTGGCTTGGAAATGTTCCGATTTTTCGGTAAGTGACACGTGTTAGGGTAGGAAGCAGCAGGCTCAGGCTGTTTTTCTAACCTAATTTCCAATCTTTTGGAAGTGTCATATAACTTAGTATAATCAGAAGTGAGTGATTCTATTCTGATTTGTGCACATCGAAGACTTTTTTTCTCTATAGAAAGTTCTTCCTTGAGTTGGTCAATAATTTTGTCTTTCTCTTCAGATGACTTGGTAGTCTCGTGTAATAAGAGCTTTGTTGAAGAAAGCTCACCAGACTCACTAACATTATTTCTAACCTCAGCTAGTAGGTCGGTAAGTCTACCTATTTCACCTTTGTACTCTTTGAGTACCTTCTTAGAGGTCTGATACTTGCTACACAGTTTCCTGTAATCAGTCATCAGGTCATTGAAGGCATCTCCTAATTGCTCAAAGGTGAAGTCATCATAAGTATCAACTACAGGTTCAGTAGGTACCTGATCGGATGCCATAAAGCATACGTTTGCAGCGTCTTCTGATTGTTCATCTTCTGAGTCGCTGGCTTCACTTTCATGCCATATGCTGGTATTGGCATATCTTCTAGATGTTGATTTCTTCATGTTCCCTTTTTCATACATGTTGCTCTTCTTGCTTGATGATGAGTTTGTGGGACAATCCTTCTTCATGTGTCCCTTCTTCTTGTAACCATAGCAGACAGCATCTTCTTGATACCAGTTGTTGCTGTTGTTCTCTTTGACTCTCTTCTCATGTCTCATGAATCTTTTGAACTTCCTTGCTAGGAGTGCTTGATCTTCAGCGTCAGATCCACTGCTGTCTGAGTCACCTTCAGCAGCTTTTCTGTGCTGAGCCTTGAGAGCGATTATCTTCTCCTTTGGTATAGGCTCTTCAAAATCTTGTAGCTCCAGTTCATGAGTGAGTAGTTTACCCATGAGTACTTCGAGGGACATAGTTGTGAGGTTGTTCCTTTCAATGATTGCAGTAGCCTTCGGAATCCAGTTCTTGGTGAGTGCTCGTAGGAGTTTACGAATCTTTTCATGGTTACTGTAATCTTTGCCTAAGGAGGACAAATGATTTACAATATCCAGAAATCTCTCGAACATTTGTGTAACTGTTTCGTTGGGCTTCATCTTGAACGCCTCGTACTCTTGAGTAAGTCTGCTGACTTTAGATTCTTTGACTTGAGTCGTGCCTTCATGTGTGACTTCAAGTAGCTTCCATACTTCATTAGCCGTTGTGCAGATAGACACCCTGTTAAATTCAGTTCTGTCTAAAGCACAAAAGAGAGCATTAATGGCACGTGTGTCAAGACTGGCCCTTTTCTTTTCTTCCTCTGTATATCTGCTGTGGGGTTTTTCAACTAAAACTCCATCAACATTTATACGAGGTGGCTTTTGATAGCCATCAAGAACAATGGACCATAAATCAAAGTCAAGTGCTTTCAAGAAGAAACTCATCCGTGTTTTCCAATAGGTATAGTTCGTACCATCAAACAGTGGGGGTCTGTTTGTGGCCTGGCCTTCACTTGTGAATTTCACAGTTGCCATGTGTTGTGCTGTGATCTATATAACAGTTAATTAAAAATGAATAAATAATTGTACTGTTACCTTTGCTTTACCTGTAACACCCGCTCTGATACCAATTGTAGGAACGAAATAGTAAAGCGTAATACTCTAGAGGGGGGTTAAATAGAGTTGGCAGCGAAATAATGCTAATTAAAAATGTTAGTAGCACAATCACAGAATATTAATCACAACTAAAATAAAGTAAAGACAGAGTTAAGAGAGCAAACGCAAAGATAGCGATGTATACTGGTATCCCTCTGTTGAGGACTAATCCAGTCGATAGAACTTTTGCTACCAGTTGAATCCACTATTGGAAAAACCGTAAGTTTTCTTACGAAGTCCTTGCAACTTCTACAATGCGAGCTTTGATACGAAGAACTCGTCCAACTTCAAATGTGAAGAGGTATTCTTCAATCAAGCCTTCTGATTACAATCTCTCAGAAACTTCTAGACCGTACCGCACTGGCAAATCGACTAGAGGATTGTAATTGGCTTGGGATCTGAAATTGAAAGCTCTAGAAAACTCTTTGAAAGACTGAAAGCTTTAGATAGAGAGAAGATTGAAAGTGAATGAGTGAGTTGAAATGATCAAAATCCTTCTCTATTTATAGGACTTTCAAAGACATACTTCTGACAGAATTCGGGCAGAATTCGGGCAGAACTCTATGAGCAAATCTCGGTCAAATTTACAACTGCAGGAGGACCAAGTTCCAAGGATTCAAAATCACAACGGCCACTAACCGAACTCTGGCCGAACTCTGGCCGAACTCGGTCCGAGTTCTGTCAGGGTTAAGTCAGGGTTTAGTTAGGGTTTTGAAAAAGCTTTTTGGTGATTTTTGAAAACCTTTTTGAAAATCTTTTTGTAAACCTTTTTGAGAGGTCATTTTAAAAACATTTTGAACTCATTTGAGGGTAGCCTATTTGCCAGTACGACTCGATGTACAACATATTCCTAGACTCAAACAAAATAAAAATACATTGCATAGGAATTACAGACTCGAGTAGGCAAACAGATCTTCGGTCTTGAATTTAGTAGATAGCCATTCTTGATCATGTTCAAGAGTCCGAGATGTCCCGACTAGCTTTGTATATCCAGACAGAGTTTATTCAATTATTAAAATCAGGTTTGACCATATGACCAAATGGGCCAACATAGTACACCGTATCACTTCAGGCTATTTATACCTGTATGACAGAAGGTCCCTTTTGGCTTGTACCCAAAATAATTTCAATAAATAAATCATTGAATATCAAGTTTTAAGTATTTTTATTAATTATAACGCATTATAAAAATTCAAGTATATCGAGAGAAATTATCGACTATAACAAAAGCGTAGAGTTTACTGCCAAGACTAGCGACTCTACTAGGACCAAATAAATCCATACGAATTAACTGCAAAGGTCTCAAAGTACTTACAACGTTGATGGATTTAAAAGATGACATAGTTGCCTTGTTCTTTTCATAGTCTACACATACCATATCTTTCTTGAATGTAAATTCTGGGAGTCATTTTACCAGATTTTTAGTGCATAGCCTTGAGATAGTGTCCATATTTGCATGTCCTAGTCTCTTGTGCCATTGCCAACTTTCATCTTGATTGGCTACTAGGTACTTACCTGCATTATTAGTATGGTCTATAAAGAAAACATAAATATTATCTTCTCTGATCCCTTCATATACAGGATTCCCGGTAAATATATCATATATAGAACATTTATCTTTCATAAAATTAATGCCATAACCATTATCGGTCAAATGACTTATGCTCAATAGGTTATGTTTCAATTATGTGACTAGACAAACATCTTTTATTTCTGGATAGGAATACTTGCCAACAGTACTGTTACCAATAATATCACCTTTCAGATTGTTGTCGAAGGAAACATATCCTTCTTTCTTTATCACTAGTGTAGCGAATAAAGATGCATCATCAATCATATACCGGGAACATCTACTATTGAGTATCCACTTTCTTTTAGCATAAGAGGGTTGAGAGTCCACCTACAAAACAAGTAGATGAATCCTTTGGTACCTATTTCTTCAAGGGTCCTTTATGATTAGTCTTAGGAATCAAGCAAGTAAATTAGTGTCAATAAGCTTTCTAGATCTATAGTACTGCGATATATGCCAGTGAGTACTACAATATGTGCATGTGATTTTTAAATGATGTTGTTGGTTTCTATGTTGACAAATATTTTTGTGTCTTTCTTGGAAACCTATATGTGAAAGCATGATTGTGAGAGACGTACGTGTTGCTTAGGTGCTTTCTTTGGTTTAGTCCTTTGTGAGAAAAGCTTGGTATTAGGACTAACCTTAGGCTGTATAACAGGGATGACCTATTTGCCTAACTTGATCTCTAAACTTTTAATGATCGCACAAGACTTCTCATATTTAGCAATCAAATCTATGTGTCTTTGCTCAGTGACTAAGTGTTTCTTCTTCTCTATGTCATGAAGTTCTTGCACTTTGACATAGTCTGTTTCTTTCTTTCTATAGCGAGGACAGCCTCTATGATAGTCCAATTTAAGCTTGGTTATCTCTTCCATGTTACCGGTAGTAGATGTCTCTTTAATGTCTTTAATAAGATTAGATAATCTAGCTACTTCGGTTGTGTGTACCTTAATCTCTTTGGAAAATTGCTTGTACTTGTCCAACATATTTCTTTGTTCTTCAAGTAGTTCGCTAAAGGTATTTTCTAATCCATCGAAAGTAAAATCATCATATAGAAGATTAGCGAATACCTTATCGAATGCCATCAGACAAATATTTGTACTGCTGCTGGGTCTGTCCTCCTCCTCCGATTCACTGGCCTCACTTTTGTGCTAGATGTTGGTGTTAACGTACTTTCGACTGGTTGTAGCTTTCCTGCTCGATCTTGATCGATCATATAGACTGCTTTTCTTTGACAGTGGATATTCTTTCTTTATGAGCCCTGACTTCTTACATCCGAAGCAGATAGTTTTTCTTTGTTGCTTTCGTGGATGTCTTTCTTCTTTCGGTTTGATCTCTCAAACTTCAAGAACTTTCTAAATTTTTTGACCAACAGGGCCTGTTCATCACCATCGGATGATTCTTTATCAGAATTATTGCATGAGACTTTTCTGGCTTGTGCTTTGAAGACAATAGATTTTTCTTTGGGAGTTGCTTCTTCAAACTCTTGCCAGTCCAGCTCATGGGTCATGAGCTTGCCCATCAGTGTCTCCAATGTTATTTTGGTGAGGTCGTTTCCTTCAATGGTCGCAGTGGCCTTCGGATTCCAGTTCTTGGTTAGAGCCCGTAGAACCTTCTTGATCTTCTCGTGATTGCTGTAATCCTTACCAAGAGACTGTTAATGATTTAGTAATATCAAGGAAATGAGTGAACATCTATGTAATTGACTCACCGAGTTTTACTTTAAAAGATTTGTATTCCTGTGTTAGTCTACTGATTTTGGATTCCTTTACTTGGGAAGTTACTTCATGAGTTACCTCAAGAAGTCTCCAAATTTCATTAGACGTCATACAGGTTGATACGTGATTAAACTCGATTTTGTTAATTGTACAGAATAGTGCATTGATGGCTCGTCCTTCTAGACTAGCCTGTGTTTTTTCATGCTTTGTATATTTGTTATGTGGCTTGTTTACTAGTACACCATCAATCACTGTTCTAGGTGGTTTCTTGTAACCTTCTATTACTATCGACCAAAGATTGAAGTCCAGTGTCTTGAGAAAGAAACACATCCATATTTTCTAATATGTGTAATTTGTTCCATCAAATAGTGGGGGCCTATTTGTGGATTGCTCTTCACCGTTGAACATAGATTTAACGGTTGTAATAGATATACTCTAGATGGTTATGTATATGTATAACCTTCTCTGATACCAATTGTAGGACCGTTGAGCACCTCTAGAGGGGGGTGAATAGAGAGTGTGTGTGTGTAGCAAGAATTATCACTAATTAAAAATTTTGCAGCTATATACTATGGTAGATAAATGACAGTAAATGAAATACGGTAAAGTAAGAGTCAAGAAATCAAACTCAGTGACACAACGATGTATACTGGTACCCCTCTGAAAGGACTAGTCCAGTCTCGAGTACTCTTACTCGATGTTAATCCACTATAGCACAAGCTAATTGAGAGCTTGCAGTCACTTACAATGCCGTACTTGGTGAAGAGCGCACGACCGACTCCAGAAGATGATTTCAAAAACTAGAATATTTTTTGAATACAGTCTCTGATACAACTCTTCAGTACCAAAACTTTAGATTGAACAAAATTGTACTGGCTTTGGCTAAGAGTGGTATAGGCTTGATTTAAAAGCTTTATCTCGTAGAAAATACTTGAAGAGATAGTGAAGAGAGAGTGAATGAGTGATTTGAAATGGTGAAAGTTCTCCTCTATTTATAGTATTTTTGTAGACCAAATTCGGGCAGAGTTCGTATACAGAAATCTCGCATTCGAACGTTGTAGGCAGATTTAGAGGGATTTCAAAACTAAATTCAAACTGACCTGGCCGAACTCGGGCCGAGTTTTGTCCGAGTTCTGCCTAGATAAGGTCAAAACTTTTGGACCAAATCTGTTGGATTTTGGGCTTTCTGGATGTGTGGACTTTTTGGATTTGGATAAGTAGGCTTATTTTTGTTTGTAGACTTGAGAAAAACTTAAGCCAGTACCAATCCTGATCAACCTCACATATTTTTCTAGACTCAATGAAAGTTAAAAATAAAGAAAAATATGAAAAACTTGATCTTTGTAGAAGCATGGAAAATATGGGGTTCATGTGTGTCAGAATTTGCCGCATAAGTACTTCGGGCCAAACTAGTCCGCATAAAGGGGAGCCGCATAACAGATTGCACACTATGCGGCCCGTCTTTGATTCGAGCCACAAAAGAAAGATATACGGCCAAGTTGGTCAGTCTGTCTGATAAAGCTGACAAATTCTGTCAAATCTGACAAAAATGACAGCTCTGACATTCTGACAAAAAGATAAGACGTGATCAGACAAAGTCATGCGGCCAGAAGGATTGCTACACGAGCTGCATGAACCTTATGCGGCTCAACCTATGCGGCCCTAAAAGTCTCTGAGCTTCATGCGGCCAAGAGTGGCTGTAACCTAAGCTGTATGAGCTTTATGCGGCCCAAAATACAGAATCTATGCAGCTCAAAAGTCCTTAAGCTACATACGGAGTAAGGAAGACTACGACCTAAGCCGCATGAGTCTTATGCGGCCCAACATGGCCGAAAACTGAGAGACTCATGGGGCTCAAAATGATTCGTATCCTGCGATAGGACACGTGGTAGGCTGACCAAGTCTCAACCACCCAGATTTGCTGCAACAAAACCCCAACAAATTGCTAGCTGGCGGCCAAAGAGAGGGTCTTTACATGATGATTAGCTACATGGCCACGGGCCACCTATGCGGCTCAAAACACATGTCACTATAAATAGCAGGGTGCCACTCCCCTGCAAAAGGCTGGCAACCTTCGAAAGGCAATTTCTTCAAGAGCTAAAGACTACGTCGAATAGTCCAAGGAGTAAGGCAGAGTTGATACACTTTCCCGAGCCTCCACCGTCACCGCCCAGAATAAAAAACTAAACAATTGCACTTAGATTGTTTCCTAAGATTTCTTTCTAGGCTTTTCTTTGTACAAGCGAGTTTGCAATCAATTTCAGTATTTCTATAATACTTGTTTTTGATATTTAATGGCAAACACGATGGCGACTCTGCTGGGGACGTCATTCTCCTCGGATGAGAAGCTGGTGACGCAATCTGACGCTTCCAAGCTCGGTCTATGCAACAAATGCTTGTGTTTCATTTTAACCAACAAGCCTTCGAAGAAATGCTCTCTGAAGGGAGCGCCAGCCCGTCACAAAAGCAAGTCAACCCAAAGAGAACTCGCAGGACATCGGCGCACAAAACTGTTGCCCCCGACGAAGTTCTCGAAGAAGCTCCTTCTGCGGCCCAAGATGGTGATCGAAGCTCTTCTGTGGCTTTATTTCCGATCGCAGAGGACCCCATTGTCCCCAAATCCAGCAAAGGAAAACACTATGATGCAGAGTTTTTGGGGACACAAGAAAAATCCATACGGACGAAGAAGAGGCCGCATAAGAGAAATGGACAGTCTGTCCATGAGGTAGCCAACTCTAGCCGCAGACAGACAATCCATGCGACAGCCAATTCTGGCTGCATGCAGATGGCCCATGCGACAGCCAACTCTAGCCACAGGAAGATGGCCCATGCGGCAGCCAACTCTGGCCGCAGAAAGATGGCCCATACGGCAGCCAATCCTGGCCATAGACAGAGTATCTCATGCGGCCCTGTCAGAAGCTCTGTATTCGACCGTCTCTCATGCGGACCCGACTCCATGCGGCCCATTGAGAATTTAGAATATTCTAATCAGGACTCTTTTCACCATGTGCCTTTAGGTACTAAGTTGAGAAAGTCCAGGACAGTGCGGGCCCAACAAGCACAGTCAACTGTCCAAGCTATGGACCGTCAGCGGGCACCGTTAACTGTTATACGGGCTCCTGATAGAAAGTTGTACAGAACCACCCGCGTCCAGTCCCCCAAGGCTAACAGACAGGGTGGGTCTTCAAAGTCTCCCTCCAACGATCGAGAGCAAGTGCTTTTACTAGCCTCGGATTAGGGAGTAAACATGACACCTATGCCCGTGTGTGCTCAGGATACCCGAGTCCACATGTTTGGTGCAAAGGTAGATCAGCCTGCTATCGACTTGTGTGAGGTGATCACTCACAAACGCAAAAAGGCAACCTTGGCATGCAATCAGTCCCTCTTGGGACGTCGTTGCACCCAAGTCATCATCAACTGCTGCGATAAATCGGCAACACCTAAAGATCGATAGTCCATTTTTCAACGACTGCAGCAGCCAGCACCTGTCCGACAACGACTTAAAAAACAGGTGTAAATTTTGGGAGACGAGGAGTTTCCTTTCGCCTCCTGTAATTCAACTCGGAAGGTTCCTCCCGGCAAGGGGGAACGAAGACATGCTCTTCCAGCCCGGCAATCTTAGCCAGCACTACTAGGAAACTCTCATCTTGAGGGTTGCTGCCGACAGCCACAGGGGGTGTCTATTTAGGCACTTGATCCAGAAAGAAGCTTCCAGCACCTAGGGGTGCACCTTTGGACTCCTTGGGAGTAGATGAAACTGGAGGTAGCAGTCCCCTCAATATATGCGATAACCCGGTGTACCAGGAGTATACACAGGGGGTGGAGATTCCCCGGAACTACACTTCAGACTTGGACTTCCCTGAGGGCGACCACCCTCGCTAAGACGATGCGGCTTCCTGCACAGGGGGTAGTACTCCTTCCGAATCCGAGGAAGATGACATTCTGACATTTTTTGACGATTTTTCTGTACGAGAATACGACACGGAGAGCACCTCTGCTACGATCCCTTCCACCTCTACCCATGTACGGACAGTCTTTATGGCTGACGATGATCATGAAGCGCCCATTGACTGACAATGTCTAGAAGTACTTGAAGCCATGCTCTTGTCCTTGGTCAAGTCAGTAGACGAAATTAAAGCTGTCTTGCCAAATCAACCAGCTAGGACGCCCGAACAAACAAGCTTGGGACCCCCAGTCAACGCGAACTCTAACACGACCGCCCCTTCTTTGGATGATGATCCTTTAGGAGCATTCGTTCCTTCAGCTGCAGATGAAGCCAAGGAAGCAAGGAGGGAAGCCCAAGAGCTTCGAGCAATGTTCAATGCCCGAGACTCCTCTCGGGACCTCAGAATATGGCAGTCGTATCCCGTCGCATGGAGAGATGTGCCTTTTCCACCATGATACAAGCTGTTTCATATCGATTCGTATGACGGAAAGACCTCTGCTAGTTGGTACATGACTTACTTTGAAGTCACAACCGACCACTTGCCGTATAGTGATGCCATCCTCACACGATTATTCATCGGAGCATTGGAGGGGATTGCGTTCGACTGGTACCGCAACCTTTCCAACAACTGCATTCATTCTTTTGACGGCTTCAAGCACATGTTCCTGGAGAGGTTTTACGAAGTGGGGCATGATATGACAATGTCATCTCTCATGGATGTCGTTCAAGGAGAGAAGAAGCTAACAAGGAACTATATCGAGCGGTTCTGCCAAACCGCAATAAGATTTCCCCAAGGCAATCCCGAGAACTCCTTGATTGAAATCTGCCAGAAGAAGCTGCTCCCCGTAATTAGCCTCTGGATGGGCGACGATCAGTTCAGGGATTAGATGACCTTCATCATAAGTGCTACCAGTGCGGAAGCAAAGTTCAAGAAGGCTCGCCACTTGGGATTACACATCCCAGATGGAGAGGATAAGGGCAAACGTCCTGGTTCCACCTCCAGCAACAACAACAGTGGCGGCACCACCAACCGAGATAATAAAGGCAAACAGGCTATGGTCATCGATGCGACCAAAATTTTTGAACAAAAACAGGCAGAAGGTCAATGGCCTAAGGTGAATTACTCATTTGAAGATAGTCATGTCAAATCTATCTTCGATACGCTCTTGCAAGGGGGTAGGATCCAGCTCCCTCCACCAAGGTGCGAGCCCCGAGCAGCAGAAATAGAGGACCCAAAATATTGTCATTTCCACCGCTATGTCTATTATTCCACTCATGACTGCTTCCAATTAAAGTGGTACATCCAGAGTCTTATCGACTCCAAAGCTCTGTCAGTAGACTTTGAAGAGGTTACCATGGAGGCGAACATGGTGTCAATTCAGTTCGATGACTTTCCTCCAACAAGAACTCCAGATGGGGTAACACCCGTCCCTCGGGCGACGATGGAGGTTACCAATCTTCCACCCATCCAGAACCAGACATCTGGACTGGTACCTCTCAGCACTTCGTGAGGAGAGATCATATGGGTGCACCTGGACTTAGTGCCCAAAGTTATCCAGGCGGTCTCATCTCCTGCCAACAAAAAGAAGGACAGGAAGTCTAGATCCTACCATACAATTTCAGCCGAAGCTGAGGAAGCAGCAGCCGTTGTTACCCGGTCTGGAGCACAAGTCCAGCCCACACTGGGCAATTCAGTTGAAGATCCTCAGCCGATAATGTTGCCTGCCTCTAATGTTCCAAGGCCGCCTCAGCCTCCATCGGCAGATAAGTGCAAGCTAAAGGAAACCCGCTTTGATAGGCCACTCCCTAACGATGTACCTTAGGGGCTGAAAAAACCTTACAACTTTGATATATTAGCACAATTGGCTAATACGCCAGCAAAGTTATCATTATACGAGCTCCTAAGGCTCTCCAAGGATCTTCGTGTCACATTGAGCGAAGCACTCCAAAATGCTAACGCCTACTTAGCCCAGGTTAAGCCTCCAGGGGAAGACACGTCGACCGATCTACAGGGCAGCAATGGCACGGATGCAATTCCCAACATCATATTTACTCCACAGGACATGTTGATCAAGTCTAACTTGCATGATCGCCCCTTGTACTATACTGAATACATAGGCGACATCAAGGTGGATCGGATGCATATCGACCCTGGCTCGTCAATAAGCATCATCCCAAAAAGCTTGCTCCAACTTTTTGGCATCCCTATGCACCGACTAGCGGTGAGCAATACTGCCATTAGCGATTTCAACTCGGGAAGGAGCTATCCCCTAGGAAAGATCCGATTGAAATGTCAGATTGGTAACCTGAAGACGGAAGTTACCTGCTACGTCAAAGATGCAGACACCTCCTACAACATCCTCCTGGGACGTCCATGGATACATGACTATATGATCATGCCATCCACCCTTTACCAGTGCTTCAAGTATGTCAGTAAGCACGGCTTCGTAAAGACTGAATTCGCCGACATCGATCCCTTCAAAGGGGTTGAATCTTACTACTCTTCGGAGGCTTGTCTATATGATGAATCTAGGAAACATATAACTGACGAACTGGAGGCCATCACAGGGCCAGAAGAACCCTTGAGAATTCATCTCCAGGCCCGTAAACCGGGCAAGGCCTCACCTCTTGTCGCAACTTTGCATAAAGAGGCGCTCGGTTCTCCTGCCTCACCTGTGCAGTTGGAACCAATGGTCATCTGGCTCCCAAGATCCAGCCAAGAGCCAAAACCTGTCATAGGGTCGATGGTGATCCGACTGCCGAAATCTAATCAAAGGCAACAGAAAGATGCGAGGCCCTCTGTAATGCCGATGGTGATCCGATTGCCAAAATCTACCCAAAGGCAACCAGAAGACACAAAGTCCCTTGCCGAGCCAATTGTCATCCGACATCCCAAGACGAGCCGGCAACCAAGTATCGATCGTACACCCTCAGGCAAGTCAATACCACAAGCTGAACCCTTGGTGGTCAAGTTGCCCAAGATAGCATACCGACCTCTGAGCCCGTAGGGGGTAGCCGAAGAGGACGTAGAACTCGCCAAATACCTGGCTACATAGGTGGATGGCCCCTCTCCTGATGATGTAATCCCTGCAGATAAAATTCCTTATTTTATCAATAGGAGGCTGCCGTTAGACTATTCTGAGTATGATAAGCTTAATCTAATGTATGCTGCATGGGACTGTCTAGACGTTAGCCTGTACGCACAGGTGACAACCGTCCATACCCCAAATCAACTTGCTCCCATTAAAGGAGCTTAGTTCCTGGTCCCAGACAGAAGAGGATGGGATCATATGATCATCTTTGGCCGAAAAGAAGGTCCTCAATCTTTCACGCCATAAGAGATCGATCTCGGACCCGACGCTGAAAGATTACCGCTCTACCTGTATAGTCCTCAAGCCAAGTACTTCATGCAAAAGCAGGGGTACGACATAGAGGCTACCCCGGGTCTGAATCACGACAGCGGTCGACGATTGCCTCTACAGCCGTCGGCACCGGCTAGAAAACCTCAGGACAATTATCACAAATCCAGACACGGCCTCGGGTATGTTACACCAGCAACAACCCTCGAAAGTTTCGATGAAGAATGCGAGTGGCACTCTCATTCGTCCGAGTCACCCACTTACGACTTCGATAACAATATTGGAGATATATTCAGACAGACAATATCTGTCAACATGATATCCGTTGATATTGAAGAGGAAGACGAAGACATACTCAAACCGTTTGAGTTGGAGCCGTGGGTCCAACAACTGGATGCACAATGGAAGAAGCACTTCGAGCTACGAGACCCTCCCACTGAAGACGAGGTCATGTAAGTTAACCACGGTGATGAATCCTCTCCAAAGCTAATCTTTGTCAGTAAAAGCCTGACAGACGGCGAACGGGAGTCGTCGTTGCAACTCGTCAGAGAATACATCGACGTCTTTACCTGGAGCTATGAAGACATGCCAGGGCTAAATCCTACAATCGCACTTCATAAGCTCAATATTTATTCGGACACAAAACCAGTCAAACAATAGCAGCGGCAGTTTCATCTAGACGTCATGAACTCCATTGAAGCAGAAGTAAACAAGCTTATAGCTAACGGTTTCATCCGTGAAGAGCAGCACCCAGACTGGGTAGCCAATATAGTACCAGTCATCAAGAAGAACAGAAAGATCCGAATTTACATCGACTTCTGTAATATGAATGCGGCATGCCCTAAGGATGAATTCCCTCTTCTGATCACCGATATAATGATCGATAATACGTGTGGCTTCGAGCGCGTGTCCTTTATGGACGTCTTTTCAGGATACAATCAAATCAAAATGTCTCCTAATGATGAGAAGCATACATCATTTCGAACATCGATCGGCGTGTATTGTTATACGGTCATGCCCTTCGGAATGAAGAATGCCGGTGCTACATATCAACGTGCTATGAGCGTCATCTTCAGAGATCACTTGCGCAAAATGGTGGAGTGTTACATTGACGACATCGTCGTCAAAAGCAGCTCCAAAAATGATCACTTACATAATTTAAGAACAGTGTTCGACCTCATGCGAACGCATAATCTGAAGATGAATCCCACAAAAACTTTCCTAGGCGTGTCTAGTGGGAAGTTCTTGGGCTTTGTCATTACTTCACGGGACATTCACATAGACCCCGATAAAATAAAAGCAATCCTGGAGATGAATCCACCAAGGAATCTCTGTGAACTTCGCGGCCTTCAGGGAAGACTAGCCTACATCAGGAGGTTCATATCTAATCTCTCAGGGCGATGTTAACCCTTCACTCAACTCATGAGGAAAGGTGTCTCTTTCGTATGGAACGAGGAATGTCAACGTGCCTTTGACGACATTAAGGAATACCTGACGAATCCGTCAGTTCTGGTAGCCCCGGTCGCCGAAAATCCCTTTCTGCTCTATGTACGGGCGATAGAACACGCCCTCGGTGCTTTGCTAGCACAAAATAATGATACGGGACATGAACAACCTATTTACTATCTCAGCCGGATGATAATAGGAACGAAACATAGATACACCGTCGTAGAGAAGGAGTGCCTTACCCTAGTGTTCGCCATTCAGAAAACACGACACTATGTGACAGGAAAGACCATCCATGTTGTCTTACGAGTTAATCCTTTCAGGGTTCTCATGACCAAACTAGGTGCACTCAGTTCTCGTCTAGCCACCTGGGCGATAATGTTATCCCCCTACGACATGGTTTTTGTTCTGCAAAAGGCTGTCAAAGGTCAAGCCCTGGTCGACTTCTTAGCAACCCATCCAGGCTCAAAAATAGCCAAAATTTATGAAGAAATCTCCGATGAAGTCGTCGCCTCAAACATGACTTCACATGATGCCATTTGGCGAATGTTCTTTGAAGGTGGTTCAAGAATGGGGCCATAAGGTGATATCGTCGCTGGAGTCGGGGTGGTATTAATTTCTTCCTCTGGACTAGTTGTCAATCGGGCGTATTCTTTTACAGAACCCTGTTCAAACAACGTAGCCGAATATAACGCTCTAGTCATCGGACTCTAACTCGCAAAAGAAGTGGGGATCAAGTACCTGGAAGTGTATGGCGACTCGCAGTTGGTTGTTAACCAGATCCGAGGCTTATACGAGGTTCGCAACGAGGACCTGATTCCCTACTATCAGACAACAATTGCCATCATTGCAACCTTATAAGGGTTCTTTATAGAGCATGTTCCTAGGCTCCAAAATATCGAAGCCGATGCCCTAGCAGGCCTCGTCGCTTCCTTGGCACTTCCAAATGATACTCATCATACAGTCGACGTGATAGGCCATGAGCTGGTCTGTCCCAAGAACAATGTTCAACTGGGTACGAGTTACTCCACCCAGATAACCAACGACATACAAGACTGGAGACGCCCGCTCATCGACTTTGCAGTCTACGAAATTCTGCCAAAAAATATGAAGAAAGCAACTTCAATCAGAAGACGCTCTCTTAGATTCTTCTATGATACAGAGACAAAAATATTATATCGACGGTCCTACGATGGGCTACTATTAAGATGCCTGTCAAATACAAAAGCCAAAGAAGCCTTACGTGAGTCTCACGATGGCACTTGCGGGGCTCACCAACCTGGCCCAAAATTGCAAGATAGCCTCCACCGGATAGGTTATTACTAGCCCACAATGGTAGCAGATGTAGTTGATTATGAAAAGAAGTGTAAGGCTTGCCAGATCCACGCAGATTTCATACATCTGCCATCCAAATTCTTGCACCCAACAGTGGCCTCTTGGCCATTTGAAGCATGAAGAATGGACATCATTGGGCCAATCACCCCACCGTCGTCTAGGGGGCATCGGTTCATACTTGCTATCACCGATTACTTCTCCAAATGGGCGGAAGCTGTTCCGCTTGCAGAGGTGAAGACATCAAACGTGATTAGCTTCATAAAATATCACGTCATCTACCATTTTGGACTGCTCCGGAGGATTATTCACGATAATGGTCCGCAGTTCGCAAGCTACACTTTCTATTGATTTTATGACAAGAATCGGATTCAGAACATGGCCTCGACGACATTTAACCCATCGGCTAATGGTCTGGCTGAAGCTTTCAACAAAACCATAATCAAGCTCCTCAAAAAGTTCGTGTCTTCAAACAAGCACGACTCGAATGAAAAGCTTGGCGAGTGCTTATGGGCATATCGTACTACAATTCGGACGGCTACATGAAATACACCGTTCTCCTTAGTTTACGGGAGCGAGGTAGTTCTCCCATTGGAGACTCAGATCCCCTCGCTTCGCGTGGCCCTTACTTACCGATTGACGGCGGATGACAACCACCACCGACGGCTACAAGAACTGGAAGCCTTAGACGAGAAGCGTTTACAAGCTCAATAAAGCATAGAGCTCTACCAAGCACGCATCTCTTGGGCTTTCAACAAGAAAGTCAAGCAGAGAATATTCCAAGTCGGCAATCTTGTCATGGCCGTTCGTCGACCAATGGTCATGACTCACAAGACCCCCAGCAAATTCTAGCCTAAATGGAAGGGTCCGTTCATCATCGAGACTGTATTCTCCAATGGCGTATACCGGCTCGCAAAGCAGAATGGGGACTTGCTCATGATGCCCATAAACGGCAAGTTCCTTAAAAAATACTATGTTTAAAAACACCCCCATACTACCTAGAGTGTCGAGTTATGTACATCAGGTACCTCTAAACTTATACTTTGTTCCCTCCAAGGGAACTCACATTGCATCTATTCGAGTGACAAGTCACGTATATTAATACCTTTGAACTTCCGCTCTGATATTTCGATTGTCATATATCACGTCGATATTACCTCTGATATAGACAAACACCCTGCTTAACACCTGTACCCAACTCGGGATAAAAGACGTGGTGTTAAGACCACAAAACCTATCACGTCCATATTACCTCTGTTGGATTTTGTCTCGAATCTATTACTCGCACCACCAGTACGCAAAAGGGTAATAGGTCCACCAAAAATTATTTCTGATTATCGTGCCTCACGTCCATATTACCTTTGATACCGATAGTCTCCCGACTTAACACCTGTGCCCAACCCGAGACAAAAGACATTGTGTTAAGACCACAAAACCTGTCACGTCCATATTATCTCTGTTGGATTTTGTTTCAAAATCTATTACCCGCACTGCCAGTGCGCAGAAGGATAATAGGTCCACAAAAGTTATTCTAATCTATTACTCGTACCACGAGTGCGCAGAAGGGTAATAGGTCCATAAAACTTATCCTAATCTATTACTCACACCATCGGTGTACCAAAGAGTAGTAGGTCCATAAAATATCATTCAAATCTATTTGCTCGTATTTTCAGATGCACAAAAGGACAATAGGTCCACAAAAAGTCTCCCAGTGGGATGTCCTTTATCAAACACAAAATGCTGTATTAGGCTCTCTAGTACAAGCACCACAAAAATACTACAAATAAAGAATAGAGTGAATGTATTCTGTTTATTTAAAATCAGTTACATTCATAGGACTACATCAGCAGCAGAAAATCGAGCAATACATAGTTTGGTCAGTTTGACAGTACTTCGCCTTCACCAAAAAGCAGTTTTGTGGCCCTCGAAAGAAGTCGTGTTTTACTGTTGAGAAACAAACAAGGCTGTTGAATCTCCAAGGAGCTGCCCGGAGGAGGGCAAATATAGCATGCTGTTCTTTCCTCCGTATTGCGGATACCTTATCCCCGCTCCTCCAAAAGACCATACCTTCAAAACAACATCCCTGATGGTGGTTTCGCCTACTTGGAGAGCCGTAAAGACAGGACGTTCATGATGATGCCTGACTACCGCCAACTCTCCGAGGTATAAAGGCTCTTTCTACCACCTGGGAAAAACTCTTCCGAAGCATGAAGAGTTCTGAGTTGTCTGATGTGTATACCAAAATAGCACAGGGAAAGCTCTTCCGAAGCATGAGGAGTTTTGAGCTGTATGATGTATGTGCCAGAATGGTACATTTTTACTCTATCGTCGACACCGATTCTGGAGAAGTTTTCTAGCCAGATCCCTACAAAACATAGAAAAAGGGGGCTTAGCAGCGAGAAGAAAACAAATGACTCCTTTTCAGCTATGCAGCCTAACCAAACAGAACTCATGCGGCTCAGTCATGAGACACTTAGGCAACTCAGTCATGAAGTGCTCATGCGGCTCAGTCATGAGGCACTTATACAGTTCTTGCGGCTCAGTCATGAGGCACTTATGTGGCTCAGTCATAAAGTACTCATACGGCTCAGTCATGAGGCACCTATGCAGTTCATGCGGCCCAGTCATGAAGTACTCATGCGGCTCAATCATGAGGCACCTATGCGGCTCAGTCATAAAGTGTTCATGTGAATCAGCCTTGGGGCACTTATCCGGTTCGAGTTCAAATGAACAGCGCTTATGCGGCTCAGCCCATGCGGCCCTATCATACAGAACACATGTGGTCCAAATGAGATAGGGCATGCATCGACCAGGCTTAAAGCACAAAGGCAATATATGACAGGCTTGTGCATAAAATATACGATATGGCCATTCAAAATTTTAGTCGTCGTCTTCCTACCGTCCTTACCCTTGATAGGGGGATGCACGTCGGGATGAATGAAAGGAGAGTCTGCCGCTCTCGACAGAGAGGAAAGTACCTTCCTTTTGGCCGCAGCACC
This sequence comes from Iris pallida, assembly GCA_029216955.1. NCBI lineage: Eukaryota > Viridiplantae > Streptophyta > Magnoliopsida > Asparagales > Iridaceae > Iris > Iris pallida. The sequence goes on along the minus strand of JANAVB010028000.1, from coordinate 2,259,150 downwards.
AGTCGACTTGGAAGCTTTTGGAGCCATGGCTGAATTAAGATAGAATGATGTAGACGAAGGATAAGAAGGTAAAAGAGAAAAATCTCTCTCCGAATGACCCCTTAAGCTACATACGGACTAAGAAAGACTACGACCTAAGCCACATGAGTCTTATGCAGCCCAACATGGCCGAAAACTGAGAGACTTATGCGGCTCAAAATGATTCCTATCCTGCGATAGGACACGTGGCAGGCTGACCAAGTCTCAACCACCCTGATTTGCTGTAATAAAATCCCAACAAATCGCTAGCTGGCGGCCAAAGAGAGGGTCTTTACATGCTGATTAGCCACGTGGCCACGGGCCACCTATGCGGCTCAAAACACATGTCACTATAAATAGCAGGGTGTCACACCCCTGCAAAAGGCTGGCAACCTTCGAAAGACAATTTCTTCAAGAGCTAAAGACTGCGTCGGATAGTCCAAGGAGTAAGACAGAGTTGATATACTTGCCCGAGCCTCCACCGTCGCCCCCCAGCGTCAAAAACTAAATAATTGTACTTAGATTGTTTTCTAAGATTTCTTTCTAGGATTTTCTTTGTACAAGCGAGTTTGCAGTCAATTTCAGTATTTTCGTCATACCTATTTTTGATATTTAATGGCAAACAATCTTGATTCTAGTGTGATTGGTTCTTGAATACGATGCGATATCTTTACTTTGTAGTAGTAGGATGTAGATGCAGTAAGACGTAAATGCAGACATTCTTCTCATTTGAATCCTGTAAACATGTAATAGTATGTATATTTTACGTATCGACCAAAGTTGACGTTGATTATCAAAATCAGGTATGATCTAATGGGCCAATATTTTCCAAACGAGGTAAATATTCAATGAAGAACCCAGAGAAAGTAGCCGCTATTTTAAGAGTTGTTTGATAATATGGAACAAGATCTTCATGACGAACCTTACATTCTCCTCGAACTTGACTATCAACTCGGAGTCGCCATAAGCTTCTAAATAATCTACCCCCAACTGTTTAGCCACCTAGAGTCCAATAAGTAGAGCATTATATTCTGCAACATTATTGAAACAAGGCTCCATAAGAGAATAAGCACGAGGGATGACCAGATTATCAGAAGATATCAAAACTACCCCCACCCTGTCACGATGTTCCTTTTGGGACCCGTTCTTGAAGCTCCATCAAAGAACATCCTCCTAACGTACTCTTTCTTTGTCGTATTAGACTCTAATACTTCATCCAAAATTTTATCATAAAGTTTAGAAGTTTCTGCTATCGGGTGCGCAACAAGGAAATCAGCCAGAGCTTGACCTTTTGCCTTTTGGGGTACATAAACCATATCATAGGAAGATAATAACATTGCCCAAGTAGCAAGACGAGATTTGAGTGCACTTAGTTTAGTCATTAGGACCCTCAAAGGATCAACCCTAAATATACCATGGAAATTTTGTCCTACTACATAAGGATGAGTCTTTTGGATTGCAAAAATTAGGACAAGATACGCCTTTTCAATAGGAATATATATATGCTCTGCGTCTATCATCATGTGGCTCAAATAATAGATAGCTTGTTCATGTCCTCCGCTATTTTTTTGAGCTAACAGTGCACCAAGAGAATGTTATATTGCACAAACATATAGCAAGAACAGTTTCACCACAACTGGAGCCACCAGTATTGGAGTATAGCAGTATAACCCCAACGGTGTTCGAAATTATGAGTGCTTTTCATCAGCTAAATTTTTTTAATTTAATTATAACCAGAGAACCCATCAATGAAGGACATAAGTTCAAAGCCATAAATGTTATCAATAATAACATCTGTGATTGGAAGAGGAAACTCCTTTGGACAAGCTTGATTAAGGTCCCGATAATCAATACATACCCTAAGCTTTCCATTTTTCTTCATGATCAGGACAATATTAGCAACCCAGCCAGGATCTTATTCTTCTTGAATAAAGCCACTGTCTATGAGTTTCTTTATCTCAATCACAATAGCCTCCATCATATCTAGATGGAACCGCCATTGTTGTTGCCTCACAGGTTTGGCATTAGAAAGTATATTAAGGCGATGCATTGTTATATGTGTATCAAGCCCAGACATATCTTCATAACTCCAAGCAAACACGTCTATATACTCTTTAATGAGCTCAAGAAGAGAATGTTTATCTTTATCAGATAAACTTTTGCTGATGAATATTGGTTTAGACGATTTTGAGTCACCTAAGTTAACTTGAACGACTTCATCTTCAATAGGAGGCTTCCGTTGTTCAAACTGCATCTCCCATTGGGTCTCAAGCTGTTGAGCCCAAGGTTCAACCTCAAAAGGTTCCATAGAAAGATCATCATCCTCTGTTTGATCACCAGATATCATATAAGCTGAGAAAACATCTCCAAATATTACTTCCATACTATGATGTGAATCACATAAAGAAGAATCAGAAGAATGAGAACATGTATCACTATCTTCTTCGTCTAAGATTTCTGGTGTAATTAGAGGAGTTATATATCCTAGACCATAACGAGTACGATGATAGTAGTCTTACGGTTTCCCTTTTGGAGTTGGGATATTCAACGGTAGATGGCAGCCTTTACCAAAATTGAGGCCTTACTGACTATTTAAGTCATAACCCATTTTTTGAATGATATTTTTTGCTTAAGTAGTATAATGGTAAAGCTGTATTCTACCAAAATCTGGTTTATGATCGTTGATTAAAGCTTTTTTATGAACCTCGGCTCGGCCAAATATGATCGACGTTTCACCAATCGACCTATCTGGCACCTCAAAATAAGAATTCTCATATGATAGACATAAAGTACTATTTTTAAAAGAAATAGACATAGACAGTGACATATTTGTATCCATGATAAGTGAACACAAAGAGTAAATAGTTCTTAGACCAGTCATAGGAACACCAAGGTAATCAAAAGCAGAACCACTTTTTATTAGGTATGTATATTATTTCTTCTTCCGGGAAAACATCCTCGGGAAGTTTGATATATGGAGGTTTATTTACAATACTTGTTTCTGTAGCGATGGCGGTATGAGTTAGATCAACCACAATGGGCTCGTTCGATTGAACTGGAGATTTATTTGCAACATTGATTCTAGAGGTTTATTTACAACACTTACTTCTATGGCGATGACAACATGAGTTAGATTAACTACAAACAGTTCTTGTTTCTTGGTCCTCAGGTTGATCACCAGTGGTTCCTATTTCTTTGTCCTCAGATCAATTACTAGAAGTTCCTCTATCTTGATCTTTATTTTGTTCTTGCGTAAGTCAACAACAAAAGGTGTACCACTGCCAGAATAAGTCTCTTATGAAGTTATAGCAGGCTCCTTCCACACGGGACCTTTAAAACATATAGCCAAGGGCTCTTCAATCGGTTCTTTCCATATGGGACCTTTCAAGTATATGGCTAGAGGTTCTTCTACAGTTTGATCAGTAGATGCTTCTTCTAACTCATCTTTAGCATCTTCTTCTTTGTCAACTACCAGATGCGATGGTTCATCGTCAGAGGGTCTCTGAGCTAGAGGTTTATACAGCCTCATATCAGAGAAGTAGGCTTCGACCCCTTGAAAGGATCGATGTCTACAAATTCTGTATACACTACTCCTTCTTCGCTCATATATTTAAAATACTAATGAAGAGTAGATGGTACAAGAAAATTGTCATGTATCCACGGTCGTCCTAACAAAATATTGTAGGAGACATTGGCATCAATCACATAACATGTGACTTCCGTCCAGAGATTTCCAATCTAATACTTGAAACAGATCTTCCCCAGAGGATGACTTTGTCCAGCATTGAAGCCAGTGATGGTAGTAGAAGTAGGTTACAACTTATGCGTTAGGATTTCTAACACATGAAGCAAACTTCAAAGGATCACACAGACAGATGAGCTGGGATCAATTTGGATGCGATCCACCTTACAAGCCCCCATGTACCCTGTATAGTATAGGGGTCTATTATAGCAGTTAATCTTCAAGAATATGTCTACTATGATAATGGGGACAAGTCATAGGATCGTTATCAGGTTCCACTATCTGAGACAGATACGAATCTGCATGCTGTAATGCTTCACTCAACGCTTCCATGTATCTTTGGAGAGAGAGAAGCAATTCAAATATAGACAATCAAGCTGGGGTATTAGCAAGCTGTGCTAATATATCAAAATTGAAAGGTTTGTCAAGTCCGAGCAGATTAGATTTCTTTAAAGACTCATCGAACCTTACTTTTTCTATTTTTCTTTTTTTCCTGAGATCTGCTTTGATGGTTCTGATTTAGATAGGGCCAGAATAGCAGGTGGATTAGAAGCAGGAGCTGCAGTAAAAGGATTAACCTCTTAATCTTGATTGGAGGCACATAGATATGCCTTTTCGGATCTGGTTTCTCCGACTTGAGCTTCATTGACCATATTTTATGACTTACTCTCTTCTTCTTGCTCTAAATCATTGAAGTAAACGAGGTAGATTTTGGATCCATATCTTCAAGAAGATCGGGATGGATCCATATGACTTCACAATGCTGAGTAGTGAGTGGTACAAGTCCGATTGTCTGGTCACGAACCGGGATAAGATTAACAACTTGTAATGTCGCCTTTGGTATCAATATAATACCGTCTTGAACTTCAATTGCAGAAAAATCCCCAAATTAGAGAGAAACAAGATTTACAGAAACTGGTTTCTTATCTGTATGCAACATAATAGCCTATGAATCCAATAATTGCTGAATATAGTTCTTCAATATGTAGCAATCCTTCATAGGGTAATGTATATACTGATGACAGAAGCAATACTTTGGATCATTGGTTTGCCCTACTCCTCTGGCCTTCGAGGGGGAGGTAGTTGCAGCTTGTTTTCCTTCATAAGTACTTGAAAGACGTATAGCGTAAGGGCTTCGTTGAATGTGTAATGTAGCCTAGGCCTTGGAGCAACTGGAACTTTCTGTTTGGGCTGGGAAGCAGCTGCAAAAATATCTACCATAAAGGACTCCATCCCTTTATTGATTTTTTTTAGAAATGTTATTACTCTGGGGATGCTTCCCTTTATCTTCAAGTGATTTCAACCCAATCAGATGCAAAACCTGGATATATTCTTTAGCCTTCTCGGCAGTAACGATGAAAGCTGGCCAATCATTATAATCTCTAGGGCCAATACAGAATCTGACTATAGGTAAGAAATTACCCCTGCAGCTATCAATCAACATCGACTGAGGAGTCCCATGATACAACTTCATCGATAATCTCCTAAACTGTTCAATGAATTCACGAGCCGGCTCTTTATTCTCTTATTTTATCGTAATAAGCTTTGACATGGAGACATCACATGTCCCTTCATAAAATTTAGTAAGGAATAATTTTTACAAATCTTTGAAAGTTTTGATACAATCATCAGGTAGATTGCAAAACCATTCAAAAGCTACTCCCTTTAGGGTACCGATAAACAATTTAGACTAAAGTGCATCATTCTTTGGTATGTGAATAGTCTGAGAGTAAAAGTATGTCAAATGCTATCTTGGTGAGCCTGTTCCATCATAAGGAATCGGAGATTGGGATTTGTACTTTAGAGGATAAACCACGTCATCCCATTTTGATGGATAAGGGCGTGACATTCCCATTTGATGGAGCTCCTCTTTTGAAGTCGTATCATCTAACCGGGCGTTGATGCCTCAAATAGCTTCCAGGGCATCAATGGGCTAATTTGTAGAGGTTAACTTTATAGTAATTGGTCATGTCTGTTGTAATACAAGCGTAGAGACATTTCCAACTTTCGGTGACAGATTAGGGTTCAATGACACCCCAATTGTATCTTGATCAGTAGGAGATTGAGTTGATGGATGAGGTTGATACAGGCTATCGACAGGTTCATGGTTGTTTGCATTTGTTGTATTATCATAATATTATTTTGTAGCATGTTCTCCAAATAATCAATTCTCTGTCGATTACTACTACCACCTTCTTCACTACTAGTCATATACACAAATATTATATATGGACTGCCAGATGGAGAGGTATGCAAGGAAATATTACTAGAACTAGTACTGCTCGACCCTGATTGTAAAAGTGAATCATCTCTGTCATGCCCCAAGTCGACAAACCGTTCGTCCTCGGTGTTATTTTGCCGATTTGATCGTCCTCGCTAAGGTGTGATGCCGTACGAGTCTGGAATTGCACTCGTACAAGGCAAGAACGTTACGTTGATTTTCATGTTAATACGCCAAGTTGAAACTTCATAAATCCCATCGAAATATAAGATGCAGTATAGGAAAATAAAAATTTGCTTTTTATTCATAGCTTGCAACGAAGTGCAAGTCATAATTACATTGGATGCCGTTGCGGATACATTGATTGAAAACAGAAAGAAATACACTCGACAAGCTTCTTGAACTAACACTTGTCGTTTCATACATTCGCCCCTTTATACATAAGCCGTCGATTGAATTGGCTTCAAAATACTCCAGCATAGAAAGAGCTTTAAAATGCCTCTCCGTACTTCAACTTCAGTTTAGAGCACCCGTCACACCTAGGAAATTTGGGGAAGGGGATTAGCACACTTGCTAAGTGGACGAGACGAACCCGCTCGTCTAAACTGACTCTGATTGTTAAGGTAGGCATAATTTAGAGTTGTCTTTCTATTTAGAACTAAATGAATTCAGTTCATAATGATATCCATCTTTGAGAAATAAAGCATACAGTAAAACATAGCAATTTATCACATTTCTTACCACGGTCGTGCTCGTTCCTGCATAAAATAGAGATAGTAATTATACCTGCATAAGACAATAGATGAGCATGCTACTATCTTACATGTGATCATTGGTGTTACGCACCACTTGGGAGTTAATCGAAATTGGCATGCGACGCTACCCTTTCAGCCTAGGTTGCAAGCCTTACTGAAGGTCCCGCATGCCTCACGCCAAAGCACGATAAATTATTCCCCCTAGGACGAATCGGTTTCGATGCCCCGGATACCGTTTCGAGGAAAACGAACTTGTGCACAAGCTGTCTATGACCATGCCAATGCGTGAACAGTTTAATATATATGCAACAGATTTGTATAGCGTGAATAGGATCGAATGACATTATCATTTCTCCCAACTCATGCAATAATTCATTTTCTCCAAAGATGTACTCCCGATTTAGCGTCCCGTAGGCACCAAATTGCCCGAGGCATCATAACCCATGATCGACGTTTCATATTATTTTACAGCACGTGAAATAGTCTATCTTTTTACTAGAACCTTAAACTTTCTCGTTTATGTGAGAAACTTGTATTTTCAGAGTAGATTACTCTAAATCGATACGATTTTCCCGAGTTCTTGACTGTCACGACCCGGTCCCAAATTGTTGGGTCGAATCGAATTATGCCCAGCCTGCACCGTTGTGAGACGACGACAGTAAGCTGTATCCAAATACAGGTAATCACAACAACACAATATATTTTGTCACAATATCTAAATTTTGAATATTAAATCTTGTCCAACAAAAGGTTTATTTAATACAACAGATAAAATAAAAATTGTCCTTTTATTCAAACATCAAAACTAAAAGAAAAATCATCATTTAGGAAGTTGGCTCATCAGCCTTAGGATCAATATCTTCCAAGTAGAAATCTAGAAGCACAGCAGGGTAGAGCTCTGAATGCCGCGAACGGTCCAACAGTAGGCCGAAGCCCTGCACCAAAATTACTAACAGCAGTAAACCATTCTAAAAATAATAATAAATTATAAAATGCGTCTCAGACTTGGTCTAAACTGTCATGTTGTATTCTAGCTAATGCCTCAACGTCCAGAAGTTCCGGTTTCGTTTGCATTTTGCTAGTACCCAAAATATTATCCGAAAGCCAAACTGTTAAATGACTATAGTAGAACTCAAGAAATAAACCAAAAGATTTTCAAATATTTTAGAAAAATTGGGTAGCATCTTCTTTGTAATCGGGATAACCCAATAATGGAAAAAATACAACCAACATATCCCAAACTAGGAATAATGCCAACACCAAAATATATAACTGGAAAACCAACTAAAATCCATCTCAAAACCATAAATGTTTACATATACCATAAAGAAATCCACATAGTTAAAGCCATCAGCATATGTGTTCCTAACAGAACTCAATCAGAAAAATCCAAAAACTATCAAACTCGAAATCGGAAACAAACCCGACTATTCCAAATCAAATTCGGAAAATCAGATCCAACTCTGAATAGGAACCAGAATATGAAACCCGAAATCACAGCATAAATTCCAAAATTTAATCGAAACCCAATGAACCAATTCTGATTTAGAAATCAGAACCAACATCAATAACCGAATCCCATAGCGGGATCGAGACCATGTCATCATCGACACTAAATGGGAGGGACACAGGAACACTGAAGATACCTGGGGTGCTCGTCTAGAGCTCTCAGATGAGAAAAGAAGGAAGAAAAGACAAATCCTGCGGTCTCGGGAAAATCCAGAACAGCGCTGAAAACCACAATGAACGCTGGACAGCGTCCGGCGCATGGGGACACCAACGCACACAGGGAGGCGGTCGGCTCGGGTCGGAATCGGCGTCGAATGGCACGTCGAAGGGAGGCGGTCGGTTCGGAGGAAGCCGTGCGGGTGGCCAGACAGCGGGACGCGAAGGAGATCGGGTTTGTCGAGGGTCGGCGGGCAGCGGGGGCGCAGCTCAGGCGAAGGGGTCGCCGGCGGAAAGGGCTCGGCTCAGCTCGGGAAGCTAGGGCACGGGAGTAGGTTTTGGTGAGAGCTGAGTGATGGAGAGGGGATGAGGGTTTAAATAGGAGAATTTGGGGGTTACGGGAGAGGGAAGAAGGAGTCGGGCGTTAGGGAGCCGTGGGGGTCGGCTACGACTGTTCGGGAAGGCTTCGGAAAGTAAGGGGTTCGGTCGAACGAACGTTTGAGAAGGAAAGGAAAGGTTTCTTTCTTTCAGGATTAGAGAATTGAGAGAGAGAGAAAGTGAGTTAATAAGAGTAAAGTTAATGAAAGTTTTAAAGAAAAATATAAGAATTCTTTTGTTTTTAATAAAGAAATTGATTTTTTTTATAAATATATACTAAGGGACTTCCGAATTAACTTCGGAAAATTAAACTTGAGTTCGAGATGGGTTCAGGACGGGTCTGGACCAACATTAAAATCTAGGAATAATAATATTTCTAAAAATATGGTTTTTCCTAAAATGATAATAATTTAGCAACAAATTATAAAAATAAAATTTTACGGGTTTGACTAAACACTAAAATTCCAGAAATAATAATTTTAATCTAATTAAATAAAAGTAACACTGAATTAATTAATTAAAAATTACGGGTTTCACAACCTTCCCTCCTTAGAAAATTTCGTCCTCGAAATTAAAGGATAGGGTTAGGAATTACCTCAGGTCTCAAATAGATACGGATACTGCTCCCGTATCTCATCTTCTCGCTCCCAAGTAGACTCGCCTGGAAAATTGTGCCGCCTCATCACTCTGGGCGTCACAGAGTTTCTGGTTTTCTTCTTACCTCTGTCTAAAATTGCCACTGGCTTCTCTGGTACTGTGAGGCTGGGTCCAATCTCCAGCTCTGAATGGTCCAAGATGTAGCTCGGATCCGGGATGTAGCGTCTGAGTTGTGAAATGTGAAAGACGTTGTGTACGCCTTTAAGATTAGCTGGTAAAGCTAATCGGTACGCTACTTCTCCAATTCGGCTCAAAACTTTGAATGGGCCGATGTACCTGGGACTCAGCTTTCCTGCTCTGCCAAATCTGATATTTCCTCTGGTAGGGAAGATCTTGACGAAGACACTATCTCCTGCTTCGAACTCCAATGGTCGACGACTGCTATCAGCCCAATGCTTCTGTCTGTCCTGAGCAATCCTGAGCTTGTCTCTAATCACCTTTACCTTCTCTGCTGCATCGGTCACCATCTCAAGTCCAAGCAACACTCTTTCTCCTATGTCATCCCAAGCAAGTGGAGTACGGCAACGACGTCCATAGAGTGCCTCGAATGGAGTCATACTGATGCTAGCTTGGTAGCTGTTGTTGTAGGAAAACTCTACCAAGTACAAGTGGTCTTCCCAAGACCTTCCAAATTCCAAGACGTACGATCTCAGCATGTCTTCTAGCGTCTGGATGGTTCTCTCTGATTGTCCGTCAGTTTGGGGATGGTAGGCGGTACTGAACTTCAATTGTATTCCCAAACTGTCGTACAAGCTCTTCCAAAAATGAGAGGTGAATCTGGTATCTCTGTCAGATATAATACTTACCGGAACTCCATGAATCCGGTAGATATGCTGTATGTACAGTGCTGCCAACTTCTCGGAGGATAGACCAACCTTGAAGGGGATAAAGTGAGCTGACTTTGTCAGTCGGTCCACAATAACCCAAATGGCATCCTTCCTTCCTTGGGATCGAGGCAATCCTGACACAAAGTCCATCGTTATGTGTTCTTATTTCCACTCCGGGATGTCTAACGGCTACAATAATCCTGCTGGTCTCTGTCTGCTGGCATTCACTTGTTGATAAATCAAGCATCTAACCATAAATCTGGATACGTCCTTCTTCATTCCATACCACCACACTATAATATGCATACCCCAATACATTTTATTAGCTCCTAGATGTATGGAATACTGCGACTGGTACGCTTCTTGCATCAGCTCATTCCTTAGTTCGCCAGTTGGTATGCAAAGCCTCGTACCATGCCTCAATGCTCCGTCGCTGGCGATTGAGAATCCTTCAAGTGTTCCTGCCATCACTTGATCTCTGAGTTTGCAAAGCGTCTCATCTTAAAATTGTGTCTCCTTGACTTTATCAACGCACTTGCAACTGCATCATTGATGATTCAACTCCTGGTATAATTGCTTCTCTTCCCAGCTTTTTTATTTCCTCTTCAGGCAGTACAATCTCCAGTCCAAGCTTCTCTATGTCTTCCAGCAAATGCCGCTCCTTGGTCAAAAACATCGCCATCGGGTATCGACTAAGTGCATCTGCAACCATATTAGCCTTACCCGGATGGTACTACAGGTCGATGTCAAAATCTTTTATCAGCTCCAGCCACCGTCTCTGTCGCATGTTCAGCTTCTTCTGAGTGAAAACATATTTAAGACTTTTGTGGTCTGTAAATATTTCTACTCTCTCTCCATAGAGGAATGCTTCCACAGCTTCAGCGCAAAAATAACTGCTGCAAGCTCCAAATCATGCGTGTGATAGTTCTTCTCATGAGTCTGTAATTGCCTAGATGCATAAGCAATTACTTTCTACTGTTGTTGAAGAACACAACCCAATCCTTTACCAGAAGCATCACTATAGATTGAGAAACCGCCGGTACCTGTGGGTAGCGCAAGTATCGGTGCTGTTGTAAGTCTCTTATTCAGATCCTCAAATGCTGCCTGGCAAGCTTCAGTCCACACAAATTTTTTATTCTTTCTTGTGAGCTTCATCATCGGCTCAGCAATCATGGCGAATTCTTTCACGAATTTCTGGTAGTAGCCAGCTAAGCCCAAGAAACTTCTGATTTCAGCAACTGTACTTAGTGTACTCTACTTCTCAATAGCAGCTATCTTCTTTGGATCCACCGAAATTCCTTCTCCCGTGACAACATGGCCAAAAAATCCACCTTGTCTAAAAAGAATTCACATTTAGATAGCTTACCAAAGAGCTTCTCCCTCCTTAAGGTTCCCAGAACTTTCCTCAGGTGCTCTTCATGTTCTTCTTCGGTCTTTGAGTAGATCAGGATGTCATCGATGAAGACAACAACAAACTGATCCAGGTATTCATGGAAGACCTTGTTCATGAGGTTCATGAATACTACAGGGGCATTCTTAATCCAAACGGCACGACAAAAAATTTATACTGACCATATTTGGTGTTGAACGCCGTCTTTGGAATATCCTTCTTCCTGACCTTGATTTGATGGTAGCCAGATCGAAGGTCTATCTTTGAGAACACCTTAGCTCCACTGAGTTGATCAAACAGGTCATCGATCCGGGGCAGAGGGTACTTGTTCTTGATGGTGATGTTGTTCATCGTCCGGTAGTCGATGCACATCCGTACAGTTCCGTCCTTTTTGGGCACGAACATGACTGGTGCTCCCCAGGGTGAAGTTCCATCTCTGATAAATTCAAGGGCCTTCAGCTCATTGATCTGGTCCTTCATTTCCTTGGCCTCCTTAGGGTTGACTCTGTAGCATCCCCGAGAAATAGGGGTAGAACCGGAAACTAGGTCGATGGTGAATTCTACATCTCGATCTGGAGGTAATCCTGGAAGACTATCAGGGAAGACATCCATGAATTCTGCTATGATAGGGTGAAGAGGCCCGGAGTCTTCGGTGATAGAGGAGTAAGTAATACCCTCCATATCTTCCGGAGCTCGAGAAATTTCAAACTCCGGCTCTCAAGGTGGGCTGAAGACTACACATCCTCTGTGACAATCTATCAGCGCATGCTGCTTACTTAACCAGTCCATTCCTAGGACTACATCATAGTTAGGTAAGGGCATCACAAGTAAAGGTGCTAAGAAATTGTGTCCTGAGATAGTTATAGGGTAGTTACAGGTCTCAGTGATGGGTATGGGTCCACCACCGGTCATAACTCTACATATCTTCTTGCTAAATCCCATAACTAGGTGGTGTGCAGAGATGAATTTTGATGATATGAAACTATGTGATGCACCCGAATCAAATAATGCTAAAGCAGGATGTGAATACACATAAATGAAACCTGCGATGACATCAGCGGTAGTTTCCTGCTCTGGCTCTTGTTCATCTGTTGTTAGGGCAAAAATTCGGCCAGTCTTCTGTTGGTGTTGCCCAAACTATTGTTGCTGAGTGGGTAGGGGAGCCTTCTGCTGTGTAGTTTCGGTCCGGTTGAAGGCCGTAGCGCATTCCCTCACTTGGTGGGTAGCAGACCCACAAACTAGGCAGTGCCCTAGTTTCTTCCTGCAGATGTTCGCTTGATGCCCTGGCCTATTGTAGAAATTACAGACAGGAATCTGCTTCTGAGGCGCTCTGTCATCGGTCCGTGCCTGATGATGCTGGTGGTGGTAGTGAAAAGGCCTGTTGTTATTATTGTGATTAGGCCTCTTCTGGTTATTCTGGAAGTTGCTAGTTCCATAATACTCCCTCTTTGAACGAGCAGGCTGACTCTTCTCTATGTCCTGAGCTCGTATTAGGATCCTCTCGTACGTCTTGGCTCCGTCTGCGATCACAGGAGTGAGAATCTCTTCCCTCTGTCTATACCTGAATCTTTCAACACGATCGGCGGGGTTAGTAACCAAGTTCTTGGCAAAGTGACTAAGTTGACCAAACTCTGCCGCGTATTCTCCAACAGTCATGTTCCCTTGCTTCAGATTCTGGAACTGTCTTTTCATCTCCCGTAACTCTGATGTTGAGAAGAACTTCCTGCGGAACAACCTCTTGAAAGTGTTCCAGTCAAGCTGCCTGTCCTGGAGTCGAGGTTCATTCCGATACCAGGTGCTGGCTACATCTAGCAGTTGGAGTCCCACAGCTTCAACTTGGAGGTCATCAGGAAGTCGAGAAACGCTGAGGAGACGCTCCATGCTGTCGAGCCATTCGTCAGCATCGATAATTCCCTCGGTTCCTTTGAAAGGTCGAGGGCCCAGCTTCTTGAATTTCTCGATATCGCCGACTTTAGCCGGCCTTGGTTCAGATTGGGCTGCTTCTCCTCTCTCCAATGCAGCCATAGCCACATTATGGGCATTCTCCATGCCTTCTCTCGTAATCGTCGTCTGTTCGTGATGAGCTTCAGCTTGAGTTCTCTGTGCCTCAAGCACTCCTCGTAGTAGGCCTACAAGGTCGGTAGGATCCACGGGCACTGGTGGGGCAACTGGATCGGGCACCACCGCAGGGACTTGCTGTTCAGTCTGGGAAGATGTAGGATCTAACACTTGAGTTGTAGTGTAGAATCCACGGGGTGCTGATGCATTATGGGGACGATCGGTCAGCTGCCGGGGTGTAGGATCCGGACTCGATTGAGGAGGTGGGGTGTGATCGGGTGATGACATCCCATCACCAGCAGGTTTGGTCTTGTCTGTGGCCATACTCTGAAAGGTTTAGGATTGCAAAACATAAGCAAGGTAGCCTACCATTCTATAACAAACAAAAATATTTATTTATAATATATTTCGGTCCTATATTGTGATAAATTAATGTTCTAGTGTTCTAAATGTTTCTAGATATGTTTACCTAAGTTGTTGATCAGACCTGTATGGGCCACCACTAAAATCATGTCACGACCCGGTCCCAAATTGTTGGGTCTAATCAGATCATGTCCAGCCTGCACCGTTGTGAGACAGCGGCAGCAAGCTGTATCCAAATGCAGGTAATCACAACAACACAATATATTTTGTCACAACATCTAAATTTCGAATATTAAATCTTGTCCAACAAAAAGTTCATTTAATACATCAGATAAAATAAAAATTGTCTTTTTATTCAAATATCAAAACTAAAAGGAAAATCATCATCTAGGAAGTTGGCTCATCAGCCTCAGGATCAACATCGTCAAAGTGGAAATCTGGAAGCACAGTAGGGTAGAGCTCTGAATGCCGTGAACGATCCAACAGTAGGCCGAAGCCCTGTACCAAAATTACTAACAACAGTAATCTATTCTAATAATAATATTAAATTATAAAATGTGTCTCAGACTTGGTCTAAACTGTCATGTTGCATTATAGCTAATGCCTCAACGTCCGGAAGTTCCGGTTTCGTTTGCATTTCGCTAGTACCCAAAATATTATTCGAAAGCCAAACTGTTAAATGACTATAGTAGAACTCAAGAAATAAGCCGAAAGATTTTCAAATATTTTAGAAAAATCGGGCAGCATCTCCTTTGTAATCGGGATAACCCAATAATGGAAAAAATACAACCAACATATCCCAAACCAGGAATAATGCCAACACCAAAATATATAACTGGAAAACCAACTAAAATCTATCTCAAAACCATAAATGTATACATATACCATAAAGAAATCCACATAGTTAAAGCCACCAGCATATGAGTTCCTAACAGAACTCAATCAGAAAAATCCGAAAACTATCGAACTCGAAATCAGAAACAAACCCGACTATTCCAAATCAAATTCGGAAAATCAGATCCAACTCCGAACAGGAACCAGAATATGAAATCCAAAATCACAGCATAAATTCCGAAATTTAATCGAAATCCAATGAACCAATTCTGATTTAGAAATCAGAACCAACGTCAACAATCGAATCCCATAGCGGGATCGAGACCATGTCATCATTGACACTAAATGGAAGGGACACAGGAACACTGAAGATACCTGGGGTGCTCGGCTAGAGCTCTCAGATGAGAAAAAAAGGAAGAAAAGGCAAATGCTGCGGTCTCGAAAAAAATCCAGAACAGCGCTGGAAACCACAATGAACGCTGGACAGCGTCCGGCGCACGGGGACACCAACGCACACAAGGAGGTGCGCACGGGGCAGCGCTGGAGGAGCGGGGCTTGTCGCTCGGGTTGGAATCAGCGTCGGATGGCACGCCGGAGGGAGGCGGTTGGCTCGGGGAAAGCCGTACGGGTCGCCGGACAGCGGGGCACGAAGGGGATCGGGTTCGCCGAGGGCCGACGGGCAGCGGGGGCGCGGCTCAGGTGAAGGGGTCGTCGGCGGGAAGGGCTCGGCACAGCTTGTGAAGCTAGGGCACAGGAGTGGGTTTTGGTGAGAGCTGTGTGATGGAGAGGGGATGAGGGTTTAAATAGGGGAATTTGGGGCTTACGGGAGAGGGAAAGAGGAGTCGGGCGTTAGGGAGCCGAGGGGGTCGGCTACGGCTGTTCGGGGAGGTTTCGAAAAGTAAGGGGTTCGGCCGAGCGAAGTTTGAGAAGGAAAGGAAAGGTTTCCTTTCTCTCAGGATTAGAGAATTAAGAGAGAGATAGAAAGTGAGTTAATGAGAGTAAAGTTAATGAAAGTTTTAAAGAAAAATATAAGAATTCTTTTGTTTTTAATAAAGAAATTGATTTTTTTTATAAATATATACTAAGGGACTTCCGAATCAACTTTGAAAAATTGAACTTGAGTTCGAGATGGGTTCAGGACGGGTCTGGACCAACATTAAAATCCAGGAATAATAATATTTCTAAAAATATGGTTTTTCCGAAAATGATAATAATTTAGCAACAAATTATAAAAATAAAATTTTATGGGTTTGACTAAACACTAAAATTCCAAAAATAATAATTTTAATCTAATTAAATAAAAGTAACACTGAATTAATTAATTAAAAATTATGGGTTTCATATTGACCTTAGTGGATTGGCATGCATTTAACTTCGCATTATCGATTTGAATGAATTCGAGGCAAAGGAAATTCGTTTGCGGAACATAGTATAAAAGAAGGGCCGAATCACCTACCGAGTTCTTTGATCGTGCCGATCGTCGAAGCGCTTTGTAACGTTCAAGCTTTAGTTATGCGAGCTCCTGCAATGGCACCAACACTTAGTTAGGATTTTTTCTTTATTCTCTCGCTTTGAAATTCGTAAATTACAACCAGAAAAACAATGCGAAAGTATTTCATCAAAACCAAGCGGCAAAAAGCTCCAAGAAAACTATACAGCGGTTTGGTCCCATTGAAGGGACTCTTATATAGAGCTCATTCGTCGAGACGCAGCTCGCTGCATCTAGGACTTATTCCAACAGAAGTCGTTCTATTAGTTGGATCGATTCTCGTAACGTTCGTCCAAATCGATTTGATCGATGCCGCAAGGTGTTATCGTTTACCAAGCTCAGCGATCGAGTCAGATGGCCATCTAAGTTCCCGACCGATCTGACTCGGTGCTAGCATATTATGAAGTCCGTCGTCTATCGAAGCGGGGTACTACATAATATACCATTAAGAAAAAGTTTCGTCCTGAAACTTAAGAACAAGGGTCTGACCTTAAATTAGGAAAACAACGAAGGCTACTTCTCCTTCATCTGTACCTCCATTTCCCACATCGACTCTTTAACTGAATGGTTCCGCTAAAGCACGCAGACCAAAGACATCGACCGATTTCAAAACACCTTCTCCTTACGGTCCAAAATTTGAATAGCCTTCTCCGAATAAGACAAGTCAGTATGTAGCTCCAACTGATTAAAGCTAACCACGTGACTTGGATCGTGTACGTATTTTTGAAGTTGTGAGACGTGGAAAATATCGTATACATCAGCCAAGGTAGGAGGTAGTGCGATCCAATAAGCAACCGTTGCAACTCGCTCGATGATCTCGAAGGGGCCCACAAATCTCAGACTCAAATTACCTTTAACGTCGAACCTCATCACACCACGCATGGGTGTTACTTTCAGAAACACGTAGTCCCCGACCAAAAATTCTAGCGGTCATCGGCGAAGATCTGCGTAGCTCATTTGTCGACTTTGCGCGATACGAAGTTTATCTCGAATCAAGCGGACCTTCTCGACGGCCTGCTCCACCAGTTCTGGTCCAAGCACTCATCGCTCTTCGACTTCATCCCAGCATATTGGTGAACGAAACTTCCTTCCGTAGAGCGCTTCATATGGAGCCATCTGAATGCTTGATTGATAACTGTTGTTATACGCAAACTCCGTAAGCGGCAAATGCTTATCCCAACTAGTCTTTAAATCGATTGCACACAAGCGTAACATATCTTCTAAGATTTGATTTAACCTTTTCGCCTGACCGTCTGTTTGGGGGTGGTATGTCGAACTAAAATTTAGTTTGGTCCCCATCGCCGCTTGTAGGCTCGTCCAAAAATGCGATAGAAATCGTCCGTCTCTGTCCGAAATTATTGAGGCTGGTACCCCGTGCAGTCGAACAATCTCGTCGATATAGATTTGTGCTAACCGATCGACGCTCCATCCTGCTTTAATTGCGATAAAGTGAGCCAACTTGGTCAATCTATCAACAATGATCCAAATTATATCATTCCCCCACGACGTCTTCAAAAATCCTACAATAAAATCCATCAAGATGTTGTCCCACTTCCACTCGGGAATGGCAAGGTCCTGCAGCTCTCCGCCTGGCCTTTGGTGTTCCGCCTTCGCTTGCTGACATGCCATGCACTGCGATATGAAAGTAGCCACATTCTTTTTCATACCGTGCCACCAAAAGTTGGTGCACAAGTCCTTGTACATCTTGGTGCTTCCAGGATGTAATGAGTACTTCGCATAATATGCCTCAGTCAGAATTTCTTTTCTGAGTTCGGCAGTTTCAAGAATGCAGAAACTTCCTTTTAGTCGCATCGTCCCGTCTCTGTCTTCCGCAAAGTCAGTCGCCCTTCCTGTTGAAATCAACTCACGCATCTTCTTCAGGAATGAATCGTCCTTCTATACGGTCTTTATTTTGCTAAGCAGGCTCGATCCTAACTTCAATTGAGCTAGGTGTAGGTATCGATACGCAATTCCGAGTTCGATACCCATCACTTCAAGGTCTTCCCGTATCTCATTATTCATGTCCAGTGATCCGATAAACATTCTGCTAAGCGCGTCGGCTACAACGTTTCCCTTTCCCGACGTATACTCGATCGTTAGCTCGTAATCTTTTATGAGTTCGAGCCAACGTCGTTGTCGTAGGTTGAGTTTTTGTTGCGTAAACAAGTATTTTAGGCTTTTATGATCGATGTATATTCTGCAAGCCACACCATAGAGGTAGTGCCGCCAGAGTTTCAATGCAAACACGATCGCTGCCAATTCTAGATCATGCGTCGAGTAGTTTTTCTCGTGCTGCTTCAACTGCCGTGAAGCGTAGGAAATGGCTTTATCTCTTTGCATGAGTACGCACCCGAGGCCAGTTCTCGATGCATCGCTGAATATCTGAAAGCCTTCTGGACCATCTGGAAGTACAAGGAATGGAGCCGATACGAGCCGTTGCTTCAACTCTTGAAAGCTGGATTCACAGTCGTCACTCCATTCAAATACTACTCCCTTCTAGGTGAGGCGAGTCAGAGGCGACGCTAGTTTTGAAAAGCTCTGTATGAATCTTCGGTAGTAGCCCGCTAAGCCCAGGAAACTTCGAAAATCGCTAGCCGAGGTAGGTCATTTCCAATCTACCACCGCTTCAATTTTCTTTACGTAAACCCCCAATATTTTCTAACTATTTTAGTGCTTTAGAAATTGTTTTTGCTATATTATTTAGAATTAAAGACGTAATTGGTATATATGCATGTAATTATATATATATATATATATATATATATATATATATATATATATATATATATATATATAATATGTATGATTGTGTGCTTGATATTTTAAATGCTACTAAATATAGCCTATAATTGTTACAAATTTTTTTGATACTTAATTACAAATTATAGGATTTTTTCTTGTGAATACACACACACACACACACACACACACACACACACACACACACACACACACACACACACACACACACATATATATATATATATATAAATATATATATTTATATATATTTGAAGAACCCTCGCATATATATATATATATATATATATATATATATATATATATATATATATATATATATATATATATATATTTGAAGAACCCCCGCATTTTATTAATCAAGGCTCAAAATGCCGAAGCCTAACTACGTATAGAAGGCACAAAAAGACAAAGGCTAGACAAGTATACCACAAAAGGAACTAAGAGGGGGAGAGACAACTCGACCACCAAGAGCTAGGGGTGGATCGAGGGCCAGAATGCTCTCGGACTGTGGGAGCATAGGGTGCTCCGTTTACGGCGTTGGCGGAAGACTTCCCGGATGAGCTGGTCGGCTGAGTATTGGAGCCCTTCGTATTTCGCCTTGTTTCGGTTCTTCCAAATCGCCCACGCGGCCGCTGCGACGATCTGGAGGCCGTTGGAGGCCGAACCCCAGGAGGCCGCCAGATCGTGGAAGCGTCCACCACCCGAAACAATCTTGTAGAGATGGTTAAGGGTCCTCCAGATGCTGCCTGGCAGGCTCCCCTGACAGAAGATGTGGTCAATGGTCTCCATCTGACGGTCGGAGCAGTAAGAGCATGCTGATGCTAAGCTAATCCCAATGGTGTTGAGGATCTCGTCAGTTGGCAGTTTCTTTTTAATGACTCTCCACATGAGGAAAGACCACTTCCTAGGTATGCAGGTGTGCCAAAAGTGCTCTAAGGTAAGATGCGGCTGCCCGATCCCTCGGACAATAATTCTTGTCGACCTTACCGAGAATGCTTCGGAGGCCTCGAGCGTCCATCTCAGCGCGTCGACATAGTGACCGATTCTCAAACCGTGCAGGCGGATGCTGTCTATCGTTTCGTTACCTGACCATTCGCGAGTCTTATCCCAGTTCCAGTCGTTAGTACTGGAGCTCCACAAGTCTCTGATCCTACTATCTCTGGGAGTCACCGTGAGGCCCGGGATCAAGCTGTCCCCGATCCATCTCTCCAGGAAAGGATTCGAATCGCCTAACCCCAGGTGGAGTTTCATCGCAGGCTCGGCAAGGTCACGTCCGATAAGGATACAATGCCAAGCCGCTGAGGATCTGCTGTTGGCTATGGCCGCTGAGGGGTGGATGTGCTTGAAGTACCTGGCCGTCATAACCTGGTCTATAAGTTCTCGCTCATGCGGAGCTTCCACCACAATTTTATTGAGAAAGCTTTAACGATGTGAGTGAGTTTGGTAAATCCCAGACCCCCTTCCTTGGTAGGATGAGCCATGGAGTCCCAACTGGCCCAGTGGTGCTTGTCTTGGCCATTGCTATGCCTCCAAAAAAAAATTACAAAAGATCTGCTCGATCGAGGAAAGAACTTTCTTGGGCGGTGAGCACACCGCCAGAGTATGGATGGGATAGAGGTGAGCACATGATTGATGAGGATCATCCTGCCGTCAGGAGATAAGGTTGCATTATGCCACCCTTTAAGTTTGTTCATGATTCTTGTGAACAAGTTCTCGAAGATGCCAACGTTGGATCTCCCGTACACAAGGGGGCAGCCGAGATGTTGAAACGAGGATGAGCAACAGAGAAGGATGTTAAGGTGGAGAGACTGAGTGCGTGCTCTCTTTTGATATTGTGGTGGGCATAGATAAATGCTCTTGGAAGGATTGATCTTCTGGCCGGAATATCTAGAGTACCTCTGCAGGGTGTCATGGACCACATCCATCGCCCCAACGTCCCTGGACGAGAAGATGAGTAAGTCGTCGACGAAAGCCAGGTGGGTGATGATAGGGCATCCACTGGATGTGTAATAGTGCTGGAAGTTCGGAGTGTTGACCATGTTGTTAAGATTCCTACTCAGAGCATCTGCAGCTATGATGAAGACAGTGGAGGATAGAGGGTCTTCCTGTCTAACTCTACGACTGGATTTAAAAATCCCTTCGATTTGGTCGTTGATAACTGTGGAGAACCACGAGTTGCTGATGGATCTCCATATGGTGTTGGTCCAACTTTCCGAGAATCCGAATGCCCTGAAGACCCAGATCATAAATTGCCAATCCAGTCTGTCAAAAGCTCTCTCCATATCGATTTTGACGACGATATTGCCCCCTATTGCTAGAAACTTCATGCAGATGATTAGCTCTTGGGCCAGCATAATATTGTCCCAGATGTTCCTCCCACGAACAAAGTCGCTTTGCTCCTCGGAAATGATTTTGGGAAGAATTTATGCCATTCTGGTAGCGATGATCTTGGAGATGATCTTATTGGCAAAAGTGCAGAGAATGATGGGTCGAAAGTCGTAAAAGAACTCTGGGTTTTCTTCTTTCGGGATAAGGATCAGCTTGGCACTAGAGATAGCTTTGGGGTAAGTGGCTCCTTCGAATAATGAATAGCCGCTTCGGTAATGTCCTGCTTGATAATATCCCAACAGGTGTGAAAGAAGACCCCTGAAAAGCCGTCCGGGCTGGGAGCACTGTGCTCGTTCAGAGCCCACACTTCTTTTTTTCCTTCCTGTTCAGGCGGTGGACATTCCAACTGGACGTTGTCGGTGTCATTAATGAGTAGAGGAATTTAGTCCAGGAAGGATCTCTCTTTGTGAACCGTCTCTTTGGAGAATAATTTGGAGGAGTAGTCCGCAGCGGCCGCTTGGATGCCCTTATGGTCCGTAATGATGTTTCTATTGTTGTCAGCAGTATGGTGAACCGTTAGCTTCTGTCTGCGACCATTGACGCAAGCCTGGAAGTATTTTGAGTTTTTATCCCCCTCGCTGTCCCATTTCAACCTAGTTTTCTGCTTCCAAAATTCTGTCTCCACTTTGAGCCTGAATTTGAGCATAGCCTTGGTGAGGTTCAGGGCTTTCCTGGCCGCCGGAGATCGGTTCGAAGCGGATATGGTTTCGGCACGGGTGACATCGCCCTCAGCAACCCGAACGGCTTGGAAAATGTCCCCGTAGGCAAGTTTGCTCCAATTAGACAGGGCTTTCCTCGTTGCTTTGAGCTTGTTGCTCACCCGGATGAGTGGATTGGGACATTCCGCTCGATTCCAAGCTTCCGCTACGATGCCCAAAAATTGGGGGTGTTCAGTCCAGAAGTCGAGGAATTGGAAATTCTTTTTGAATGGATTAGTATTGTTTTTAATTTCAACCAGCAGCGGGACATGGTCTGATTCAGATGAGTTAAGATGGGATATGTGGGTGTTGATCCCCATTCCGTGCCATTGAGCGTTCGTAAGGGCCCTGTTCAGGCGGAAGTACTGACGACGGTCACCTTCCTGCATGTTGTACCAGGTAAAAGCGTTGCCGGTAAACTGGAGAGAGGCAAGATGAGCATTGAAGATGAAGTTGTTGAAGTCTTGCATGGCTGATATGAGAGGGGGCCGACCTCCGATTTTCTCTTCTCTGCAGGTGATTGCATTGAAGTCCCTAATGCAAAGCTAAGGAGAGTTGATGTGGTGGAGATGGATGTCAAAAAGTTCGTTCCAGAGGTGTTTTCGCTCAGCAATACCACAACTGCCGTGGATCGCTGAGAGGATAGTGCGCTCTGGGAGCATGGGATGTTCCAACCAGCAGGAGAGGGCCTGCCAGGAGTCCCGGATGACCCCGATGTTGACGTCCTTCGTACTGAGGATCCAAATATCATTTTTGTCTGCTGTAGCCGTGGGGAGGCCCAGCTGTAGTTGGATTGATTTTAATCTTTTAGGAGGGATTTTGGGTTCGAGAATAATGAGGATATCGATCTTGTGGGTTTTCCGAAGACTGGAAATTCTCCACAATGTAGGTTTGTTCGCCAGACCGCGGACATTCCATAATAGGATGTTAAGCATTAATGAAGTTGTGGGAGGGTTTTTGTTCCGTTTGGCGGCGGATCTGGTTTGGATGGTTGTGGTTTCGACTGTTCCTTTCTTGGCGTTGTCCCCATATGAGGTTGACGCTACTGTCTTAGTCGGGGTGGGAGGGTCACGAGTGGATTGCTCATGTAGGTCCTTGGGGAGGTCAACCAATTCCCCAACGGAGTCCAGGGTGGGATCCTCCGAGGGGATGACTAGGGAATCATTGGCGCTCCCAATCTGAAGAATAGCTTGCTGGAGGGGGTAACATGTGGCTTGAACCTGAAGTCCTCTCTGAGCTTGGTCAGGCCCGAGGATAGCCAGTACGGCTTCAACTGGGTCATCATTGGCGTACTGTAGGTCAGCATCGCTGGTATCAGTGATCGCCTCTACCACCTCCGAGTTAGGGGTTGGGCGCATTCTCGGTAAGGACGAGATCAAATTGGGGGCTTGTAGTCTCCGACGGGACTTCCGCATCTCCTAAATCGAGAACGTCGAATTAGTTGGAGAGAGTGAGGGGTTAGGTGTTGAAGCGGATCAGGGCTTTGCTAGGGGGATCACTCTTGTCTGACTTGTCGTCATTGGAGCCGAATCGAGTGTGCGAGTTCGGAAGTGGTAGTAGGGGTGGCAAGGGTGTCCTCCCCTCAGCTTGCACGTTGTCTTTCCGGGATAATTTCTTCTTGAGTTCTGGGTGAAGACGGTGGCAGTGCTTTGTAAGGTGCCCTCTTAAATGGCAGTGGTTACAGAACATGATGTGATTATCGTAGAGGATTTGTTGGGTGTGGGTCTGATTGCCCAGCTCTATAGTAATAAAGTTGGGTGGTTCGGAATTGAGGTCGAGTTTCATACAAATTTTGGCATAGTGAGCCTTGGTGAGGTTGCTAGTCTCTGGAGCCGTGGCCACATACGTACCGAACGAATTGGCGATACGCCTAAGTGCCGCTGGGATAAATCATATGAGGGGTAAATTAGGCAGGGTTACCCAGGCAGCGACCAGTGCTGAGTCTTCTTTGGTGCTAAAGGCTGGTGACCACTTGATGATCTTCATCTGGTGGGAGTCGATCCTGCAAGTGCCTTTGGACCAGACAGTCCTGTGGTCAAGGTCGAAGGAGAGGTGTAGGAGAATATGTCCGGGATCGAGGGGGGCCACTCGGTAATCCATCGAGAATCTCCAACTGGCTATCGCTTCCTGCACCCTGGAGAGTTTGGGACAGCCAGTAGAAAATTTTAAGATAAATGTGTGGGGGAAGGATGATGATAGAGAAGTCAATTCCGAGTCGAAGAAGGGGACCAGAGGCTCTGGGGAGTCCTGAGAGTACACAATGTCCGGGAGGATGACATCAGGGAATAGGAGACCCTTCGAGGTTGTTATGTCCGGGCGTTGCTTGGCGGCATAGGATTGCTGGGCCACGCCGGGCGAAGAAGGATCCTGGGTCACTCCGTCGGACGGCGGGGTCGAACCAAGGAGAAAGTCTGAACGGGACGGGGGATTAGGGTTGCGGGGGCGGCCGGGGATAACCTGCCTGGGGGGAGGGGGAGGAAGGGACTGTCGAGGAGACAGTGGGGGACTGGGCAAGGGTCACACTGCTCTCTGGGGAAGGCGCCTCCTGCGAGGCAACCGCAGACTGAGAGGGGGAAGTGGTGGCGCACTGGACCGCCACGGAAGAGTCCCCGAGCCCGACGGCGTCCGAGGCGAGCCCTACCGTCGGCAACACTGGAATGGGGGCCACGGGAGCTAAGGAAATAGGGAGCGCCCGTTCCGATGGAGCAGGAACCGTGCCGGGTGGCGGGGGGGGCACAGGGTCGAGGCGCTGAATAAATGGAGGGGGTGGAGGCTAGGGAGGAGTGAGGAGGTAGAGAGGAGGAAGGGGCTGCGAAGAGGTCGGGGGGGCATCAAGGGTTGCGTAAAGCTGAGGGGGAGGGAGGGAGCCACCCGAGTACGCAGGAAAAAGGGGATGGAAGAAATACGTGTAACTGTGAGGGGGGCACGTGGGTAGCGTAAAACCCGGATCGGGCTCCTCCGTAGCGCGCTGCTAAAGGACCCAAGGGGGACACACCAAAGGCAGGTGGGGGATCTCAGCGTTACGTGCGGTAATGAACGTGTAAGGATCCGGGGGGACCCACCAAGAGGAGGTGGAGGAAACTCAGTGTTACGCGACTTAGCAAATGCGTAGAGGGGAGGGGCCTCCTCGATAGAGGAGCCACTTGCAACGGTCACGAGGGGCCTGGCGATGGGATGCCCGAAGCCTGCACCGCAGGGGGGCTCCCATCCCGATGGGACTGTAGTCCCGGAAGAAATTTGAAAAAAAGTGGGTGTGGGGGGAAGGCGGCAGCCGTTGGATGAATGCCGGGATGCTCCCAGCCCAAGACGGGGAGGTCTGAGGACCGGCAGGAGCCACAAGCAGGGGAGGACCGGGGGGTCGGACCAGCTCAAATGGAAAGGGGGAACGGGACTCCCGGGTAAGCCTTATGGGGAGGCGAAGCTACCGGACGGTGGCTGGTTGGGGCTGAAAGGGGGGAAGCCGGAGGATGAGGGGGAGGATGGCCTACCAAGGCCAGGCAATCGGCTGGCCAGGGAGGAGACATCGGGCTCCGCCAGGGAGAAGACCCTCGAAGGTCCGAGTGGGGAGAACGGAATGCCGGACGGCAAGAGCGGGGGAACCCTAGGGGCTCCCAAGGAAGGAACAACGGCTAGGGAGACATGTCATCTCAAAAAATATGTACATACATACATATATATATATATATATATATGTATATAGGGATGTTAAAAAAATAAATAAAAACAAAACCCGATACTGTAGCAATTGCTACAGTGCCTACCAAGACCCGAGCCTGGGGCTCTCGGCCGAAAGAAAGAAAAACGCAAAAATGAAGATTTGATTTCCCATCAAATCTTCATCCTAAATTCTTAGGAAAATTTCTCTATATCCCTTAGGGGATTCTCCACCACTTTGACTCAAAATCCAAGCTGAAAATAGTTTGGATTGATCCCAAATTAGGATTTAAATCTTGGTATATATTATATCGGTCAAATAGGGTTAAACACGAGAAATTCTCATCGAAACTCCATCCGACCTCGCACGAGATCACAGGAGCCACCCTGACGTTCGTGCTCCCCATCCTGATCGCCTGAATACTGCCGCCGACGGCCGCATCGCCAAGGAAGGGCCGGCCGACCGCCTAGAAACAAATGGTGCTCTGTTTTGGCCGATCACAGGTACCATCTTTCGTGATCTAATTCTCTTTGATTTCTCGATGGTTTTTTGAACAACCACCTCATAGATGAAGACAACATAACCCTCTTCGACTCCCTCTAGGGAGATTTGAAACTACCCACTAGATCGTATAGAAAAATTTGCACGAACTTGAGCAAAAACTGCTCGAAAAACTGTGATAGGAGGATGCCAAAACCGCAACTTAGAAGCCGGTTTCTGAATAGAATACTAGGATTACCGTGGAACTAATTGAAGACAGTTGTAGTTAACATAACCGGGATTAAAACACAACTTGCAGATCTGCGTTTTGAGTTCTATGCATGAATTAATTCGATGTTAAAGTTTGACAAACAACTCACTTTTAAAATAGTTAAACTTAGAAATTTTCTCGATACGGCGTACGCCCCGACAAACCAGGTGACGTGGTCACATGCTATATGCATCGAAAGGTGCGTATGGACGTTGCTGACGTGTGGGCACCGATGGAACTCAGTTTCGTCGCGTGTGTGCGACGAAATCAGTCCGTATCCGTCAAGATACTCCCATATCGCTAATTTGCAAACCTTGCCCTAACTTCGTGTACAGTCGTTGATTCGAGACGAAACTTATGCCAATAGGTCCAAATCGAAATTCTGGTCCTGTAAGCCAAGTTCGGTCCGATTCTGAGAAGGTTGATCGGAACGCCAAAATTTGGTGGGCCCGTGACCCGATCTAAAGGGCGATTTTTTACACGGCTCATCGGAATCCAAAACTGGACATACCATTGAGTTCCTCTCCTCAAACTGAATTCTTGGACATATAGTTTGAGGACTTTAGAGACCATAGACTTTGGCACGCGTTTCAGTACGAAGCGGGTCCAACGGCGGACATTATTTTGACCCAAAATTACGATTTTGCCCCTATTCCAGAATTGGACTTTTGGACATCGTTTCCTAGGTATATATTCTTCACCGAGATTATTTTTGATGTTTGTTTCAGCGTCTGGAGTCATATATGATTTGTGAGTTTTGTGCTGACGCTTGCTACTCTTGGATTGCCCTCCTCGCACCACAGGCAAGTATACCTTGCCATAGATTCTGATTGTGCTAATTTATTTTCAGTATATTTTATTATTGCATATTTTTTTCTTTTATTTGTCATTTTGTTTATATTGGGCGTCCAAGTCACACTTGGGTATGGACGATAAGATTTAGTCACACTTGGGTGCGGACAAGTATACCACTGCCATTTAAGTGGGCGTCCAAGTCACACTTGGGTGCGGACGACAAGATTTAGTCATTTTCGTTATTTTTATATTTTATTATGCATGTCGACCTAGAGTTAGACGACCACCTTATGTATGTAGGATATTTTTATATCTCCTATGGCCTTGACACATGTGTATCACGGGATGAGTGAGTTCATATAGGACACAGACCTGCGTATGCGACTGGCCATCGATACGTATGGGTCGTACGACGGATAGAAGGTAATTGCTACTAGTGTGTTGAGTTAGAAGCCGTAGCAGTTGCCAACTGGACAGGCTATGGATACATCTTGGATAGGAGCATTGGGGGGAGGGGACAGCTACTAGCATAAGGGCTACATTTATTTTTACACACTTTGTGGGTCGATAGTGACTCGTGTGAGCCCTACTTTCTGTCCCTGGCCGATAGCGACTCGGATGAGCGTTACCTACTGCCATTCTTTATTTATTCTGCTGATCCTACAGCCCTTGCGTACAACGTTGTCCTCAAAGTGCATCTCACATAGACGGTTAGGAGATCCTATAGAGTCACAGTTGTATGTTTACATATTCAATTATTTTGGCATGTTTTCTGTATCTTGTTACATCCCTCTGAGGACCTGGTGATCTCTCCAGGATTAGACGAGCATGACTATCACGAGGAGTACGGTACAGCATTAGATCCATCATACATCGGTGACGAGGCATCTCCTGCTCATACTTAGTTTTTATTCTTTATTATCTGAGACCTTGTATTGGACATCTTTTATCATCTTTCTTGCTGTTCGAGGAGGTTGGACTCCATTTAGTTGAGACTATTTTTTTATAGCTGTTTGAAGGGGGAATGTCCACCCGGCTATATTTTGACATCATCATTTATCTTATTTAGTGGACTTCATTATATTCTCTGTGTTGGGCTGTGGATGAGATTTAGTTATATTATTGTGGCGTATCATGTATCATTATTACAGCTTATGTACTAATACGGGGATTACCATATATTGGTGTATTCTTCGTATAAGTGCAGCTGGCATGTCTACGTACTTAGTCCTACGTATTTTGGGACTGGGCGTTACATATTTTTATGGTAGCCCATGCAGGTCTTGTTTTAATATTATTGGGTTACATGATTATGCCCAACAAGCCTGTAAATAGGAATAGGATGTAGAATCTCATCCACTTATCAATACCTTTCTTGACCTTTTTTCAACTTCTCATTTGATTGCTTGATTACATCCAGTTTGAATTTGTTCTAATCAACTCAATTCTTCGTGACAATATAGGATGAATCTTCGTAGTGGACGCGCTACTCCCCTCGCCATTACTAACGTGAACACCACTGCTCAAGAAGGACCAGTGAGTCCCTACCACTCCAGCACCATCCAGATTGCAGCCTGTGATGACACCCACTACTACTCAGCAGCAAGCCTCGGTACCTCAAGTGGGGCAGACAGACCCCAGAAACCCTGTAACTCAAGAGGAGTACCTACCGCCTCCTCCACCTTATCCACCCTAGCTTCTACCACAGATTCCACCCCCATATTTACCATCATCATATCCACCTCCACCACCTCCACAATGTCCACCATCATTATATCTACCACAACAGCCACCACAATATCCACCATCCTATCCACCCAAGCAGCCTCCACCATATCCATCACCATATCCATCACCATATCTACCACAGAATCCACCCACATACCCCCTGTAGTATCCCTATCCATATCCTTCATATCCTCCACAGTACGGGCCACAAGGTTCCCCACAGATCATGCCCCAGATGCCATATATGCCCTCACAGCAGCCCATGCCTCAGGCTGGTGGGGCTACTACAGAGCAGATCCTCCAGAGCCTGGTACAGGCTCAGATACAGCAGAGCGAGACCATCATGAGGAGTTTGGAGACAACATTGGCCCGAACACCATAAGCCTCTGTGGGTTCTATCGAAGGGTTCCGCAATATGAATCCTCCCCACTTCAAGGGCACTGAAGTGGCATTGGGATCACCAATTGGCTGGTTAAGACAGAAAATCTCCTGAAGGCTTCAGAATTATCCGTATATCTATGGATGACGACAGTGAAGTTATAGCTGGAAGGGAATGCTTATGATTGGTAGGCCGCAGAGGAGAGACGGCTGGGAGTTGATTAGACGTGGGAGGAATTCAAAAGATTATTCAATAAGAAGTTTTTCTCCGACGCTGCCAAGGATGCTCTATATGACCAGTTTCTACACTTGGAGCAGGGAAATATGACAGTTGATGAGTACGAGCCGAGTTTAGTCGATTGAGTCATTTTGTACCGGGGTTGGTTACGACGAAGCTGGAGAAAGCCAAAAGATTTCATAGAGGCTTGAGTATAGAGTTGCAAAGGTACACCAGCTCCGAGTCGAGGGTCTCCCAAGCAGCTATTCTGGCAGAGGCTAGAACTCAGGAGGCCATAAGCAAGAAGGCAAATCGACAAGATCCATCGACTATGGGGTCAGCTAAGACTACTACATGAGGGCCAGTGAGACGTCCTCCCACAAATAAACATCAGCAGAGGACCGGGCCATACCAGATACAAGAGAAGGCCACTTGCCATTACTGTGGCAAAGTTTGACATATTCATCGAAATTGCAGATGCCGGCTGGGACACTGTTTAGCTTGTGGATCGAACCAGCACCAGACCAGAGATTTCCCATTTCATAGGAACACTCCATAAAACCAGCAATAGAGGCCAGCAATTACAGGACCAGGAGTACCACGACCACCTTTACCCCCTCAGACAACCCAATTTCAGCAGGCTAAAGCACAGACGGGCAACCAGAGAGTTAGGAAGGCTTTTATATTGGCTGCAGAGGAGGCAGAACCGGAGGTAGACGTCATAGCAGGTACAGTTTTAGTTGCATCATTTCCTACCATAATATTATTTGACACTGGAGCCACCCATTCATTTACAGCTACTAGCTTTGCCACTAGACACAGTATACCCATGTCATCTTTATCTAAAACCATTAGAATCCTCACTGGAGGAGGAGTGGTACCTGTTAGTGGTGTTTGTAGGTTTGTCCTGTAGTGATAAATGGTAGAGAGATGAAAGCAGGACTTCTTGTATTTCTGATGTCGACGTTCGATGTGGTTCTCGGAATGGACTGGTTGAGCCAGCATTTCACTCTCATTGACTGCAACAGGGGCATTATCGTCTTTAGACCCTCGAGTGATGCGGAGTTCGAGTTCACCAAAGAAGCCTTGAAGAGCAATGCACCGGCATCGGGGACTCACATGATGATGCAGGACACCCCTCAGAACCCTATCATCACCGAGTTCGAGGATGTATTCCCCGAAGAATTGCCAGGACTGCCACCTGACCGAGATATTGAGTTTTCTATTGTGCTTATTCCGGGAGCCGAGCCTATTTCATTTTGAGTTTACCGGCTAGCGCCCAAAGAGTTGGTAGAGATGAAGACGCAGATTGATGACTTATTGGAGAAGGGCTTTATTCGTGCCAGTGCATCACCGTGGGGAGCACCCATTCTTTTTGTGCCTAAGAAAGATGAGATCGTACACATATGCATCGACTACAGAGCATTGAATGCAGTGACAGTGAAGAACGAGTACCCATTGCCGCGTATAGACGATCTATTTGATCAACTGAGTGGAGCAAAAGTATTCTCCAAGATCGACCTACGATCAAGCTATCACCAATTGAAGGTTCGGAAGGAAGGCATTGCAAAGACGGCTTTTCAATCAAGGTATGGACACTATAAGTTCTTGGTCATGACTTTCGGTTTGACCAATGCTCCCGCAGTCTTCATGAATTTAATGAACAAGATCTTTCACCAGTACTTGGACAAATTTGTAGTAGTCTTTATAGATGATATCTTGATTTACTCCAAGAGTCAAGAGGAGCATGAGCAGCATCTACGGATAGTTTTGGGAACATTGAGGAATGAGCGGCTCTTTGCGAAGCTTAGCAAGTATGATTTCTTTCTCAAGGAGGTATCATTTTTTGGTCATATTGTTACGGGTGATGGTATATCATTGGACCCAGAGAAGATCACAGCAGTCAAACCATGGCCCGCTCCCACATCAGCTTCTGAGGTGAGAAGTTTCTTCGGACTTACGGGTTACTACGACGGTTCGTAGAAGATTTCTCTCGAATAGCGGGGCCCATGACTCGATTAACTTGAAAGAATCAGAAGTTTGTATGGACAGATGAGTGTCAAGTCGCATTTGACGAGTTGAAGAAGAGATTGACTACAACACTGATCTTGACACTACCATCGGGTTCAGAAGGATTTGTGATCTACAGCGACGCATCCGGGAAAGGATTAAGATGCGTATTGATGCAGCACAGTCGTGTAGTAGCATACGCATCACGACAGTTGAGAGTGCATGAGAAGAATTATCCGACCCACGATCTAGAGCTTGCAGCGATTATCTTTGCCTTGAAGCTATGAAGACACTACTTGTACGGGAAGAATGTTGATATCTACACTGATCATAAGAGCCTCAGGTATATGTTTACACAAAAGGAGTTGAATATGTGACAGCGACGTTGGTTGGAGTTAATGAAGTATTACGAGATCGAGCTACATTATCATCCGGATATGTCTAATGTCGTGGCAGACACATTAAGCCGTAAGCCTATGGCACACTTTTTGACTACGCAGAAGGAGTTGATTAGAGACTTGGAGCAGCTTGGTATTGAGGTAGTATTGCCTGGAGCCGATGGCGTATTAGCCAACCTCCAAGTGCAATCATCATTGGTAGAGCGTATCAAGA
This sequence comes from Iris pallida, assembly GCA_029216955.1. Taxonomy (NCBI): domain Eukaryota; kingdom Viridiplantae; phylum Streptophyta; class Magnoliopsida; order Asparagales; family Iridaceae; genus Iris; species Iris pallida. The sequence continues at coordinate 2,226,758 of JANAVB010028000.1, read as the reverse complement.
TAGCATTGCCCACTGATGCAAGATTTCGATGCCTCAAAGAGAGGACTGAAGCAGGAGAGCAGACGGGATTGAGGATCCATCCCGACGGGACATTACGATGTGCTGATCGTATATACGTTCCTAATGGAGAGCTATAGCTGGAGCTAATGGCAGAGGCTCATAGTTCGACTTACTCTATTCATCCCGGAGAAACCAAGATGTACCGTGACTTACGACAGTATTATTGGTGGCACGGAATAAAGCGAAAGATAGCTCGTTTCGTTGCCAAGTGCTTGGTATGTCAATAAGTGAAGGCAAAGCACCAGAGGACAGCTGGACTATTGCAGCCGCTACCTATTCCCGAGTGGAAGTGGGAGCACATTACTATGGATTTCGTCACGGGTTTTTCTCGGAGTCCTAGGGGACGTGACGCAGTGTGGGTGATTATTGATAGACTTACAAAGTCGGCCCATTTCTTACCTTTCAGAATGGGCCAGTCGACAGAGGTATTGGCAGAGATGTATATGGAGCAGATTGTGAGATTATACGGTGTGCCTGTTAGTATGTAAACCCCCATAATTTATATTTGATTTAATTAATTTTTTTCATGTATTTCATAAGCTATGGATTGATATGATACGAGTTTATTAACATAATTAATGTATGTATGTGTGTGTATATATTATTATATGTGTGCATGTGCATATTCCTATTAAATAAGGAGTATGATAGAATCTAGGATTTTTGGAATTTATTATGATTTGTTGTCTTTTTTTTGATAGCTTAAAAAGATATAAAAATATATATATAATATATATATATATATATATATATATATATATATATATATATATATATATATATATATATATATATATATGTATATGGTATTATATATATTAGTTTTGTAAAAATATATACATAAGTATTGATGGTGGCCGAAACCCCCACCATCAGCAGCTTAAGGGGGTGGGCCCGACCCCATATTCCCATTAGCTAGAGCTAATGCTAGCAGCAGTAGCTGCAAATACTAGAGCAAACCCGAGCCCATACCTAGTCCTAATAGGAATTGCTAGCAGCGGATATATATATATATAACCAACCGCTCAAAGCTGAACCCTAACCCCTCCCCGCGATCAATTAACTCTCGACCCCAAGGCCGCCAACCTTCCCCCATACCCAGCGCTCACCTTCGATCTCCTGTCCGCCGTCGCCGACGTCCGGTTCGCCATCCAACCGCTCGGAGTCGACAGTTAAACAGAGAACACTCTGTTTTCGAGGAACCTAGGTACCCAATTTCAATTCCAAATATTTTTGATTCTATACAACGAAAGTTTGATCTATCGAATGCTATGCGTAGTAGACATAACGCTCTTCAAAACCCTTCTGATAGAATCGAGCGAAACACCATATATCTCTCGGTATTTTGAACCAAACTTCCCGAAAAACTGTCTAAATAGAACAGTTTCAGGGCAGTTCCAAACCCGTATTTGGAAGCCAAATTTTTGGCGATTCTTCGACTGTTTTGAAAAACTAATTGAACGCGTGTGAAGACAATATAACCAAGTGTAGAACGCAACTTATGGATCGAAGTTTCGATTAATATGTAGGAAGAAATCTGTAAGTGAAGTTGTCAGAAAAACTGGTTTCTAAATCACAAAAACATATGGAAATTGTCCGATACGACGTGCGCCCCGACAAACAGGGCGACATGGTCGCACATTATACGCATCGAAAGGCGCGTATAGACGTTACGGACGTGTGGGAACTGACGGAACTCAGTTTCGTCGCGTGTGCGCGACGAAATCAACGCGTATCCATCGAAATACCCCCGTATCGACGTTTTGCAAACTTGCCTATAACTTCTTGTACAATTGTCGAATCGAGACGAAACTTACGCCAACAGGTCCGGATGCATGCCAAGTTTGGTTATATTCGGAGAAGGTCGAATCGGAACCCATTTTTGGCGGGCCCGCGACCCACTCAAACGGGCGATTGTGTACACGGCTCCTCGAAACCCAAAACTGGACATACCGTTGAGTTCCTCTCCTCAAACTGAAATCGTAGACATGTAGTTTGACGACTTTAGAGACCGTAGGCTTTGGCATGCATTTCGGTACAAAGCGAGTCCAACGGCGGACATCGTTTTGACATGAAATTACGATTTTGCTCCTGTTCCAGAATTTGACTTTTGGACCATTTTTTATGTTTGTTTCAGCGATCGGAGTTGTTTGGAGATTGTGACGTTTCTTGGCTGACATTGTGATTACTTGGACTTGCCACTTTGCACCATCAGGCAAGATACCTTGCCACCTTACTATGTGATTATTATATTCTTATTTTCAGTTGTTTTTTTTAGCATTTTATTTCATGATATTTAAACTGTGCGTCCAAGTCACACTTGGGTGCAAGCGACTCTATCGGTCGTTTTTCTTGCTTATTTATTTTCTTGCATTGACTTAGTTTATTGACCACCCATTGATATTGAGGTATTGGTATATCTCATATGGCCTTGACACTTGTTGTATCACGTGATGTGAGTCACATATAGGACACGTATCCGCGTAGTCGGCTGGCCACCGATACGTATGGAGCGTGCGACGGATAGAAGTAACTGCCAATAGTATTGCATGTTAGAAGACTTGGCGATTACTAGAGGTACATATCAGTCATGGAGATGATGATACTAGGCATTGGGTGGGGAGAATAATACCTGACATATGGGCTTCTTTTCACTTTCTGATTACCTGTGCGCTCCACCGGAGACGCAGGCTCCAGGTGCCCTCTGACGTTTCCCAGAGCGTTATGGACGTAGCCCTTGCACATGGTGCCCTCTGACGCTTCCCGAGCATTATGGACGTAGGCCCCTGGTACCCTTTACGGGAACTATACCGATCCCATTTTTCAGCCAGGGTTCATGCGTCGAAGGATTGTGTCTTAACTGCATATTCACAGTAGAATGGTCAGGAACCCGATTACATGCATACTTTTCTCTTATTATATTATCACAGTTTATATGGCATGGTGTTTTCTTGTGTCTTGCTATGTCCCCTGAGGACCTGGTTATCTCTCCAGGTTTAAACGATATTCCACAGGAGTACGGAGCAGCTTTGGAGCTATCTTACATTGATGACGAGGCAGTGCCTTATGAGTTCTAGTCTATTTCTTATCTGAGACAGTTGTAGACATTATTTTACATCTCTTTTCTTTCTATTTGCGGAGGTTGGACTCTGATCTTGTGAGATTATTTTTCATAGCTGTTTGGAGTGAGTATGTTCATCCGGCTATCTTTTGATACTCTTATTTATTTATTTGGACTTCATTATCTTCTGTGTTGAGCTGTGATGAGATTAGATATGTTATTCTGGCCTATGATTATTTATTTACAGCTTATGTGCGTATATGAGGATTCCATATATTGGAGTGTTCTTCGTATATGTGCAGCTGGCATGTTCACGTACTTGGTCCTACGTATTTTGGGATTGGGCGTTACATGTTTTTATGGTGGCCCATGCAGGTCAGATTTAATATTGTTGGGTTACATGACTGTTCCCAACAATCCTGCATATAGGAATAAGAATATCTCATCCAGAACTACTACTACCTCTTGACTTCCAAACTCTTCGAAACTTCCTTGATTATTCGATTTACTTCATATCTAATCCTTCCTAATGTCAACTTATCTTCCTCGTGCCAACAGTATGAATCTACGAAGCGGACGCACGCCTGTCTTGGCCCTCACATCTGGTGAAGAGGCTACTCCGGAGGGACAGAATCCTCCCATGACTCCAGCGACACCCTACCAGCCAGAACTGTCGCAGCCTACTACGACACCGACGACGGAGTACCCAAATACCACAGCACCCCCAGGCAGCCAGGCTGGGCAGACCACTACCATGCCACCGGGAGGGAATGTACCATTGTCACCACCACCACCACCTTTCCCTCAGCAGTTTTCTCCACAGTCGGGACCTCAGATGCCTCCACCACCGACTGATGGGAGCCCTACTACTCAGTTTATGTATACCATGATGCAGGCTCAGCGGCAAAAGACTGAGCTGATGAGACAAACGATGATGGCAGCCATGGCTAGACCTCCACCACCACCTCCAGTACCAGTACCAGTACCAGCACCGGCTCTGCATCCCTATAAAGGCTCTATCAAGAATTTCACAGATATGAACCCCAAGGCCTTTAGAGGAACGGAGAAGCCATTAGAGGTATCACAGTGGCTTATTAGTACCGAAAAGCTACTGAGGGCATCCCAGTTGCCAGCTCGAGATTGGATGACAGCGGTGGACCTACTGTTAGAAGACAATGCTCACCACTGGTGGAAGGCGGAAGAGAGACGATTAGGTACTGGGATCACCTGGAAGCAGTTCTATGATGCATTTTATGAGAGATTCTTCCCTATTCATGTTCGAGATGGTCTCTATGACAAGTTCCTTCATCTGAAGCAAGGGAATATGACAGTTGACGAGTATGACTCAGAGTTCAATCGTCTGAGTCGATTTGGTGCGGGATTGATTTCGACAGAGTTAGAGAAGGCAAGGAGATTTCATCAGGGGCTTGCACCAGAGCTCAAGTCTTATACGACTACCCAGTCTCGAGTCTCCCATTCAGCTGTCTTGGAAGAAGCTCGTGCTCAGGAGATTCTTCGCAAGGAACAGCAGCATACATCGAGACGCCATACCCCAGCAGTTACACCAGCCTGAGCTACTCAGAGTGGACCTATTAGGAGGGCCACAGGACAGTTCCAGCAGAGACCGTCACCTTATCAGAAGCCCGTTTGCTATTACTGTAGAAAATAAGGACATATCCAGAACGACTGCAGGACTCGCCTTGGATTATGCTTGAGATGTGGATCCAATCAGCACATGCTCAAGGATTGTCCGGAGCAACATGAAATAGTACAAGCTCGGAAAATTCTGAGGCCCACAGCACCAGCTCTCCCAGCACCACAGCCCATAGCAGGAGCACCTCGTCCACCATTGCCTTCCCAAGGCGTACAGTACAACAAGGCCATAGCTCAGGGCCCGGGATAAAATTATGGGCAGGCATTCTCACTTGCTGTTGAGGATGTAGAGACAGAGGCAGAGGTTATAGCAGGTATGGTTCTAGTTGCATCTTTTCCTGCTATTACATTATTTGATACTGGAGCCACACATTCATTTATAGCTACTAGTTTTGCCACTAGACACAGCATTCCCATCACACCCTTAGCTATGAATGTTAAAATCCTCACTGGAGGAGGAGTTGTACCTGTTAGTGGTGTTTCTAGACTTTGTCCTGTAGTGATAAATAGCAGAGAGATGATGGCACGATTTCTTGTATTCCCCATGCCGACATTTGATGTGGTTCTCGGAATGGACTGGTTGAGCCAGCATTTCGCTCTCATAGACTGCCATAGGAGCAGTATTATCTTTAGACCTCCGAATGAGGCAGAGTTTGAGTTCACCAAAAAAGATAGAGATAGTTGTGAAGCACCCACATCGGGGACTCACATGATGATGCATGACACCCCACAGCATCCTATTATCACTGAGTTCGAGGATGTATTCCCCGAGGAGTTGTCAGGACTACCCCCTGACCGAGATATTGAGTTTTCTATTGAGCTTATTCCCGGAGCTGAGCCTATTTCATCTTGAGTATATCGCCTGGCACCCAAGGAGTTGGTAGAGATGAAGACACAGATTGATGACTTATTAGAGAAGGGATTTATTCGTGCCAGTACGTCACCATGGGGAGCACCCGTTCTTTTTGTACCTAAGAAAGATGGGACAGTGCGCATGTGCATCAACTACAGAGCACTGAATGCGGTGACAGTGAAGAACAAGTATCCCTTGCCACGTATAGACGATCTATTTGACCAACTGAGTGGAGCAAAAGTATTCTCCAAGTTTGATTTACGATCAGGCTATCACCAATTGAAGGTTCGGAAGGAAGACATTGCTAAGACGGCCTTTCGATCGAGGTATGGACACTACGAGTTCTTGGTCATGCCTTTCGGTTTGACCAATGCTCCCGCAGTTTTCATAAATTTGATGAACAAGATCTTTCACCAATACTTGGACAAATTTGTAGTAGTCTTTATAGACGATATCTTGATTTACTCCAAGAGTCAAGAGGAGCATGAGCAGCATCTACGGATAGTTTTGGGAACATTGTGGAACGAGAGACTCTTTGCGAAGCTTAGAAAGTGTGATTTCTTTCTCAAGGAGGTATCATTCCTTGGTCATATTGTTACGGGCGATGGTATATCGGTAGACCCAGAGAAGATCACAGCAGTCAAATCATGGCCCGCTCCTACATCAGCTTCTGAAGTGAGAAGTTTCCTCGGACTTGCGGGTTACTACCGATGGTTTGTAGAAGATTTCTCTCGAATAGCGGGGCCTATGACTCGATTAACTTGCAAGGATCATGAGTTTGTATAGACAGACGAGTGTCAAGCCGCTTTTGACGAGTTGAAGAAGCGATTGACCACAACACCGATCTTGACACTACCATCGGGCCCAGGAGGATTTGTGATCTACAGTGATGCATCCGGGAAAAGATTAGGATGTGTATTGATGCAGCACGGTCGGGTAGTAGCTTATGCATCGTGACAGTTGAGAGTGCACGAGAAGAATTATCCGACCCACGATCTAGAGCTCGCATCGGTTATCTTTGCTTTGAAGCTATGGAGACACTACTTGTACGGCGAGAAGGTTGATATCTATACTGATCATAAGAGCCTCAAGTACGTGTTTACATAAAAGGAGTTGAATATGCGACAACGACGTTGGTTGGAGTTGATAAAGGATTATGAGATCGAGCTACATTATCATCCGGGCAAGGCTAATGTCGTGGCAGACGCATTAAGCCGTAAGCCCATGGCACACTTTTTGACTACACAGAAGGAATTGATTAGAGACTTGGAGCAGCTTGGTATTAAGGTAGTATTACCGGGAGCAGATGGCGTATTAGCCAACCTCCAGGTGCAATCATCATTAGAAAAGCGCATCAAGGCAGCATTGCCTAATGATGCTAGATTTCGACGGCTGAAAGAGAGGATGGAAGCAGGAGAGCAGACAGGATTGAGGATCTACACCGATGGGACACTGCGATACGATGATCGCATTTATGTACCCAATAGAGATCTACGACAGGAGCTGATGGCCGAGGCTCACAGTTCGACTTACTCTATTCATCCCGGAGGGACCAAAATGTATCGTGACCTACGACAGTATTATTGGTGGCATGGAATGAAGCGAGAGATAGCTCGTTTCGTTGCCAAGTGCTTGGTATGTCAACAAGTGAAGGCAGAGCATCAGAGGACGGCCGGATTATTGCAGCCGCTATCCATTCCCGAGTGGAAGTGGGAGCACATTACTATGGATTTCGTCACGGGTTTTCCTCAGAGTCCTATAGGACGTGACGCAGTGTGGGTGATTGTTGATAGACTTATGAAGTCAGCCCATTTCTTACCTTTTAGAGTGGGCCAGTCGACAGAGGTATTGGCAGAGATATATATGGAGCAGATTGTGAGATTGCATGGTATGCCTGTTAGTATTGTGTCGGACCGTGACTCGAGATTTACTTTGCATTTTTGGAGGAGCATGCAAAAGAGTTTGGGCACTCGATTGAAGTTTAGCATATCATACCATCCACAGACAGACGGCCAGTCGGAGCGTACCATTCAGACGCTAGAGGATATGTTGAGAGCGTGTATGCTTGATTTTGGTGGTTCGTGGGAGGACCATCTCCATCTTATTGAGTTTTTCTACAATAATAGCTATCAAGCGAGCATTCAGATGGCTCCGTTTGAGGCATTATATGGTAGGAAGTATCGGTCTCCTGTTTGTTGGAGAGACATAGGAGAGCGACAGCTATTGGGTCTCGAGTTGGTCTTGAGCACAGTGGAGATAGTGAAGAAGATTCAAGGCCACCTGCGAGCAGCGCAGGATCGTCAGAAGCAGTAGGCAGATAATCGTCGTCGACCCTTGGAGTTCAAAGAGGGTGACCATGTGTTCTTGAAGATATCCCCTACTAGAGGCACGATTCGATTCGGAGGACGTGGCAAGTCGAGTCCAAGGTACATCGACCCATTCGATGTCTTGGAACGTGTTGGAGAGGTTGCCTACAGATTGGCACTGCCACCGTCACTAGAGGGAGTGCATGACGTATTCCATGTATCTCAACTGAGGAGGTACGTGGCAGACAACAATCATGTGCTTAATCACTCCGAGATCACAGTTGGACCAAGTTCGTAGTATGAAGAGCAACCAGTAGGTATCCTCGATCGCCGGGTGAAGGTGTTACAGAATCAATCTATTCCATTGGTTCGCGTGGCATGGAAGCATCACTCGACGGGGGAGTCTGCTTGGGAGCGCGAGGACGACATCCGAAATTGCTACCCGCAGTTGTTCAAAAACGAAGGTATGTCTTGCATTATATTTCCATGCATTGCATTTGATCCCCGACCTTAGTTTAATTTCGAGGACGAAATTTTCCTTAAATTGGGTAGGATGTAAACCCCCATAATTTATATTTGATTTAATTAATTTTTTTTATGTATTTCATAAGCTATGGATTGATATGATACGAGTTTATTAACATAATTAATGTATGTATGTGTGTGTATATATTATTATATGTGTGCATGTGCGTATTCCTATTAAATAAGGAGTATGATAGAATCTAGGATTTTTGGAATTTATTATGATTTGTTGTCTTTTTTTTGATAGCTTAAAAAGATATATATATATATATATATATATATATATATATATATTTATATATATATATATATATATATATATATATATATATATATATATGTATATATATATATATATATATATATATATATATATATATATATATATATATATATGGTATTATATATATTAGTTTTGTAAAAATATATACATAAGTATTGATGGTGGCCGAAACCCCCACCATCAACAGCTTAAGGGGGTGGGCCCGACCCCATATTCCCATTAGCTAGAGCTAATGCTAGCAGCAGTAGCTGCAAATACTAGAGCAAACCCAAGCCCATACCTAGTCCTAATAGGAATAGCTAGCAGCGGATATATATATATAACCAACCGCTCAAAGTCGAACCCTAACCCCTCCCCGCGATCACTTAAATCTCGACCCCAAGGCCGCCAACCTTCCTCCATACCCAGCGCTCACCTTCGATCTCCTGCCGCCATCGCCGACGTCCGGTTCGCCGTCCAACCGCTCGGAGTCGACAGTTAAACAGAGAACACTCTATTTTCGAGGGACCCAGGTACCCGATTTCAATTCCAAATATTTTTGATTCTATCCAACGAAAGTTTGATCTATCGAATGCTATGCGTAGTAGACATAACCCTCTTTAAAACCCTTCTGATAGAATCGAGCGAAACACTATATATCTCTCGGTCTTTCGAACCAAACTTCCCGAAAAACTGTCTAAACAGAACAGTTTCAGGGCAGTTCCAAACCCGTATTTGGAAGCCAAATTTTTGGCGATTCTTCGACTATTTTGAAAAACTAATTGAACATGTGTGAAGACAATATAACCAAGTGTAGAACGCAACTTGTGGATCGAAGTTTCGGTTAATATGTAGGAAGAAATCTGTAAGTGAAGTTGTCGGAAAAACTGGTTTCTAAATCATAAAAACATATGGAAATTGTCCGATACGACGTGCGCCACGACAAATCGGGCAACGTGGTCATGCGTTATACGCATCGAAAGGCGCGTATAGACGTTACGGACGTGTGGGAACTGACGGAACTCAGTTTTGTTGCGTGTGCGCGACGAAATCAACGCGTATCCGTCGAAATACCCCCGTATCGACGTTTTGCAAACTTGCCCATAACTTCGTGTACAATCGTCGAATCAAGACGAAACTTGTGCCAACAGGTCCGAAACAAAATTCTGGTCCTGCATGCCAAGTTTGGTTCTATTCGGAGAAGGTCGAATCGGAACCCATTTTTGGCGGGCCCTTGACCCACTCAAATGGGCGATTGTGTACACGGTTCCTCGGAATCCAAAACTGGACATACCATTGAGTTCCTCTCCTCAAACTGAAACCGTAGACATGTAGTTTGACGACTTTAGAGATCGTAGTCTTTGGCACGTGTTTCGGTACAAAGCGAGTCCAACGGCGGACATCGTTTTGACCCGAAATTATGATTTTGCCCCTGTTCCAGAATTTGACTTTTGGACAGGCATTTCCTAGGTATATCTTCTTCACCGAGACCATTTTTGATGTTTGTTTCAGCGATCGGAGTTGTTTGGAGATTGTGACGTTTCTTGGCTGACATTGTGATTACTTGGACTTGCCACTTTGTACCATCAGGCAAGATACCTTGCCACCTTACTCTGTGATTATTATATTCTTATTTTCAGTTGTTATTTTCAGTATTTTATTTCGTAATATTTAAACTGTGCATCCAAGTCACACTTGGGTGCAAGCTACTCTATCGGTCGTTTTTCTTGCTTATTTATTTTCTTGCATTGACTTAGTTTATTGACCACCCATTGATGTTGAGGTATTGGTATATCTCATACGGCATTGACACTTATTGTATCACATGATGTGAGTCACATATAGGACACGTATCCGTGTAGTCGGCTGGCCACCGATACGTATGGAGCGTGCGACGGATAGGAGTAACTGCCAATAGTATTACATGTTAGAAGACTTGGCGGTTACTAGAGGTACATATCAGTCATGGAGATGATGATACTAGACATTGGGTGGGGAGAACAATACCTGACATATGGGCTTCTTTTCACTTTCCGATTACCTGTGCGCTCCACCAGAGACGCAGGCTCCAGGTGCCCTCTGACGTTTCCCAGAGCGTTATGGACGTAGCCCTTGCACATGGTGCCCTCTGACACTTCCCGAGCGTTATGAACGTAGGCCCCTGGTACCCTTTATGGGAACTATGTCTCAACTGCATATTCACAGTAGAATGGTCAGGAACCCGATTGCATGCATACTTTTCTCTTATTATATTATCATAGTTTATATGGCATGGTGTTTTTTTGTATCTTGCTATGTCTCCTGAGGACCTGGTTATCTCTCTAGGTTTAGACGATATTCTACAGGAGTACGGAGCAGCTTTGGAGCTATCTTACATTGATGACGAGGCAGTGCCTTATGACTTCTAGTCTATTTCTTATCTGAGGCAGTTGTAGACATTATTTTACATCTTTTTTCTTTCTATTTGCGGAGGTTGGACTCCGATCTTGTAAGACTATTTTTTATAGCTGTTTGGAGTGAGTATCTTCACCCGGCTATCTTTTGATACTCTTATTTATTTATTTGGACTTCATTATCTTCTGTGTTGAGCTGTGATGAGATTAGATATGTTATTCTGGCCTGTGATTATTTATTTACAGCTTATGTGCGTATATGAGGATTCCATATATTGGAGTGTTCTTCGTATATGTGCAGCTGGCATGTTCACGTACTTGGTCCTACGTATTTTGGGACAAGGGCATTACATAGTATTGTGTCGAACCGTGACTCGAGATTTACCTCATACTTTTGGAGGAGCATACAAGAGAGTTTGGACACACAGTTGAAGTTTAGCACGGCGTACCGTCCGCAGACAGAAGGCCAGTCTGAGCATACCATTCAGACGCTAGAGGATATATTGAGAGCGTGCATGCTTGACTTTGGCGGTTCATGGGAGGACCATCTTCATCTTGTTGAGTTTTTCTACAATAATAGCTATCAAGCGAGTATTCAAATGGCTCCGTTTGTAGCATTGTATGGTAGAAAGTGCAGGTCTCCTGTTTGTTGGAGCGATATATGAGAGCGACAACTATTGGGTCCCGAGTTAGTCTTGAGCACAGTGGAGACAGTGAAGAAAATTCAAGGCCACCTGCGAGCAGCACAGGATCGTCAGAAGCAGCGGACAAATAATCGTCGTCGACCTTTGGAGTTTAAAGAAGGCGACCATGTGTTCTTGAAGATATTCCCTACTAGGAGCACGATTCGATTCGGAGGATTTGGCAAGTTGAGTCCAAGGTACATTGGACCTTTCAATGTCTTGGAACGGGTTGGAGAGGTTGCCTATAGATTGGCCTTGCCACCGTCGCTAGAGGGAGTGCATGATGTATTCCATGTATCTCAGCTGAGGAGGTACGTGGCGAACAGCAATCATGTGCTTGATTACTCCGAGATCACAATTGGACCGAGTTTGTCGTACAAAGAGCAACCAGTAGGTATCCTCGATCGTCGAGTGAAGGTGTTGCGGAATCAATCTATTCCATTGGTTCGCGTGGCATGGAAGCATTACTCGCCAGGGGAGTCTACTTGGGAGCGCGAGGACGACATTCAAAATCGCTACCCGCAATTGTTCGAAGACGAAGGTATGTCTTGCATTTAAGCTCTTAAATTACTATCAATTTCCTTGCATTACATTTGATTCCCCGACCTTAGTTTAATTTTGAGGACAAAATTTTCTTCAAGTTGGGTAGGATGTAAACCCCCAATATTTTTTAACTATTTTAGTGCTTTAAAAATTATTTTTGCTATATTATTTAGAATTAAAGAGGTAATTGGTATATATGCATGTAATTATATATATATATATATATATATATATATATATATATATATATATATATATATATATATATATATATATATATAATATGTATGATTTTGTGCTTGATATTTTAAATGCTACTAAATATAGCCTACAATTGTTACAAAGTTTTTTTTGATACTTAATTACAAATTATAGGATTTTTTCTTATGAATATATATATATATATATATATATATATATATATATATAGGGATGTTAAAAGAAAATAAAAACAAAACCCTACACTGTAGCAATTGCTACAGTGCCTACCAAGACCCGAGCATGGGGCTCTCGGCCGAAAGAAAGAAAAACGCGAAAATGAAGATTTGATTTCCCATCAAATCTTCATCCTAAATTCTTAGGAAAATTTTCCTATATCCCTTAGGGGATTCTCCACCACTTTGACTCAAAATCCAAGCCAAAAATAGATTGGATTGATCCCAAATTAGTATTTAAATCTTGGTATATATTCCATCGGTCAAATAGGGTTAAACACGAAAAATTCTCATTGAAACTCCATCCGACCTCGCACGAGATCACATGAGCCACCCCAACGTTCGTGCATCCCATCCTGATCGCCTAAACACTGCCGCCGACGGCCGCATCTCCGAGGAAGGGCCGGCTGACCGCCTAGAAACAGAGGGTACTCTGTTTTGGCCGATCACAGGTACCATCTTTCGTGATCTAATTCTCTTCGATTTTTTGATGGTTTTTTGAACTACCACCTCACAGACGAAGACAACATAACCCTCTTCGATTCCCCCTAGGGAGATTTAAAACTACCCACTAGATCATGTAGAAAAATTTGCACGAACTTGAGCAAAAATTGCTCGGAAAACTGTGATAGGAGGATGCCAAAACCGTAACTTAGAAGCCGGTTTCGGAAAAGAATACTAGGATTACCGAGGAACTAATTGAAGACAGTTGTAGTTAACATAACCAGGATTAAAACGCAACTTGCAGATCTGCATTTCGAGTTCAATGCATGAATTAATTCGACGTTAAAGTTTGACAAAAAACTGATTTTTAAAATAGTAAAACTTAGAAATTTTCTCGATACGGCATGTGCCTCGACAAACTGGGCAACGTGATCACGCGCTATACGCATCGAAAGGCGCGTATGGACGTTGCTGACGTATGGGAACTGTCGGAACTCAGTTTCGTCGTGTGTGTGTGACGAAATCTGTCCGTATCCGTCAAGATACCCCCGTATCGCCAATTTGCAAACCTTACCCTAACTTCATGTACAGTCGTTGATTCGAGATGAAACTTGCGCCAACAGGTCATAATTGAAATTTTGGTCCTGCATGCCAAGTTTGGTTCGATTCTGAGAAGGTTGATCAGAACGCCAAAATTTGGTGGTTTCGCGACCCGATCTAACAGACGATTTTGTGTACGGCTCATCGCAATCCAAAAATGGACATACCATTGAGTTTTTCACCTCAAACTGAATTCGTAGACATATTGTTTGACGACTTTAGAGACCATAGACTTTGGCACGCATTTCGGTACGAAGCGGGTCCAACGGCGGATATCGTTTTGACCCAAAATTACGATTTTGCCCCTGTTCCAGAATTGGACTTTTGGACAGGCGTTTCCTAGGTATATCTTCTTCACCGAGATCATTTTTGATATTTGTTTCAGCGTCTTGAGTCATCTGTGATTTGTAGTTTTGTGTTGACGCTTGCTACGCTTGGATTGCCTTCCTCGCACCACAGGCAAGTATACCTTGCCATAGATTCTGATTGTGCTAATTTATTTTCAGTATATTTTATATTTCTTTCTCTTATTTATCATTTTGTTTATATTGGGCATCCAAGTCACACTTGGGTGCGGACGACTAGATTTAGTCGTTTTCGTTATTTTTATATTTTATTATGCATGTCGACTTAGAGTTAGACGACCACCTTATGTATGTGGGATATTTTCATATCTCCTATGGCCTTGACACATGTGTATCACGGGACGTGAGTTCATATAGGACACGAACCTGCGTATGCGACTGTCCATCGATACATATGGGTCGTGCGACGGATATGAGGTAATTGCTACTAGTGTGTTGAGTTAGAAGCCGTAGCAGTTGCCAACTGGACATGCTGTGGATACATCTTGGACAGGAGCATTGGGGGGGGGGGACAAATACTAGCGTAGGGGATACATTTACTTTTACATACTTTATGGGCCGATAGTGACTCGTATGAGCGCTACTTTCTGTCCCTGGCCGATAGCGACTCGGATGAGCGTTACCTACTGCCATTCTTTATTTACTCTGCTGATCTTACAGCCCCTGCGTAGAACGTTGTCCTTAAAGTGCATTTCACATAGACGGTTAAGAAATCATGTAGAGTCATAGTTGCATGTTTACACATTCAGTTATTTTGGCATATTTTCTGTATCTTGTTACGTCCCTCTGAGGACTTGGTGATCTCTCCAGGATTAGACGAGCAGCACTATCCCGAGGAGTACGGTGCATCATTGGATCCATCATACATCGATGACGAGGCATCTCCTGCTCATACTTAGTTTTTATTCTTTATTATCTGAGACCATGTATTGGACATCTTTTATCATCTTTCTTTCTGTTTGAGGAGGTTGGACTCCATTTAGTTGAGACTATTTTTCCATAGCTGTTTGGAGTGGGTACGTCCACCCGGCTATATTTTGACATCATCATTTATCTTATTTAGTAGACTTTATTATATTCTCTGTGTTGAGCTGTGGATGAGATTTTGTTATATTATTGTGGCTTATCATGTATTATTATTACAGCTTATGTACCAATACGGGGATTACCATATATTGGTGTATTCTTCATATAAGTACAGCTGGCATGTCTACGTACTTAGTCCTACGTATTTTGGGACTGGGGCGTTACATGTTTTTGTGGTGGCCCATGCAGGTCTGTTTTAATATTGTTGGGTTACATGACTGCGCCCAACAAGCCTACAAATAGGAATAGGATATAGAATCTCATCCACTTATCAATACCTTCCTTGACCTTTTTTTAACTTCTCATTAGATTGCTTGATTACATCCAGTTTGAATTTGTTCTAATCAACTCAATTCTTCATAACAATATAGGATGAATCTTCGTAGAGGACGCGCTACTTCCCTCGCCATTACGGACGGGAACACCTCTGCTCAAGAAGGACCGGTGAGTCCCTACCACCCCAGCACCATCCGGATTGCAGCCTGTGATAATACCCCCCACTATTCAGCAGCAAGCCTCGGTACCTCAAGTATTCTGCACAGTCGAAACGCAACATACGCCTCGCCGAGATTGCCGATACCATCATTGCCGTCTTCGAGACCGTACCGCACGAATATGAGAACTTTGTCTGGCCAGGAAGACGAAACACCACTCTCTTTTTCGTGCACTCGATCGTTGCATGATAAGCGCCCAACCAATCCATGCCCAGGATTATGTCGTACTCTTTGATGTCTAGTACTACGACATACAAGGATAGATTTCTTCTCCCGATGCAAATGTGGCCATCCCTACAAATAACGTTCGCAGGCATATCGACTCCCGACGGAGTGCTAACGCTAAGGTCTATATCTAGTAATTGCATGGTTATTTTATTTTCTTTCGCATAATCAGCAGATATAAAACTATGCGTCGCATCTGAATCGAATAGTACTCGAGCAGGTATATTTTTGTAGAGTAATATACCTGTTACAACAGTATCGGATGCGAACGCCTCGTTCCGAGTTAATGCATAGACTCGGCCTTCAGCCCCATGGCATTGATTCTGCGGGTTGACTGGTACCGCATTCGCACCTTGCAGTGTAGCCGCTTTATACAGATTTGGAACATTTCTTGGGGGTGTTGATTTGGCTTTCCCGCATGAGAGAATTGACTGAAGTGGCCCAGCTCGCCGCACTTGAAGCATGTTCTCAATTTATAATCGGGTGCTTGGTACCCGTGCTTGCTGCATCTGTTGCAATTTACTACGACAAAGTGACCTCGATTCTAAGACGTATTTTGACGCTTTGGTACCCCCGATCCCCCGACGTCGTTAGGTCATTTATTAAAATTGTTGCGGACGACCGGCACGGCTCGTTGCGACATACGACCGAAGATTCGCTCACTATCAAGTACAGCTTCATAGGATTCATGATAGGTTTGGCATCGCTGATTCATGACGTCCCTACGCAATTCGTTGTTGAGGCCTTGTTAAAACCGCTCGTACCATTCTTCTTTGTAGGACAGGAAGGCGCAGAAAAATTTTACAAGTTTCGAGAAGCTTGTATCATAATCTTCAACAGTCATGTTCCCTTGCCTCAACATCATGAACTCATCCCCCTTCTGTCGATGAATGGCACGAGGAACGTACGGCTCAAGGAAGGCTGCCTTGAATATTTTTCAGGAAATCTTGGTATTGGGATCGGTTTCACAGATTTCCTGTTTCTTTGCCATCCATCAGTCGTATGATCTCAGTTGTAGCCGTAGCGCCGCACAGGCTACCCTCTGGGATCCTTCGATGCTGAAAAGATCGAATAAGTCCTCTATTTCTGCGAGCCATCCCACTATCATATCGGACTCTGCTCGGCCGTTGAACTTCGGTGGGTTCATCTTGCGGAACTCCTTTACTTTAAACATGAAAGAAGAGTTTATCATTTGTGGTTGGACTTCTTCCTCGACTTCTGTCACGCCCCAGAACCAGAATACTGGAGAGCGGGGGCGAACATAGCCAGCTACGTATATTGAAATGAAGTCCATCTCGCTATACGGTCATGGCTGTCTAGATATGAGGGTTTACTACAAGCCAACAGTCTCTTAAGGTCAAGCCTACTGTCTCAATCTCAAACAAATAATATAATTACAAGATGTTTGACCACCAAATATACAATAAAAGGCGTCCCAAATATTACATATCAGCTGATCATGAAGCTAGTCGTACAAAATGCTAGGACTAGCCAGAGTTAAGTCATACATGATCAACCCTAGGATTTGTTAATCATGTTTACAGCCCGTAGGCAGACAGTAAGTAAAGTGCATCGAGCTAACAGGTGCTCGTCGGCTAAATGCCTCAAAAGAATAATTTTACAATAGAGTGAGCAAAAAAAATAGAAAACCCACTCGTAGCTCGGGTTCCTTCTAGTCGCCACCATCGGGCTGGAGGTTCGGTAGATCCTCGGGTGCTGCTCTGAAATCTGGCCACACAAAACCAGCTGGGTCAAACCCCAGAAAGAGCAAGTGCCACAAAGGAGGCCACGAAATAAGAACAAAAGCCAGCATATCAGATCATAAGAAACTAATTACATAATAAAGACAATTATTAAGAAGAAACCTGGCAGGTGATATACGATGAGATAACCATGGGACTCTTCAGATAACCAGGTTACAACCCGTAAACCAAACAAGGACCAGGGTTGTAACCCTCGTCTGAACGGAACTTGGTTTCTCCCACCATTTATCGGCAAGATAAAATATAAGAAATCAGGACCTGTAATTAATCATGATTAAGGTAAAGCACGAGTAGTCATGTCATGTCATAACCTTGTACAGGATCAGGACAGGACAAGCGGGACTAGACTCCATCCAATCAATCACGGCCAAGCAAGTACTACGGCTTACTACTTAACTACTAGGGTTATCACAAGCCTAATTACTAACAAGATGCAAGTGAGAATTTCCCAGTCCCAAGCCCTGCAGACTATCCAGTTATCCTTTCGCGGGTTGAGAGTATAGGTGGGTACATCGCCCAGGAGACAAATGTACCCTTAGGTGACTTAGAGGGTGCAACATGCGACGGTGTACTGGAAATGTGCTCTACTCGTCGGCAAGCTACAAGTCCAATTAAGAGCGCCCAGATAACGAGATTGCCTGTGACTGGAAATTCTCCATGAACTATAGTTTGATCTAGTCATTAGCCTAATCCATATTTAGTATGAATCCCTGACCGTGGGAACCAGGGAGTCACGTCCTAGACATGATGCAAGACAAGACAGGTGGATTGCACAAGCAAGCAAGCAGGAACACCCACGGTGTCAAGTTGATTATACGAGTCAAGTTAGCTGTCGCAACAGCATCAAGTCAAGTCAAGTTTCAAGTTACAAGTTACAAGTTACAAGTCAAGTCAAGTCAGGAGTGCGCCGCCACGGGCCACTATCAAGTTATCAAGGTAAATCATGTCAGGGTACTTGTCAGGAGTGCGCCACGACGGGCCACTATCATGTCAGGTTGGTTATGTCAGGAGTGCACCACTACGGGTCACTGTCGTGTTTTGCTAGTTCCTTGTCATACCATGCCATGTACAATAGTCATTCCAAACATGTTAAGTAAAATCAAGTTCATGACAAAAGGCGTAAAATATCTAATAAAATATCAATATACAGGGCTATAGAAGAGCAAAGCTTAGAGAAATAAAACCAAAACTCCAAGAGCCAATGGATTGCGCAAGGGGTCAGGGGATTGGATTGCGCAGGTGTCAGCTGCGCAGGGTGCCAAGTGCGCAGGGTGCCAAGTGCGCAGGGGCACAGGGCGCAGGGGCAGATGGCACATGGGTCAGATTGTGCATGAACAGACTGCGCATGAGTGAACTGCGCAGGGGTAGATTGTGCATAAGCAGACTGCGCAGGAGTGAACTGCACAGGGGTGGATTGCGCATGAGTAGACTGCGTAGGGGTGGATTGCGCATGAGCAGGCTGCGCAGGAGTGAACTGCGCAGGGGTGGATTGCGCAGGAATGGTTGGCGCATGGTGCTGAGCGCAGTTCACCATAGGGCAAGCTGCGCGGTCGGTACTACGCTAAAGAGCGCAGGCCGAGAGGGGCTGCGTAGTCCAGCACTGCGCTAAAGAGCGCAGGCTGCAGGCTGTTACTCCAGGCCGAGAAGAACACCAAGAATTCAAATTTTTATATCTTTGTCAAATTAAAGCCAAATCTAGATTTTCAAAGTTCTAACTTGAGTAAAATTGAATTCTCTTCCACATGGAAGCATCAAAACCCACAAAAATCTAACCAAAATAGATCAAAACCATATAAATCCGAAAATAGTTAAAACCTAGATCTAGAACAATGGAGACTCCAAATCACAAAATGTCAAGCACTAATGTTCATCTCCATGGCCTAATCTAGCTAATAAACAAATAAAATGTGGTTCTCATGTGGTGGCAAGGTGCACTTGCCTATGGGTGTTGGTGAGTTGTGTAGAGAAAGGAAGAAGAAAAAGATGGAGAAATAAATGAGAGAATTATGGAGGAGAGAGAAAAGTATGTAGAGTTTTAATGAGGGTGGGTTGTGTTGTGCTGAGGGTGGAGTGTAGGTTAAAGTATTCCAATGCATGTTAAACCAAACCAACCCAAATCAAACCAATTCTCCTCCACAAAATAGACCAAGCCAGGTAAAACCTAATTACGAGAACCAAAATCTGCAAGTCAAGCCAATTACAACTACATGCCAAAAATCCGAGAAAATAAATACAGGTCTGAAATATATGCAAGCTTGACAAAATACGTATTCAGAATATGGGTGTTACAACTTCATCTTGAACATCTTGCCTCTCTTCGGATACCACGACCGTTGCCTTGGTATTGCCGCTCATCTTGCTTACGATCTGCGTTAGGTCATTCATTTGCTTCTGCTGCGCATCAAATTGGGCCTTGATTTGCTTTTGAAGCTGTTGCTGCTGCAGTTCCATCAACTGTAGCATTTCTCCATGGTCGTCTCGCTAGGGCCAGTGCCCTTTAAGCTCAATGTACTATCCACGGTTTGGGTTGTTGTGCCGGAATTGTTCTTTTTCTTAGTCATTCCTACAAAACAGAGTAAACCCGTTAGTATTTTTCAAAAATATCTACGGGCTTACCTATATAGAACTTTTATTTCACGCAGCATGTTGACAAGCATTCAATCGAGCCATCGTAACGGACATTCCAACAATGAAATATCTTTCGAAAATTTGAGGAAACATAACTGTGCTCTGATACCAATTTGTCATGCCCCGAGTCGACAAATCGTTCGTCTCTAGTGTTATTTTGCCGATTCGATCGTCCTCGCTAAGGCGTGATACCGTACGAGTCTGTAATTGCACTCGTACAAGGCAAGAACGTTACGTTGATTTTCATGTTAATACGCCAAGTTGAAACTTCACAAATCCTATCAGAATATAAGACGCAGTATAGGAAAATAGAAATTTGCTTTTCATTCATAGCTTGCAACGAAGTGCAAGTCGTAATTACATTGGATGTCATTACGGCTACATTGATTGAAAACAGAAAGAAATACACTCGACAAGATGCCTGAACTAACACTTGCTGTTCCATACATTCGCCCCTTTATACATAAGCCGTCGATTGAATTGGCTTCAAAATACTTCAGCATAGGAAGAGCTTCAAAACGCCTCTCCGCACTTCAGCTTCAGTTTAGAGCGCCCGTCGCACCTGGAGAATTTGGAGAAAGGGATTAGCACACTTGCTAAGTGGACAAGATGAACTCTCTCGTCTAAACCGACTCTGATTGTTAAGGTAGGCATGCTTTAGAGTTGTCTTCCTATTTAGAACCAAATGAATTCAGTTCATAATGATAGCCATCTTTGAGAAATAAAGCATACAGTAAAATATAGCAATTTATCACATTTCTTACTACGGCCGTGCTCGTCCTTACATAAATCAGAGATAGTAATTATACCTGCATAAGACAATAGATGAGCATGCTACTATCTTACATGTGGTCATTGGTGTTACACACCAATTGGTACTTAATCGAAATTGGCATATGACGCTACCCTTTCAGCCTAGGTTGCAAGCCTTACTGAAGGTCCCGCATGCCTCGCGCCAAAGCACGATAAATTATTTCCCTAGGATGAATCGGTTTCGATGCCCCGGATACCGTTTCGAAGAAAATGAACTTGTGCACAAGCTGTCCATGACCATGCCAATGTGTGAATAGTTTAATATATATACAACAGATTTGTATAGCACGGACAGTATCGAACGACATTATTATTTATTCCAACTCATACAACGATTCATTTTCCTCAAAGCCGTACTCCCGATTTAGCGTCTCGTAGGCACCAAATTGCCTGAGGCATCATAACCCACGATCGACGTTTTATATTATTTTACAGCAAGTGAAATAGTCTATCTTTTTACTAGAACCTTAAACTTTCCCGTTTATGTGAGAAACTTGTATTTTCAGAGTAGATTACTCTAAATCGATACATTTTTCCCGAGTTCTTGACCTTAGTGGATTGACATGCATTTAACTTGGCATCATCGATTTGAATGAATTCGAGGCAAAGAAAATTCGTTTACGGGACAGAGTAGAAAAGAAGGGCTGAATCACCTACCGAGTTCTTTGATCGTGTCGACCGTCGAAGTGCTTCGCAACGTTCAAGCTTTAGTTACGAGAGCTCTTGCAATGGCACCAACACTTAGTTAGGATTCCTTCTTTATTCCCTCGCTTCGAAATTCATAAATTGCATCAAAAAAAATAATACGAAAGCACTTCATCAAAATCCGGCGGCAAAAAGCTCCAAGAAAATCATACAGCGGTCCTGTCCCGAAGAAGGGACTCTTATATAGAGCTCACTCGTCAAGACGTAGCCAACTGCATCTAGTACTTATTCCAACAGAAGTCGTTCCAATAGTTGGATCGATTCTCGTAACGTCCATCCAATTTGATTTGATCGATGCCGCAAGGTGTTATCGTTTACCAAACTCAGCGATCGAGTCAGATGGCCATCTAAGTTCACGACCGATCTGACTCGGTGCTAGCATATTATGAAGTCCGTCGCCTATCGAAGCACTTTTTGAGGTTTAAGGTACTCTGTCATCGGACTGAGATATAGAATGATAAAAAACTGGGAGTGTGCTACTCCTAGTATTATCTTGTTCGGGAATTCGGAGTACACCAGAATAATTTCTAGATCGGGAACAGGTTCCTTGATATACACCTTCGGGTGAAGGTACATACTTTTTGACCTCCTCTAGATGAAGAGGATGAAGGTGCTTGATCATCACCTTGATTGAATGTTGAATAGACTGAGGCCTCCTGTAACTCATCTTTATTGTCCGAAAGTTTTTATCCAAGACACGACCAATCCGGAGGGTTTGGTTGCAATCTTGTGAAAAAAGATTGCCTAACTGGATGATCAACTATTTTTAAGCCGTAACAGTTAATAACAATCTTTGCACATGAACGTCTTTGATGAGACACAATTGTGTTTGATGACCCCTCTATTGATTTACGCTTATGCCGAAGCATATCACGCAAGTCAATAGAAGGGCATATGACCTCATTTTCCTTTTTATACGACCGAACAAAGTCCGTGCATGGAAAAATTGATTTTTGAACTTGTCGACCTATTTTATGTATATGAAAAATCCTAGTATTTAGGTTTCGAGATGTTTTGTCATATGGACTCATTTTAGGTATATGGGGAAGCAATGTACATGAGTCCATAACATGTGGAAGAGAGGCGCATGGCAGACTAGGGCGCATAAATTTTAGCTTGTATAGCTTTCCATCGCCTACACGCATAAAATAGAGAGGCACATGAACTGGGCCTTACGCATAACACAGAGAGGCACATGAATCGGGCCTCCTTTATAACACATAGAATCTGACGAGAAAGAAATTCTGTGGAAGCCAGACTTCTTGTCTTCAGTTATGCATCTAGAGTTCTGTATTGAGGCAAAACTCTATCTCGATTCACCAAGTGTGAGGTAGAAATTCTAACATTTGAATATTTGGCAGTGTAGTGTTTTCCTCTACTAAAATTCAAATATTGTGCCTTTTTGTTGCCTAAGCTGGAGCAAGTAATAATGTCACAGATGTCAGCCTTCTTCTTGGACGCATGATTGGCATGTGCCTTTTTGGTATTCTTTCACTTGTGAGAAGCACATGGCTTAATTGATGGCTCATTGGTAAAGCCTCTTCTAAATGCATGGTGTATATCATGCGTCTCAACAACAAAAACTTCTTTAGACAACATTGTGGCTAATACTGAGCCATGTGCCTCCGAACTATTATTTTGGCCCACAGTAGCCATATCTTTCCCTTTGTCATGAGCGACGTTAGGAAGAAAGGGAAGATACTTCAGGATCCAAGCCTTACAAACATACTTGGCTTTCTGCCTCTTGGCGACCGGAGCGGAGTCTTGCCCAACAACATCACTTCATATGCTTGTTGGTAGAATTGCACAACCAACATTTTCTCAACTAAACCAAGCTTAGTTACATCAGATTGTGCTACCACTTTTTCATCGCTGAAGAAATTCGTCTCCAGCATAGTCGTTATTTTTGTTTTAACACAAAAAGAGTCAAAAAATGTAGAATCTTTTGTATTATTGTAAAGAAAGAGTACAACAAAAATCTTAAACAAGAGTTCTGAGTATAATAGAATCTGGGGATTGGGGCGATGGAGATTAAGTCTACTTTGACTTCTTTACACCATTGACAATCTGATGATGAAGTTGATAAAGCTTGGTGGTTGATGAACTCTCGGTAGCAAGGAAAACTTTATCACTAAAAGCCTTCTCTCTCTCCCTCAATGTTCCTAGCAAAGAAACAGTATACATAGTCTCTTCTTGTTCTTGTGTTTTACGTATTGTGCGAGGAAGGAACTGTCCTCCATTTATAGCTTTTTTTACGGGAATAGCTATGTGCATATATGGAGAAAATACACTGTCTTCTGTCTTAGAGACTCATAAAACTAGGTACATGCATGAGCCTCAGGGGTTAGGGGAGAGTGAACGTGCTCGAGAATCACGTATAACTTGCCACATATTTTGAGACATGCTGCATGAAATACTGCAATGTTAGCACACGATCTGTTTTGTGTGGATCAGCCATACATGGAATTACTCTAAACGTATAGCATTTGATTTTTTAATACAAATAATAACTTTTCTTTGAATAACTATGAGTCAATCATCACTAGAATGCATAACTTTTCAATTGCATACTGCAAAATACTATTCTGGAAGTAGACACATACAACTGCTTCCTTCACAACTAATAAAGTGTAATGATGAAGGTGAAGTGATCACTGACATCATTCTCGTAGTCTGAACACAACACACTTCTTGAGGTTCATCTTTTCACAAAAGAGACAAAAACACATCATGCGTCTGAATGAACCATGCGTCTCTCTGGCCCATCTTTGACTATGTGTCTTTTTAGAAGCTCCAATTTCTTTATCTGATAGCTTTTTAGAAAGTTTATATTTTTTGGTGCATGAAATCTAGGTGCCTCTTTTTAGTATTTTTCATGCTTCTACAAGCTTTAATAAAATAATCCATAAATCATAAATATCCTATTTGAAAATAATTGCCCAATTGAATAGCATTCAAGAGATACGGCATATCAGGGGAATAGCTTGTTCTCTTTCAAAAATTTAGTATAAAAATATTTAGAAAGATTTTTATATCAAAGATTTAAGGTCTTCTTATTAAATTTAATTTCTTTTCTTTTAAAACCTTAGTACGGTATCCACCTAATGATTGTAGGGTTAAAAAAAGAAACGCTTTGATGGATAGAAATTCAATTAGCATAAATTCTCCCCCGCAAAGAATTACTACTTTAGGCAGTAACTTGAATAAGAAGAGAATAATAAAAGCATAAGAAAATAAGAAAATTATCAATAAGTCATGATTATGAATATTGCATAAAAGCTAGGATTAGAGTGAAATATTCAAGATCAAATCAATTAAGAATCAAATATGCTTAAAGTCCAATGTATATAGATATAGGCAATTATGCAAGGCCCCTGATTTTTAGCTATTATTCTTAATTATTTTTATTTATTTAATATGGTCATTTTAATATTAAACTATATTTTATAATCAATATTGACTATAGAGGTACTTTACCGTAGTTTTGATTTTTGAAGCGCAATAATTATCAATTTCTCAAATCTAGTACCATAATCGTAATCTAGACGAGTCCACCTTTATTTTTATATATCAGGTCCTACTCAAACAGGTTTTCTTGTACTACATATGTTTTGCACAACTTTGGGGTCAAAATAGTTATTTTACCCTTCGTCGTAATTTCGATATATTTTCCCAATTCCGATTTGATGTCAAAATCCAATCCAAACCTTTTGACCCAATATATAATCTTGAACTATTTTGAGCTTTCTACACACATGCCACACAATTGAGTTCTCATATGCTATTTATTTTCAAATGGCACATAAGACCAAACTATAGACATATTGGACTCAAATCGATCACAAAAATTCTACCAACCCAAAACTAGTCCAACTAAGGATCCATGGAGCCTATTCTAGGATACCCTAACCTATTAGACATATTTTGGATTGATTTACATAAATTAACGTAAATCCATACTTTTTAAACCAACTCCATAACAACTTTCTAATTTGGACTTGATTTAAATTCCTTTAGACATATCTTTGTATATCTTTTAAACTAGACAACCAAATCTCACCAAACCAAATCCTAATCAATTCCAACCCTTTAAAATTGGATTTCCTATATTTTGAACTATTTTCTCCCCGCCACTCCCTATTCCTCAGAAAAACCGAGCGTCCCTCCTATTTCATTTCTATTTTCGTACTTTCCTCTCTATCCGATAGAAACTCATCACCTTGACCTCTTTCAACCCTCCTACCACCTTCATATTGACTCTATGACACCCCTCTAATATCCCAGCACCTTCCTGAGCAGCCTCAGCCCCTAATTTGGTTGGTACGAGGTGCCGAAGGCATCCGAAGTTGACCGAACTTGTGCAGAATTCGTCATAGTAGGTACATTGTTTTGCATATTAGGTTTCGTGTACTTTCTGACATTATATTTTCTTAAAACTAAAACTTATGGAAATATCTATATGTCTATTTTCATATACAATTGGTCATCCACACAGTTCCAAACGGTTTGTTCAGGACGTATGTTCTACGAAAAGGTGTCCACAACAGACCAATTCTGTTGTGTGCAATCTTTCGGCTACTTTGGACCACTTAAACCCTTCCAATAATTTGGTTAAGAAACTAGACTTGCTAAGCTTTCCAACTCATATACTTTTGCAATATTTTGATTCAGTTTACTATTTATTAAAAATTTGGACATTTTTGCCATAATGTTGGAACATTGAAATCTTATATATACTATGTGTCATATGCTTCGGAACTTCATGAGACTTGTCCAAAATAAACATTGTGCATATTTTGATAGAAAAAAACATATTATTACATGTTTTATACTATTTTTTCAGAATTAGTATTTATATAAAATTTATCGTTTCGGGAGCCAAACTATGGAATAAGTCTAAATATATTGATGTAGAATCAATATGAAACTTGTATACATTTTTTGTGTGAATAAAATATATTAAATATTAGTATAGAATATTTATAATTATTTTTCTAGAATTAAATAAGATTTTTTTGCTATTAAAATATTACTTTATCATAGATTTAATAGTATATTTGCTAGATTGATATGGTAGTTTGATACTAGTTTTCTTATAAATAATGTAGTCTAAATTTTATTATAAATATTTTAGTATATTTTTCCAAAAAATATATTATATGTTTACTTTATAAACATTTATGATAGATTGGGTCATATATATAGTAAGTGCTAGTTCGTAGATTATGTCTAGTAGGGACTCTATATAGTAAGTCTATAAATAGTATATGTTAAGGCATAGGTATATCATTGATAGATGGAATTAATTATTCTAGGAGTGCATAATGGGTGTAGCAATGATCTCTGAATCGAACCATTATATTCGCAATTGGAAGTTGCAGGTAAGTGTACCTTGCCAATGTTATGGTTTACTGTCTTTTCTTTTTTATTGTTGAATTATTCTTATTCATTATTGTCATGACGTAGGATTGGTCGGTATTTAGCGTTTGTATCGTATTCGGGTGCCGATGTCATTTTATTGACATTGGATATCGATACTAGGTATTACACATATTTTATTCGTGTTCATTGACACGATAGACCATAGGACACCAACACGATTCACGATAGGAAGTCTACCTGATTATTCGTGGTTATGGACTTCGTAATAGGATATTAGTACGTTACTTTCACTTATTATTGTATTAGACTTGACTCGACTTACTAGATCTAGACATAGTGTGGGGAGAACATTGCCGACATAGCAGGTTATCTTATTGCTTGAGCTCATTACTATACTTGGGACTTGATTGTTATACTATTGCTTGCCATTGTCTTTATAGCAGAGCACTAGTGTTATTGTATTGCTTGCGCAAGGTACTACGATACAGTGCCTTGGGTGTCTGCCCGCTGAGGAGGTTGTGAGCCTCAGTGACCTGAAGCCTGATATCCGAAATGTGTTTTAACGTCCATATCACTTAGACTAGATACGGCAGTTACCTTATAGAGCATATATTTCTTTTACTATTATATTAGCATTTTTTTCCTACCTTGTTATGTCCCATGTGGACATGGTGATCTCTCCAAGTAGTTGGTCATGCAGAGATAGTCCGTCGATCATGGAGCTATTGCTGTATCTGGCCCATGTATTTTTATCATGCTTTTACATTTATTCATTATTTCTATTATGCTATTTAGTCTTGTTTTATAGACCCATATCGTTCTTCGTTTCTAATCGAACATATATGTTATTGGGCTGCAGACCATGGCATATATTATTTATTATTTATGTTACTTATCCTGTAGATTGAGATAGATATATTTATAGTTGATTGATAGATAGAATTAGAATACCAAGACACCTTATACGTATTCGAACGGGGCTGGAGTCCACTCGATAGGTACCTGACATGTATACATACTCCTAGTCCTACGTAATTTAGGACTGGGGCATTACATATTTTTGTGGTGGCACATGCAGATCAAAATATATCTTTTTGGTTATGTTACGATGTCGAGCGAGCCTGCAATAGGATATTATTTTAGGATCTCAATCAGCAATTACTTTGAAAATCAATTTGTTTTATCCATCGCCTTTGGAACTCATAATTGAAGTCGATCATCCTTCTTGAACTCCTTGTCTTAGACTCTTGGCTTTCCCTATTTTGGAAGGGCAAATACTCGTGTTTGGTGAACCATATGGATTATATTCTATCATTTGATAGAACTTAGTTGAAGGAAGTATTTTAAAAAGGAATTAGTTATCTAAGGTAGTAAGGATTTAGATATATGTCTTAAATAAATAGACTGTATAGAACCATTATTGCCTAAATTTTTATTTGGGGAAGATAGGAATCTATGCTTTACAAAACTAGGTGAATAGCTAAAGTGGGTAGAATTTCATAGATACTTCACCAAAGAATAAGTTAGGATATAGTACAGTATAAGGCCTGACCCTTTAAGAGACTAAATCTTGCTATATTTTTGCCTAAAATAGAGCTTAGATTAGAATTACTAGTGGAATTATAATCTAACGATAATGTCAAGATGGTAAGTAATCTAAGCATGTCAGATAGAGTAAAAAGATCTAAGTAGAATGGACGATCATCTCTATATATGGCAAGACTAGTCTTGAAATGACCTATAAATTGATATTACTAGAAGGATGACCAATAGGTTTATGTAGCCGTCTATTTCAGCCTCGACCTTTACCCTGCAGATAGGTATCAATGGTTTGACTTACTTGTAAGGACTGTATAGATTGCTTATAGGTAAAAGGAGTGGATCGCTAATTGAACTACTATAGAAGTTGGTGAGCTAACTTACAGGAATATAGTATATGGTTTAAGGATTGATAGAGTTATGGAGGAATTGTGATTTTTCTATGATTAGTCATAGATAAAGGTGTAAGAGACAAGTTAGAAGCCTTACCTCTAGATTTGTAACCCTTTGGTAATATATAGCATGTTGGAGAAGTGACATATCATCTTGTATTGCTCCATCCTTAGAGGAACTGCAGGATGTATTCCATGTCTCACGGTTGAGGAGGTATGCGAATGATTCCTGCCATACGATGGACAATTCCAAGATTACAGTGGAACCCAGTCTATCATACAAGGAGCGGCCAGTTGGTATCTTGGATACTAGTGAAAATACACTTAGAGGATATACGATGATAAGTTCGGGTTGCATGGAAGCATCATTCTCGAGGAAAATTTACTTGGGAGCGTGAATATTCCATGTGGAAGCAATATCCACATCTATTTGCGGATTCCGGTAAGATATTAACTTATCTTTTATGATATAATTTTTTTGCATGTTAATGATATTTTAATTTCAAAGACAAAATTTTATAATATGGTAGGTTGTAAACCCCCTAATTTTTTGCTATTATTCTTATTTAATTTTATTTATTTAATATGGTTATTTAAACATTAAACTATATTTTATAATTAATATTGACTATAGAGGTACTTTACTGTAGCTTTGATTTTGAAGCACAACAATTATCAATTTCTCAAATCTAGTTACTTATTCATAATCTAGACCAGTCCACCTTTATTTTGATATATCATGTCTTACTCAAACATGTTTCCTTGTACTATATATTTCTTGCACCTTTGGGTTCAAAATAGTCATTTTACCCTTCGCCGTAATTTTGATATATTTTTCCATTCTGATTTGAGGCCCAAACCCGATTCAAACATTTTGACCCAATATATGGTTTTGACCTATTTTGAGCCTACTATACACATGCCAATAGTGTGTTACTCAATTAACTTCCCATATGCTATTTATTTTTAAATGGCACACAAGACCAAACTATAGACATATTGGACTCAAATCGATCACAAAAATTCTACTATCCCAAAATTAACTAGGCACCCATGGATCCTATTCTAGGGTACCCTAACCTATTAGACATATTTTAAATTGATTTATATGAATTAATTTGTAGCCACATTAATTGAAATATATTTTAAACCAACTCCATAACAACTTTCCTAATTTGGACTCGATTTAAATCCCTTTGGACATATCTTTGTATATCTTTTAAACTAGACAACCAAATCTTACCAAACCAAATCCTAATCAATTTCAACCCTTTAAACTTGGATTCCTTATATTTTATACTCTTATTTTCTATCTGACACCCCCTATTCCTCACGAAATCGAGCACCCCTCATATTTCTTTTATATTTTCGTACTTTCCTATCCACCCAACAAAAAATCATAATGCTGACCTCTTTCAACCCTCATACTACCTTTATCTAGACTCTATGACACCCCCTAATACCCTAACACCTTTCCAAGGAGCCTCATACCCTAATTTGGTCGGTATGAGGCGTCGAAGGCACCCAAAGTCGTTCGAACTTGTGCTGAATTTATCACAACAGGTACAATATTTTGCATCTAGGATTTCGTGTACTTTCTTACATCATTTTTTGATAAAACCAAAACTAATGGAAAGATCTATGTGTCTATTTTTATGTCCAATTAGCCATATTTACAGTTTAAAACGGTTTGTTCAGGACGTCCATTCTAGAAGTGAGCATTATTCAATTTTGGACCAAAAATTGAACCGAATCGAATCGAATAAGAGATTCGGTTCGATTTTAAAAAAATTGGTTTGGTTTTGGTTTAAAACACAAATTTTTTATATTCGGTTTCGATTTCAGTTTTGGTTTCAGTTTCAGTCCAAAATTGAGAACCGAATAAGAATTATACAATTATGTAAATACCCTCAATTTAAAATCATGTATATTTTAAAAACAATAATTCTATGTATTATTTTGAATTTTAATTTAATAATTTAACAACTAGTCCAACTTTGTGTATAAATTTAAAATTCAACAAATGTGTGTGTACAAATTATAATTTTTAATATAATTTTACTTGGATCCTAACTTTAGGTCCGACCCATTAATTTTAACCGAACAAACCAAGTAAACCAAATAAACCAATTTATTATTCGTTTCGGTTCAGTTCGGTTTCAGTTTTGGTTTACTAGGTTCGATTTCGGTTTTGAATTTATAGAATTTTGGTATATTCGGTTTTCGTTAATTCAATTTGATTGAAATCGAATAAACCGAACGCTCACCCCTAGTCCATTCTAGGAAAAGGTGTCCAGAACAGACTACTTCTATTGTGTGTAGGTTTTTAGCCACTTCTGAGGAACTAAGACCCTTCCTATAATTTTGGTAAGAAACTAAACTTCCTAGGCTTTCCAACTCATATACTTTTGTAGCGTTTTGATTCAGTTTACATTTTATTAAAAATCTGAACATTTTGCCATAATGTCGGAACACTGAAAACTCATAGATTATGGGTCATATGCTTCGTAACTTTATGAGACTTGTCCAAAATAAATATTGTGCATATTTTGATTAAAAACATATTTTTACATATTTATACTATTTTTTAGAATTAATTTTTGTAGAAAATTTGTCGTTTCAGGAGCCAAACTATAGGACAAGTCTAAGTATATTGATGTAGAATCAATACGAGACTTGTATACATGTTTTTCTATGAATATAATATATTAAATATTATTATAGAATATTTATAATTATTTTTCCAGAACTAAATAAGATATTTTTTGTTATTGAAATATTACTTTATCATATAGATTTAATAATATATATGCTAGATTGATATGGCAGTTTGATACTAGTTTCCTTATAAATAATGTAGTCTAAATTTTATTATACATATTTTAGTATATTTTCCAAAAATAAATATTATTTGTTTACTTTATAAAAATATTATTGTATTATATTGATCTAATACCATATATAATGAATTAGGCATATATATAGTAAGTGTTAGTTCCGTAGATTATGTCCAGTTGGGACTATATATGGTAAGTCTATAAATTGTATGTGTTAAGGCATAAATATATCATTGATAGATAGAATTATTTATTCTAGGAGTGCATTGTTTCAACACAAGAAGGAGTCTAGAAATATTGAATCCTTTGTATTATTATAAATAAATAGAGTACAACAAGAATCTTTAACAAAATTTTTGAGTACAATAGAATCTGAGGATTGGGGCAATGGAGATTAAGTCTACTTCGACTTCTTTATTTCGTTGACGATCTGATGCAAAACTAGATGAAGCTTGTTTGTTGATGAGCTCTTGATGGTGACGGAGAACTCTACCACTGAAAGCTCTCTCTCTTTGAAAGTTCTTTAGCAAAGATGTAGCATATATAGCCTCTTTGTGCGCGTGTATGTGAGAAAGACAATGTCCTCTATTTATAGCTTTTCTTCACTGAAACAGCTGTAAGCGTATGTACAGAAAATACACTATCTTCTACCTCAGAGACATTTGAAACTGGGTAGGCGCATGACCCTCATGGGTTAGTGGGAAGCGAACTTGTTTGAGAATCACATATAGCTTGCCACGTTATTTGAGATGTGCTGCATGAAATACTGCCATATCATCACACGATCGTTTCGTTAGATTAGCTATGCGCCGAATAATACTGGACACATAACATTTTAACTGCTTACTACAATGGTGTTTCTTCATGGAAGATAGCAAAACAATGTGCATTGGAACACATAGCTTCCATACTGCATACTATAAATAATTGTTCTAGAAGTAGTCACATGAAACTGCTCCTTTACAGTTATTAAATGTAATGATGATGGTGACATAATCACGGACATCTTCCTCGTAATATAAATATTGCACACTGCACGATGTTCGTCTTTTCATATAAGAGACCGAACACGTCATACGTCTAATGGACCATGCGTCTCTCTGACTCGTCTTCGACTATGCATATTCTTTAATCAACATTCAAGAGACCATCGTGCTTTGGGGATTGCTTCCACTTTTGAAGTCTCTACATCTTTAGGCACATAAGCTCCATGCAGCTCAATTTCGTATTCATGCTTATACAAGACCCCCTTCAAATTTTTATAAAACTTGAACAAGTTTTGAAATACTTCGAACAAGAAGCATGAGAGGAAGTTTTGTCACATTAAAGCTTTAGACGCATAAGACCACTTGCTATGCTGTCACTCTTTGACTGAATCTCTTGAAATTTGAACTGTCTTGGAAATTTGTGGCGGTCGTTTCTAGCAAACGCTTGGATCGAGGTTTAGTCAACTATCATCCGTGATTTCAGGGACAGAAAATCATGCAATAGTTAATGCTGGAGTGATTTCTTCATTAAAAATCAAGTCGCATGACACTTTACCGCATATTGAATATTTATCCCTAAAAATATGACATGTCTTGACAAAACTGTCACCAACACTTTTTACTATGCATTTGCTAGTTAGCATTCCAGCAAACTCGTACAAACTTGTGAGGGGATTCAACATCACTTTGCTGAGAACACTCCTCTTTGGTTATGCCAAAAATCAGAAAAAAGATCGATCTTCAGAATGTAATCTTTCTTGAAGTATCCTTCATCTCTTCCTCCTTGATTTCTACCAATCACTTCTTTTCACACAAAGTTTATGGTAGAGATTTTCACTCTGACCATGTTTGAGCACAACATATCACTAGAGTGCATAGCTATAATAAAACTCTACTGCACACATAGATGGAGTTGCCACCAATCTTCATCAAATAATGTGTTGTTGGAAATCACTACCGTTTATATAGCTCCTAGGTGCATGAAGTTACATATTCTGACTATATGCCTCTTGAAGCTTATGCGATACAAATGCATGATTTTTTAGGAGGTCAACTGCTTTCGTGCGCCTAACTCCTTTGAATTTGTCATGCTCTCCAAGATACTCCTTGGATGACTGGAGCTTGGAAGGACAACATAACATGTCTTGTTCGACATAATTTAGCAAATTATGCAGAAGACTTTCACTGTCCTCCGACCCAGCTAGCTGTTTGCACCCAACTGACGAGGCTTGCAACTGGCTGGTTTCATTACCACGACATCCGTGATGAGATTGGGTTTGAATCCCAATCGAAACACTATCGATGATAGACAATGTTGGCAGTTGGCGGGAATCTTGAATTGTTTGCCGGTCTAATTTCGTATCCTCCTGCCAGAGTGAACTGCCAATGATACAGAGGGGAGCCTATGCTGATAGATGTACTAACATGTGGCCCAGGTTTAGCATATCTGCAAGAATGTAAGGGTCAGAGTACCTAACCTATGGGAGTGCTTACCCTCTTCATATTATCTTCCAGTGCAACATTTTTCGTGTCTCATAGCTTGCACTGGTGCAGGACCTAATGAAGAAGACCCATGATGTAATAGATCTCCATCAGACGTAACCATACCTTTAGAATGACAATCCAGGATGTAATAGATCTTCATCATATGTACTCGTGGTTTTATTCTATCAATAATAATTTTATTTTGTTTTTCAATGTAATCTCAATCTTGTTGTACAAGTTCTTTTTAACCTCTGAAGAGTTACTGCCTTCATGATGACGTATGACTATTTTAAACAAAAAATGATGCATAAGTTTATGAAAATAACCCGTTGTATAGGGATTATATTCATATAACTCCCAAAATGATGATATTTCATAAGTATGTAGAGAGATCTTGGCTACACAAATCTGTAGAAAGAATTCAGCCATATAAATCTGTCAGAAACATGGCTACCAATGACAGTAGTTAACTCGAACGTGAAGACTCTTCCAGTTAACTAGACGCATAGGATTCTTGTCTATTCATCGGATACATAAGCTGAGCCTTTATTTAGGAAAATGACACATCCGATTACATATAAACTTTCTAATCATCGAACCAAAACTGACACATAAAAGAAAATTTCACTAATTATTCCCGTCGTATAAGACTTCAAATATCATTATCTTCGAACTAGAGTGACGCATGATTATCTGTTATAAACCTGATTACATGGGGCTTCTAAGTGATTTAACCATAGGGGATTATGATCACATAAACTTTACTGCAAACCATCATGTGTTGGTCTTTTATCTTTACTGAAACACAAGGATT
The DNA here is from genome assembly GCA_029216955.1 of Iris pallida. Taxonomy (NCBI): domain Eukaryota; kingdom Viridiplantae; phylum Streptophyta; class Magnoliopsida; order Asparagales; family Iridaceae; genus Iris; species Iris pallida. The sequence goes on along the minus strand of JANAVB010028000.1, from coordinate 2,191,427 downwards.
TTTATCTTCTGGGGCGCATATATCGTTTACGCGTCGTTTGATTCCTAAAATCCCTTTAAGATTCATGACTCAATATCATTGTACCAACATGCGACTCGATATGCAGAAACCCATTTTATGCGTCAACCATATAGCTCTTGATTGTGAGAGGACTGTAGACGACACTTTGAAAACTAGGATTTTCATAATAACACACCTTCCTGTTAAATAGTTTCATTCGTTCATCATTAAGTTGCCATCATTTGCATTTCTCTAGGCCACTTCCACTTTTTGAAGTATTTAATTTAAGATGAACGAAAGGTCACATGGTTCCTCTATAAATAGCAGCAGAGAACCACTGTTCCTGTACTATTTCTTCAATGGCCTCAAAGAAGATTTCTTACTGCAAGCACTCTCATGAACCAAAGTGAGCTGCTTCTCTGTAGCTGCCTGCTATGGGCCTTACTATAATCACATTACCACTTCCATCAACTCTTATGGGCCCAACTCCATTACCTCCTCTCAACTCGAGGAAGAGAAAGCTAGCAAAATGAAGCTATCTATGGTGAAGGAGATCTTAGACTTGTTGGGCCTCTTCCTGAATGACATTGCCAAGCCATTGAGCGCATCACCTGACTTCAATTCTCTTCCGTTTAGCCAAGAGAAGAAGGAGGTGCAAGGGGAATGGACACTTTTTATCGACTGCTTCGCACTTCGGGTGTCCAAATGCTCCAAGGCATTGCAGATGTGATCAGTGACTCAGATTGCTCTTCCCCTTAACTGTTTAGGGTTTTACTAAATTTTAAGGTTATCTTGGCTCCCCTACTGGCCATATTTTATAAACCCTTTATCATTGTCAATGAAAGTTCCTTATTTTGCCAAATTGTTGTGAATGATCTATTGATCTATATGTGAGAACCATCTTCCAAACGTCGCATAAGATTAGATTTGGCAAATAGAAGACAACTGATAACTTGATGCATAAAACATTCCATTATGATTCAACAGCCTTGATGGTGATATAGGACTCATGAGATTAGCTTTGACTAGACACACATGAGAATAGTCTCCTTATGCATCTTCCATGATTTGGAGGGAAAATGCCCGCATGGGACTTTCTTAGAAGAAAAAGATTAATTTGGTGTCTTGTCTTTGATATGTAGAATCATTATCTAAGTTGTACATAACGTTAGATACACATAACTTTTGATAGTTATGCACCCTATTTGAAGACATAATATGAAGAAAATTTTGTAATTTTCTTTCTTTTCTGATTGATAATGGAAGTATCTTGTATCTTCATTTTATTTTGAAAGTAAAAAACACTTTCCATTTTGCTGGGTATTAGAATTTTAATATTTCTCTAGAGGTAACATGGACATAGAAAAATATCATGATTGTGTGGATTTATTATCTGTGACATACCCAATTAAGTATAGATAATAGATATAGAAATTGATTACTATCAGAGGTAATATGGACATGATAGATGTTATAGTGGACCTATTATCCTTGGCATACCTGATTAGGTATAGATAATAGATATATAATTGATTACTATCAGAGGTAATATGGAGATGATAGGTGTTATAGTGGACCTATTATCCTTGGCATACCTGACTAGGCATAGATAATAGTTTAAAGTACTTCGTCAGAGGTATTATGGATGTGACAAGTATACTTTAGTAGACCTATTATTTATGGTGCACTCGATTGTATGCAAGTAATAGGATATGATCAGAAACTATGTCAGAGATAATATGGACTTGATAGTCGTTCATGGATAAATTCGCTCAGAGGTAATATGGACTTGGCTAATTTATGGAATTCTATAAAGAGAAAGTCGACGATATAGAATATTTCAGAGGTAATAAGGACATGGATATTCTTTTCGGAGTAAATTTGCGCAAAGGTAATATGGACTTGGAAAATTTATAAATCTCTATAGAAAGTAGGTGTCGTAGAATAATTCAAAGGTAATATGTACATGAATATTGTTTTGACAAATAAATTATTCTGATTCCAGCTGAGGATATGAAATTGGATGTCTTTAAAGCGACTTAGCTTTAATGTCAGATTTGTAAATTGGAGAGATTGTTTAAAAAATTGCTTATAAGAAAGTTTTGTAAGAATTAAGGGTGATTCCGTTAGAGAATTTGTGAGGACCCATTATTTATAACTTATCCAGAAATAGTAGGATAAAAATAATGGTTCGAAGTATGGGGTATAGAGTATTCCTTATTCCAGAAAGAGAATGTAGAGCACTGTACAAAACCTTGTTGGGGAATACAAGGTAATGCCTATTGTAATTTAGACATACTTTTTTTTTAAGAATTTACCATTAATAGGCATCATCAGTAGATCTCCATTAGGCTTTGCTAGCCTGTATGCTCCATTCGAATATACTGATTAAACAAAAAAAGGTCATTCCCATTTAGCTACGAATTTTCCTTTGCTTTTGTGTGTCATCACCATAGGCCTTCTCACTGAAAGAACTAGGTCACATGTCACGACCCGGTCCCAATTGCTTGGGTCGAATCGGATCATGCCCAGCCTGCACCGTTGTTGAGACGGCGGCAGTAAGCTGTTCAGTAGCAGGTAACCATACAACAACACTATATTTGTCACAACTCAACATTCGAAAATTTAAAACTTTATTAAACTTTTACATGAAATAAAAGATACAACTTAAACCATTTTTTTTATACATCATGAATAAAAGAAAACTCTAGGCAAACAGCTCAGCAATCTCGAATTCCTCGTCTTGGGATCGCGTAACAAAGCCTCATCAGTGATACCTAAAATGTTGGGTCTCCAGTCAGGAGGGAGCAAAGTACAATTACGAATATCCAATAATTCAAATAATAATTTGAAATTTGCAATGTTAAACAATTTGAAATACTTTAACAATATTTTTTTTTTACAATTCTACAATTGAAAATAATGTGATTTGAGTAGGTAACGAACTATGACCGGCTTGGGATGATTCAATTATATCCTAATGATACGGTCCGGCCTATCCTCGTGTATAGGAGGAATCAGCTCGCACAATCAATGATGCAATATAGGGGTATTGGTCATAGACGCTACACTACTCCCCCAATATCCCGAGTCAATCAGATTCAATCAATGAGTCAATATTCGAACTCTAGGAGAGAGTTCCGTGTAGCAATGTGGTTTAAAATTGCAATAAAACAATTACTAGATAAATTACCAAATAGACATAACTGTACTTGCCTTTGTTTTAGAATGACTGGATAGACGAGTCGGTACCGAAGAGGAACGTCAGTTGTAACTTCGAGTTCCTACAGTTGAGAACTCGACTTAGATCCTTGAATAACCAGACTAAGTGTGCTAGTTGCAATCTCTAGTAGACCTGTCCTAGTCAGGTTTTAAGTTGTATTTATTTACAGCTAACGATTACGTCGCAACTACGTGCGTTGATTAACCGGTTAATTGGATTATTTGGAAAATCACGAGAATCGATTACAATTTTGAAAAACTTTGTGTTTTCATAATATGTATATAAAATACAGTTTCTTTTAGTGACAAACAGTGAATTAATAATATTTTATTTATTTTAGCTAAACTCGTATTTAAGCCATAAATTACGTCCTATCTACGAATATGAAATCAATCCAAAATCCACCCAAATCACATCCACCAGAAAAAGAAAAGAAAATAACTACGCTACATAAATACATGGGCACAGCTACTGGTCCTAGGGTGGGGCTTATGCCCGATACATCTTTCTTTTACATTAAATAAGAAAATGACTGAATTATTAAATAAAATACAGAATTTAAATGACTATAATATTTAGCCTAAAAATAAAATAATAATTTAAAGAAAGCTAGGAGTCTCAGACTCGGTCCATTTCCTCAAATTCGGTTTATGCCTCAACGTCCGGTCGGACCGGTGCGTTTGCATTTCGCCGGGGCCCACAGACCGGTACGGTCCTCGCCCGAAAATCGGTTTAGAAAATCATTTTCGAAAGCCAGTTTTGAAATCAATTAAAAATATAATTTTCGTAAAAATTTGGGCAGCACTTCCTCTATTCCGGGACAAACCCAAAACTGGGAAGCGCGCCAACAAAACACCTGCAAAATGTCCCAAACCAGGGAAAACCCATTTCCAACCAAAATAGTCCACAGAAATATCCACCAAAATAATTCCAACACCACCGAATAATTCCCGAAATATCCGGGAATCCAATACCAACCAATTCACGCCAACCCAGCAAGTAAAACACAGGAAATCAAGCTAACGCAGCTAAACGAAAATTATAACGCAGCTATTCGGATTCCCGAGAGGGAACCGGGGGACCGATCTATCATCATCGACTCACGGGAGGGACGAACTACTCTGATTATCAGAAATTACCAGTTTCCGTTGGCGGGGAGCCGCGGGAAAAATCTCGGGAAAGAAATCCGAACTAAGTCGGCAGCAGGTAGAAGATCCCGAACAGCGGAAAGTCCACAGACAGCGGGAAATCCACGGGAATAGCAAGTAATCGTGGAAAACAGCGGCTCTGGTGCTGGAAATCCACAGGGAGGGTTTCCGGACAGCAACGACGACAGCGGGGCACGCTGACGCGACGGGGAGCTGCTGGCCACGGGGGTGGCGCTGGCGCGGAGCACGCCGGGGCGCGGGGGCGTCGGCGGACAGCGGACGGGGCGGCGGCCTCGGGATGGCCGCGGGGCAACTCCGCCGGAGGGGCTCGGGGCTGCCGCGCGGGAGTTCTGCCGGCGGGGGCCCGGCCTAGGGTCACGCGCGCGGAGAAGGGGATCGGGGAGAATGGGTTTTGTCCACTGTGAGGGGGAGAGAGAGAAGAGAGATGAGATGGTTTGTGGGAAAGGAAGATTAGATGGGTTCTCCACAGAAATAATATGGGAGACAATGAGAGGGAGAGAGAGTGGGTGAAACTTTTTGTTGAAAGTTTGCTCTGAGAGTTGATGGGAACGTGTGAGCTCTGAGAGAGGAACGTGGGGAGAGGTTAGAAATATAGGGGAGTGGGGTGAGAAATGTAGGGTTCTGTATGTAGTTGAGCCAGGGAGTGGGAGAAGGAGTTAATAAAGAAAGAGTGGTGAATGTGTGAGTAAATAGGGAGGAGTTGGAGGAGTTGAGGGGTTCTGAGAGTGAAAGAAGAAGTGTAACGTAAGGAGAAGGGGAAACGTGGGAAAGGAAGAGGTCTGGTCCACTTGGACCAGATCTAAAAATTATATATTTTTTTTAAATTTTTTTTTAATATTTAACCAAGTCAAAACCAGATTTTAAATAGAGGGAAAAGATTGGGTTTGGTTCAGGCCTGGGTCTGGGTTCGAAAACAAAAATCCATATTATATTTATTTTTCTCAAAAATCCTTTTCACCCAAAAATAATTAATAGTAATATTAATAATAATAATTTTAGGAAACGCTAATAATAATAATAATAAACTCTAATAAATAAATACGAAAATGATGGGTTTCACAATCTTCCCTCCTTAGAAAATTTCGTCCTCGAAATTAAAGGCAAAGTAGGAGAATCAAAACAGGTACGGGTACTGCGCCCGTAACTCAGGTCCAACAATAAGAATTTCCAAGGCAGTCGTGGATGTGACGGTTTATGATATCATCCATGTAGAAAATACAAAAGCGAACCAAAGTACACGAGGTTGATCAGACCATCATGCACCGGTCCTGATTAGACAATATATTAGTGGGTGCACCCAATAAAATACCGTCATGATCAAGCTTGACAAAAAATAGCTTGCAAAACTAGGCTAATTTAGCAGCATCAGTCAAGTTTAGAAAGAAAAGATAAGAAAATAAATGATGGCTCGAATTCTGATCTTCTTCTTACCTCTGACTACGCTTGCAACTGGTTTCTCTGGCACTGAAAGGTTGAGTCCAAACTTGAGCTCTGAATTATCCAAAATGTGACTCGGAATCCGAAATATAGTGTCTAAGCTGTGACATAGAAGACGTTGCACACTCTCAAGATTAGCTGGTAGAGCTAACTGGTACGCTAATTCCAACGCGTCTTAAACTTCAAATGACCTGATGTACCTGGCCTCAATTTCCAGCTCCGTCGAAACTGATTGTTCCTCTGGTAGGAAAACTTCACCAAAAGCAATTTGGTCTTCCCAAGACATACCAAATTCCGAGACACAAAATCTCAATACATCTTCAAGCGTCTGGATTGACCTCTCTGATTGCTCGTCCCGCGGTACTCCATGAATCTGGTAGATGTGCTTCCCATACAATGATGCCCACTTCTTAGTGGATAAACCAACTTGAAGGAAAAAAGTGTGCTGACTTAGTCAGTCGGTTTATTATAATCCAATTGGTGCCCTTCCCTCCTTAGGAACAAGGCAATCCTTACTCAAAGTTCATTGTCATATGCTTCTACTTCCACTCCAAATTGTCCAGCGGCTCCAACAAACTTGTTGTTCTCTTGCTAAATTCCCCATGTTGACAAATTCACATCTAATCCCATACCTGGAATCGTCCTTCTTTATTCCATAACACCAATCAATGGAGGCATATTCTGATACATCTTATTATCTCCTGAATATATAGAATACTGCGACTGGTGCATTTCTTTCATCAACTCGTTCCTCCGTTTGTCAGCCGACACGCAAAGTCTCGTACCATTCTTCAGAGTTAGAACCCTCAAGTGTTCCAGCCAACATTTGATCTCTAAGCCTGCAAAGTGTCTTGTTTTGAAACTACGTCCTCTTGATTTTTGTCCATCAGCCTCGAACTTCATCAATACTGAATCAGCATCCAGCTCCGTCCTTCTATCTCCAGGTAGTATAACCTCCAGTCCAAACTTCTCGACGTCTTCTAGCAGGTGCTAGTCCTTGGTTAAGAACTTCGCCATCCGTATCGACCAAGCGCATCAGCGATTCACATTAGCCTTACCTGAATAGTACTGCAGGTTGATGTCGAAATCCTTCATCTGCTTCAACCATCTTCTTAGTCTAACATTCAGCCCTTCCTGAGTGAAGACATATTTCAGACTTTGGTAGTCCGTACATATTTTCACTCCCTTTCCATAAAAAATCCTGCTTCCATAGCTTCAAAGTAAAGATAATTGCAGCAATTCAAATTTAGGTGTGGGATGATTCTTCTCATGAGTCTGTAGTTGCCTACACGTGTAAGCAATTACTTTCCCATGTTGTCGAAGAACGCAACCCAGTCCTTTTCCAGAGACATTACTGTAAATTGAGAACCCACCGGTTCCTGCGGGTAGCGCAAGGATTGGTGTAGTGGTAAGTCTCTTCTTCAGCTCCTCAATGCCGCCTGGCAATCTTTCGTTCAGATGAACTCTTCATTCTTCCAAGTGAGCTTCGTCATCGGCTCAGCAATCTTGGCGAATTCCTTCACGAACTTCTGATAGTAGCCGGCCAAGTTCAAGGATCTTTCGAATTGAACTTGGGGTATACCACTCTTCAACAACAGCTATCTTCCATCAAAATTTCTTCTCTTGACAACATGGCCAAAAATCCACCTTGTCAACAATCCACGTTCAGATAACTTACCAAACTTCTTTTTCCTCAAACTTTCCAAAACTTCCTCAGGTGTTCTTCATGTTCTTCTTCAGTCTTCAAATATATCAGAATGTTATCTATGGAGAAGATAAACTGATTCATATACTCATGAAAAAATTTCTGTTCATGAAATTCATGAACATAGCAGGAGCATTTGTCAGTCTAACGTCCTGACCACAGAAAACTACACATACTTGATGTTTGAACGCCGTCTTGGAAATGTCCTCTTTCCTGACTTTGGTTTGATGGTAGTCAAATCTTAAGTCAAACTTCGAAACACCCTAACTTCACACAAACAGATCAAACAGATCCTCGATCCGGGCAGAGAATACTTGTTCTTTAGTGTCTGATAATTTGATGCACATCCATTGTTCCATCCTTCTGGGGCATATACAAGATAGATGCTCCTAAGGTAAAGTTCCACTCTAAATAAATCCTAAAGCCTTCAGTTCATCGATCTGGTCCTTCATCTTCTATGATCTTTGAGTCTGAATCATGCCTTATTGTAAGGGGCAGGGTCTGCTGGATAGGAAGAGGGTCCTTAGATTGTGGCCTAACAGGTGTTGCTGGCCTATGAGCTCTGGCTTGATAAACAGATAAGGGCAGTCCTTTACCCGATGTTCAGCAGATCCACATGCCAAACATTGTCCCAATCTCTTGCGGCAACTAACGGCCTGATGATCAGGCCTCTTGCAATAGTTACAAGCCCAAAGCTTCTTACGACAAGGCTGCCGAAAAGTAGAGTACTTGATGGGACCCAAATATCTTCTAGATTCAGGGGTATCCTTCCTAGGACAAAGTTCTGCTCTAACTTGGTTGGGGATATCTAAGGATACATTATGACGTTCTTCATGTCTTCTCTCGTGATATTCATCTGTTCCTGCTGGGCTTCATCTTGAGCTTTCTGGAACTCCAGGATTTCTTGAAATAGGACAACCATTTGGAAGATGATTGCTGGTACTGGTGGAGCAACAAAAATGAATACTCCACCAAGGAAATGCAATTCAGTTTGAGATGAGGTAGGATTCGCCAGTGTAGAAAAAACTTCACTGGATGCATTATGAGGACGGTCAAACAGCCGCGAGGGAAAAGACCCTGGGCTTTGGTTGAGGAGATGGGGGTATGATCCGGAGATAACACCTTATCGCCAGCAGGATTTGGTCAACGGTCATTCTCTGGAAGGTTTAGGATGCACACATAAGCAAGGTAGCCTACCGGTCTATAATCAAGCAAAAATATTTATTTATAATATATTTCGGTCCTATGTTGTGACAAATTGATGTTCTAGTGTTCTAATTGTTTCTAGGTATGTTTTCCTAAGTTGTTGTTCAGACCTGCATGGGCCACCACTAAAAACATGTCACGACCCGGTCCCAATTGTTTGGGTCGAATCGGATCATGCCCAGCCTGCACCGTTGTTGAGACGGCGGCAGTAAGCTGTTCAGTAGCAGGTAACCATACAACAACACTATATTTGTCACAACTCAACATTCAAAAATTTAAAACTTTATTAAACTTTTACATGAAATAAAAGATACAACTTAAACCATTTTTTTTATACATCATGAATAAAAGAAAACTCTAGGCAAACAGCTCAGCAATCTCGAATTCCTCGTCTTGGGATCGCGTAACAAAGCCTCATCAGTGATACCTAAAATGTTGGGTCTCCAGTCAGGAGGGAGCAAAGTACAATTACGAATATCCAATAATTCAAATAATAATTTGAAATTTGCAATGTTAAACAATTTGAAATACTTTAACAAAATTTTTTTTTTACAATTCTACAATTGAAAACAATGTGATTTGAGTAGGTAACGAACTATGACCGGCTTGGGATGATTCAATTATATCCTAATGATACGGTCCGGCCTATCCTCGTGTATAGGAGGAATCAGCTCGCACAATCAATGATACAATATAGGGGTATTGGTCATAGACGCTACACTACTCCCCCAATATCCCGAGTCAATCAGATTCAATCAATGAGTCAATATTCGAACTCTAGGAGAGAGTTCCGTGTAGCAATGTGGTTTAAAATTGCAATAAAACAATTACTAGATAAATTACCAAATAGACATAACTGTACTTGCCTTTGTTTTAGAATGACTGGATAGACGAGTCGGTACCGAAGAGGAACGTCAGTTGTAACTTCGAGTTCCTACAGTTGAGAACTCGACTTAGATCCTTGAATAACCAGACTAAGTGTGCTAGTTGCAATCTCTAGTAGACCTGTCCTAGTCAGGTTTTAAGTTGTATTTATTTACAGCTAACGATTACGTCGCAACTACGTGCGTTGATTAACCGGTTAATTGGATTATTTGAAAAATCACGAGAATCGATTACAATTTTGGAAAACTTTGTGTTTTCATAATATGTATATAAAATACAGTTTCTTTTAGTGACAAACAGTGAATTAATAATATTTTATTTATTTTAGCTAAACTCGTATTTAAGCCGTAAATTACGTCCTATCTACGAATATGAAATCAATCCAAAATCCACCCAAATCACATCCACCAGAAAAAGAAAAGAAAATAACTACGCTACACAAATACATGGGCACAGCTACTGGTCCTAGGGTGGGGCTTATGCCCGATACATCTTTCTTTTACATTAAATAAGAAAATGACTGAATTATTAAATAAAATGCAGAATTTAAATGACTATAATATTTAGCCTAAAAATAAAATAATAATTTAAAGAAAGCTAGGAGTCTCAGACTCGGTCTATTTCCTCAAATTCGGTTTATGCCTCAACGTCCGGTCGGACCGGTGCGTTTGCATTTCGTCGGGGCCCACAGACCGGTACGGTCGTCGCCCGAAAATCGGTTTAGAAAATCATTTTCGAAAGCCAGTTTTGAAATCAATTAAAAATATAATTTTCGTAAAAATTTGGGCAGCACTTCCTCTATTCCGGGACAAACCCAAAACTGGGAAGCGCGCCAACAAAACACCTGCAAAATGTCCCAAACCAGGGAAAACCCATTTCCAACCAAAATAGTCCACAGAAATATCCACCAAAATAATTCCAACACCACAGAAATAATTCCAACACCACCGAATAATTCCCGAAATATCCGGGAATCCAATACCAACCAATTCACGCCAACCCAGCAAGTAAAACACAGGAAATCAAGCTAACGCAGCTAAACGAAAATTATAACGCAGCTATTCGGATTCCCGAGAGGGAACCGGGGGACCGATCTATCATCATCGACTCACGGGAGGGACGAACTACTCTGATTATCAGAAATTACCAGTTTCCGTTGGCGGGGAGCCGCGGAAAAAATCTCGGGAAAGAAATCCGAACTAAGTCGGCAGCAGGTAGAAGATCCCGAACAGCGGAAAGTCCACAGACAGCGGGAAATCCACGGGAACAGCAAGGAATCGTGGAAAACAGCGGCTCTGGTGCTGGAAATCCACAGGGAGAGTTTCCGGACAGCAACGACGACAGCGGGGCACGCTGACGCGACGGGGAGCTGCTGGCCACGGGGGCGGCGCTGGCGCGGAGCACGCCGGGGCGCGGGGGCGTAGGCGGACAGCGGACGGGGCGGCGGCCTCGGGATGGCCGCGGGGCAACTCCGCCGGAGGGGCTCGGGGCTGCTGCGCGGGAGTTCTGCCGGCGGGGGCCCGGCCTAGGGTCGCGCGCGCGGAGAAGGGGATCGGGGAGAATAGGTTTTGTCCACTGTGAGGGGGAGAGAGAGAAGAGAGATGAGATGGTTTGTGGGAAAGGAAGATTAGATGGGTTCTCCACAGAAATAATATGGGAGACAATGAGAGGGAGAGAGAGTGGTTGAAACTTTTTGTTGAAAGTTTGCTCTGAGAGTTGATGGGAACGTGTGAGCTCTGAGAGAGGAACGTGGGGAGAGGTTAGAAATATAGGGGAGTGGGGTGAGAAATGTGGGGTTCTGTGTGTAGTTGAGCCAGGGAGTGGGAGAAGGAGTTAATAAAGAAAGAGTGGTGAATGTGTGAGTAAATAGGGAGGAGTTGGAGGAGTTGAGGGGTTCTGAGAGTGAAAGAAGAAGTGTAACGTAAGGAGAAGGGGAAACGTGGGAAAGGAAGAGGTCTGGTCCACTTGGACCAGATCTAAAAATTATATATTTTTTTTAAATTTTTTTTTAATATTTAACCAAGTCAAAACCAGATTTTAAATAGAGGGAAAAGATTGGGTTTGGTTCAGGCCTGGGTCTGGGTTCGAAAACAAAAATCCATATTATATTTATTTTTCTCAAAAATCCTTTTCACCCAAAAATAATTAATAGTAATATTAATAATAATAATTTTAGGAAACGCTAATAATAATAATAATAAACTCTAATAAATAAATACGAAAATGATGGGTTTCACATCACCAACTTGAAAAACATGCTCCTTTACCTTCCTGTTGAATGTTTTAGAGATGTGGGCTTGATATAACTCAATTCATTGTTGAGCTATGAGTTGTTTCTCATCGAGTGCTTTCAACTCTTGTAACCATAGATGGTCATTATCTTCAATTGTTAACTCATTGGATATAGTGATTCGGAGAGAAGGGATTTGAATCTTCAGAGGAAGAACTGCTTTACTTTCGTAGACCAAAGAAAATGGCATTGTACCAGTTGGAGTCCATACTGTAGTACGGTACTCCAAAAGACATTCACCAATTTTTAATTTTAATTAAGTTTGTTAGATGAAACGAACTTGTTGAGTAACTTAATAATAGTTTTGTTGAAAGCTTCAGCCAAACCTTTAGTTGTGGGATTATAGACTGTAGAGGCTACATTTTAGATCTAGTTTTTCTTACAAAATTGAAAAATCTATTGCTCACGAATTATGGGCCATTGTCATGGACAATCCTCCGAGGTAGTCCAAAATGATAGATAACATGATGCTTGATGAAACTAATAACATTAGAAGTATTCAATTCAACAAATGGTATAGCTTCTGTCAATTTGGAAAAGCAATCAGTTATTGCTAGGATAGGAAGGAGGACTGATAGGTCCACTGATATCCATTCCCCAAGCTTCAAAGGACCACATGTGACCATCGGATGCAGTAATTCTGAAGGTTGATGTATGAAGTCAGCATAGATTTGACAAGCCTTGCATTTTCTTGCATAATATATGGCATCAACCACCATAGTAGGCCAATAATACCCAAGCGCCTTAATTGATCATGTAATTTTAGACCAGGTTGATGGGCGCCACAAGTATAGTCGCTGCTTAGAAAAACAAAAGTTTTTCGAAAAAACTTAACTATAAACTAAGAAAAAAAAGTACAAGAGTACAATTTGATTCTGGAACATGCTACAGAAGTGATAGAAAATTTTCGAGTACTCTTGTCAGAAGACTGACTTTGAATCCTAATTATAGATTTTTGGGATAACTGGCAGGCAGATACAACGATTAGCACATAGTACAAAAATAGGCTGATTATGCACTGTTTGGCGTACTATATTCTGTTTCATCCATTTGCGCGAACGGTTTGCTTAACTGCATAGAATGCGTGGCATTCTGTGAGAGAAATGTGTTTGGTCGTGGGTAGTGTTGCGTATATATTCTTTGAGATTAGTGGCATGAACGCCATATCTTCTTTAACTGCTTATGGATGATAGTTGAATGATTGGCGCCAGTTGATGAATGGCGCATACTATTGATAGACGCCAATTGCGAAATGCACTGAGCATTGACTCTGTGAGGAGTTGATCATTTCGTGCTAATGATAAATGGCACGGAGTAACTGACAACCATTATCGTGACGGATCTGACATAATCCTCTTCGAGCACTTCGTCCTCAGGATTCGAAAGGATTTTTCTCGACTGTTATATTGTCAGTCACTATGACTAATGACTCATCTTCTCGAGGAAGCTCACCACGTGGCAGCCTGCGCTATCTGATGTTCGAGTGCCATTTTATGTTAGACACTATTTGTTGCTGGACGCCATTTGATGGATAGGGCCTGACGCTATCTGTGAATGGCGCTATGCACTAGTTTGGATATTTTTAAAGCTTCTACAAGACCCCCTTAAAAGTTTTCAAATTTCAAAATTTTTGAAATTTGAAATACTTTGAATAAGAAGCGTTTCAAAAAACTTAGCGCGCACATAATCTCAACCAACCTACTGTTTCATACGCAATTTGCACGACCGTTACAAATAAGCTCAGGCTATAAATAGCCCACTGAGAGGTGTGAGAGTTCTTCTTTTTGAACTCTTTTCGTCTTCTTTCTTTTCCAAGCTCTCCAAGCTTTTTTTACCACCGACAATGGCACCAAAGAAGTCTGCAAATGAGAAAGGCAAGGGCGTGGCCGAAGCATCGTCGCAAGCTCCAACACTGAGGGTACCCAGGAACGTGCCACCGTCGACGAGAGTCGAGGAGGCTAACCTTGCTTTCGAAGGTAAATGATTTGTTGGAGAAGACGAACTACAACCTGTGCCATTCGTGTACAGTACGAACCGTAGCCAACGTCAACTGCCTCTTTCATAGTATTGGTTGGTGCTGCGCCAATTTCAAAATATGCTACCTCTTACAGAGTGTTGGCCAAAATACATTGATCACTAATCGTGCACTCTTTGTTCACTCAAAGAGTGCGGCACGCTATGTGTCATAATTCGAAAATAGTACGCATATAATCATGTTGCATGAAACAGAACTGTCTGATGCATGCACAAATCATGGACTGTCATGCACAAACTAAGAACTGTCATACTCCCTGCATAAATTAAGAATTGTCATAATGCATGTGCAAACTAGAAACTATCATAATGCATGCACAAACTAGAGACCAACACTCTGTGTATTATGACATCCATGATTTGTGCAGGGCTAAAAATTACTTAAAATTTCTTAATTTATAAGAATACTTCTTCATGATTTTTACTCCCTTTTTTTTGCAGTTGACCTCAGGGAAGACCCCAATGCTGAGATACTAGCTTTTGCCTTCTGTGTATCGGAATACCAGGAAGACCTGTCACATATCACATTTTTGTAATTTGACCATAACGGACCGACTACCAGGTGAGCTCTCCTAGAGTCCTAAGATGAAAGGGCTTTGCTACGCTTGATGAACAGTGAACCATTCCTAAGTGCGGAACAAGCTCCCCATAAGAAACTAGCTTTCGTATTGGATAGGCCATTGATGATGCCTCTCAGCCCAAGTCGAAACAAGAATCTTGGGCCTTCAAGAGAGGGGACAGACCGATATATCTCACAGATATGGCAAGGAATCTGTCTCTATCCCGATAAGCCCACGCTATCAATCCTCGAAAGATGTCATGGGATATAACTCCGTTCCAACAGACTAGGGTTGGACGGATATATCACAGATTTAGGAACCAAAAAAGAGATATATTCTTCAGTTCTTCTGAGAAACACAACACGCACTTAAGAGATTTGAAGCCAGGTTGTGTGTCAGCCGAAGATTCGTCTTTGATGACACCGGTCAGAATACCTTTCTTTGCCAACACCTTTGCTGCAGCAGGAGGAACGTATCCTGCCCAAAACCTAAGGCTGACGGGTTTGATTCATCCAGATATTAAGCACTAGAACCAACTGTCAGTGTGGGCTCTGAATAATTTCAAGGATAAATTTCTTGAGTTGGGACTTTATGAAGTTGTCTTAACCACCTCTTGTGGCATCCGCAACAACTCGAACATATTCCTAGCCTAGGTGGAGAGGTACAACAACAGAACAGGCACCTTCGCTACTCCGTATGGGGAGATAGGCTTTGCCCTATATGAAATAAAGTTCTTATCGCATCTACCAATGGGTGAGAACCCCTACTAAGAGTATGTGTCGGCTGAAGTACTGGAGGCTCTGGCCATGGAGAACTCCCGAATGGTGGCTATTTTTGATGACCTGTTATGTCATTTTATGATATGCACTCACTTCTATAAGAGCAAGGCCACCGGGACATGTTATACGTCCAAATGGTTGTTATACCTCTTCTTGGGCCATGCCGTAGAAACCAAGGTACAAGAACATCTGGACTATAGGCCTCGTTTCTTTGAGCCACTCGACACCCAGAACATCGAAAGACTGATAGAAAAGTTAGGATATATTGATAACGAGCTAGAAAAAGACTGGCAGGGTTATGGCGCCGTCACCCCTATCGAGTCTTATATAAGATACGGTGGAATAACTATAACGCCCGTAGTTCGTATTACGTATTTTGGTATACGTGTACGAAATCCCGACCCGTAATTAGACTTGTCTTGCTTAGCTTGATCCTGGTTTAATCTTGCTTCGGTTTATTTTGGTTTCATCCTGGTTCGACTTGTCTTGACTGGCTAGTCTTGGATTTTGCATTGGCATGGGTTAGTTAGCATTTCCTAGTTCATGTGGTTTATCTTGGCCTTGGCCTGCATTGGGTTCGCTTGGGTTCGGCTTGGTTGGGCTTGGTTTGGGTTGATATGCAAACCCCTACCTACCACCATCCCTCATTTATTAACCCAACAACCATTCTCTCTCCTCATTCATTACTCATTTACTACTTCCTTTCTTCTTCCTCATTTCTTCTCCACCGAGCACTACCGTAGGCAAGTGCAACTTGCATCATGGAGGAACTCAAGTTTTATTGTTCTATTGTCTTCCTCACGAGATTCTAAAACACTTTAGTACTTAGCATTTTTAGTTTCATTGGTTCATTCCATGTAGATCTAAGTTGTTGCATTTTCGGATTTCTCGGTTTTGATCTACTAAGCTGGCTTGTTTTCGAAAACTAAGAGTTCTATGTAGATGGCATTCTGATGTTACGCAAGTTTGGTTTTGGAATGGTTGGATTTCATCGAGTCTTGACCGAGATGGGCTTCCTTGAGCTTTTGAGCTTTTATGCCTGCTTGTCTTGGCCTTGGGGATGAGATGAAGTTTTTATGCATACGTTCTTACGTGCTAGCGTAGTATTTAGTTTTACGCCCACGTTTAACGCGCCAGCGTAGCATTTCCTCCTTTTACGCCTACGTCTTAAACGTGCCAGCGTAGTGTCCCCTTTTACGCACACGCATTGCATGCCAGCGTGATCCTTTCTACGTCGAGTTCACTTGAACTCTACGCGGAGGCCATTCGTGCTTGCATAAACTCTCATTCGCCCTCGTAGAGCCTTGCATGCGAAGAGTTTCACTTGGGTGCTCGTGCGCGTAAAGTTTCGCTTGCATAGGGTGCTTGCTAGCGTAGAGTATTGCCCGCGTAGAGTTCCCTCTCGCGTAGGGCTCCCGCTCGCGTAGAAGCGGTCTTTCCTTGGTCTTGCTCGCGTAAAGCCATTTTTACGCTTGGGGCCTCTTGGCCTAACGCAGAGGTTCACTAGCGTAGAGTCTTGAGCTCCCTTTTGCGTACCCGATTGTCTTTATGTCCTTGCACATTTCATAAACTTGATAATCTTGAATTGATTGACATGATTGGACTGATAATTGTACATGGCACGGTATAACAAGTGAATTGACATAACATGACATGACATGAGAAGACAAGACATGACAAGCAAGCCTGATGGAAACTATTGAATGCTGTTGCGGCGGCTAGCATGACATGACAAGAATGAATGTCCTGGACACCATGGACGATTGTGTTTGTACAAATGAACCAGTACTGTTTCGCATCATGTATAGGGAAGAAAACCCTGAATACCACGGTCAGGGGTACCTACTGAAATTGACTAAGGCTAATAACTAGAATAACCCAGTAGTCATGAAGAGATTTTCCAGCTACAGGCAATCCTGTTATCTGGGCGCACAAGTGGACTTGTAGCCTGCCGACGAGTATGGCACATTTCCAGCACACTGTCATGTGTTGCACCCTTCATAAACAGATATTCGACCTGGATAACTTGGATGGTCTGCAGGACTTGTGGCTGTTGGAATATCTGTCACGACCCGTACCCGCTTTTTCGGATACGAGACGTGTCCAAGCCAGCCTACGCCACAGAGTCGGCGGTAGAACGCTGTCAAGCTCGCAAGTAACAAATGCTCAAAATAAAATATTTGCTGCTCATTCATATTTCTAAATTTGTTACAACATTTACAATATTTCTAATTAAAGAAAATACACGATTTTACAATTAATAAAATATTACAATTGCTATCTATTTCTAGGTCGACCTCAGCATACCCAAGCCTTCCCAATGCTAACAGTGATCGCGGCTAAACCTAAAAAATATTGGTTTTCAGTCAGGAATGGAACAAGTACACAAACCGACGACAATGCGAAAACATAATAGAATTAACAAGACATGAAAATAACATATAAGATATGAAAACTAGAAAGAACTGATGACATGGCACGGTAGAGAATAAAACAAGAAAAAACTAATAAAAGACATCTATCTAGGTGGTTTGAAATATCATTTTCAATATGTGAACAGCTAGGGGGTAAATACGGCACACTGCACGTGTCGTGTGCAGCTGTTATCATTCACGAAAAGACACGGGGATAGTTCTGGGTAGTCCACATGTCTACTAAGATATTTTCTCTTCCGACTACTCCGTGTGACGAGCGTGTCAACAAACAGCAAGATATATGTATAGACATGAAATGAAAAGACTACTATGAATCGAAAGCAATCAGAAAGTGCACTTGCCTGAGGTCCTTAGCTGGTGAAACCAATAATACCATACCACTCAATGAGCCACAATCAATCAACATATGCAGAAGTCTCCAGATGCTGAAATAAACAGTACCAACGTTCTCAGAATAGTCAAATTAGCTAGGATTGCCTGTCCTTAAGTCCAATTCTGGACACAGGGGCAAAACAGTAATTTCGGGCAAAAACGATATTCGTCGTTGGACCCGCTTTGTACCGAAAAGCGTGCCAGAGTCAACGGTCTCTAAAGTCATCAAACTACATGTTTTTGGATCCGA
This sequence comes from Iris pallida, assembly GCA_029216955.1. Lineage (NCBI taxonomy): Eukaryota > Viridiplantae > Streptophyta > Magnoliopsida > Asparagales > Iridaceae > Iris > Iris pallida. The sequence goes on along the minus strand of JANAVB010028000.1, from coordinate 2,173,082 downwards.
TTTTTCGATACGAACCCAACCGTATGTCCAGAGTTGGATTCCGGCGGGCCGTGCGCAAAATCTCTCGTTGAGTCCGGAATGGTCTGATTAGCCTAGAGTTGATAAAGTGGTTAGGGATTTTGCAAGAATTTAAGAATGCACGACTAGCCATGAATAGGATTCTCATATTAGAAGAAAAATTGTTTTTATAACAAAAGAAAACCTGTAATAAGAAAATATATATTCAAAAATACTTATAATTTATTTGGAATATCTATCATACTTGAAACTATGTATTTTGAAATCTATAGTTTACTAATTAAAAATACTTTTGAAAGTCAAGAAAATCATTTAAGGCTAAACCCAATTTAGAAATAAATATCGAGTCCAAGCCCAATAAAGCATTTGTTACAATTAAAATTTTAGGAAAATATTTAATACATATATTATAATTAATAACTAATGACAATAAATACACGTAATTTAGAAATATTAACTATAATTTAATAATAATATCAATAATATTAATAATATAACTAATAAATACCAATAATAGTAAATGTAATAATACTAATACAACATCCACTACTGTTTTCAAAACATACAACATATTAATTAATAATAATAATAATAACATTAACAATAATAATTTAACAAATTACTCTATTATACTAATATATATGTACTTAATACATACATATTAATAAAATATTAATAAAATCAAACGTTTCTCCACTGCTTCCTTATTAAGGAATAGAATGAGCTAGAGAGAGAGAAAGGCATTGGGGAAAAAATTCAAGAGGTTCAGAGAAGAAGGATGAACCATTGAGAGAGGTGAAACACTCACCTCGAGGCGATGGTGGCAGCTCACAGAGGGTTTGGGCATTCGGCGCGCTGGCTCGAGCACAGAGGCAGCGCTCGCCGCAGTTGGGCGGCAAGAGATCGACACGGAAAGACCGATTCGGCGCTGGGCTGTTCGCTTGCGGTGGTCCCCGACGCCGGCTCTCGACGACCAAGCGCGGGCCACGGTGAGAGCGGGGTCTACGACACAACGACGGTCGGGAGATCGATCGCGCCGGAGCGAAGGCGATGTGGACGTCCTCGTGGAGCAGTCGGCCGCGACGGATCGGGTGAAGAGGGGCTTCGCCGTTCGACAGGGGCGTCGGTCGGCCGGAAACTCGGCCACGGTGGCGCAGCCGTGGTGGTCTTCTCTTGGTCGAGAGTTCGCCGGAGGCTGGCCGTGGCGAACGGCTAGTGGCGGTCGGGGCGCGTAGACTGTAGCCAGGTGGCGGACACTGCCACGCGCGTTGTACACGGGCACTGGAAGGTGCGTCGGTGCTGGCGACGCACACGTGGTGGATGGTTCGCCAGACGGTTGCGACTGCCGGGTTCGTACAGGCCCGTGTCTTGGCCGCCGGGCGCGGTCAGACTCGGAGGGAGGCAGGTCACGGCTTGCTGGTGATGGCTTCCCGGAGGTACTGACCTCGGCGGCCATGGTGCGGCTGCGGAGGCTCGACCCGGTTGGGACGCCTGATCTGGGGATCTCCGGCCAAAGTGGCGAGTGGCGGCAACGACGAGATTGGCACGGCTGAGTGGGTCCCCGACGGCGGTGCAGTAGGTATGTGGTGGTCGTGATTCTTTTGGTGGTAGTGGCTGTGGTGTTTGGGGTTCGATTGTGGTGGTTTTGGAATGTGTCCGTGATTAACGGACACAGGATATTGTATTCTGTGAGATGCATTGGATGAAATCAACCTGATGGACACAGACACAATGACACGGTATCGATATATTGGCCAGGTGTTGCGACGTGGGCACGGGATATGGTGGTGGAGACGTTTGGACGAAGATGATGCTGGTGATATTGGTGGTGTATTGGTGGTGGTTGATGGTCGGAGTCTGGGAGGAGAGGACTACGTAGATGGTTTTGGCCTGGAGCTGGGAGATAATCTGCTCCGGATGGTGATGGCGATGGTGGTTTTTGTTTATAAGAATAAATAAAACTTCCTTCTCCTATACATATAGTGCAGAGGATTTTCCTAGTAGGAAGGGTCAAATCCTCCCCTAAATCAAAACCATCATCTATATTCGATATAATCAAGTCTCAAGTTAATATTACAATTATCTACTAGTAGCTAATAATAGCTAAACAATATTCCTATAAGAACAAATCTTAACTTAAATTTTATTTGGTAAAACTATTACATTTAAATCAATCAAATCTTTCCCAAAATATTTATTGCTATCACGCAATTTAATTCAGACAATTCAATTTAAATCAAATAACTGATTACTATAACAATTCGAAATAAGATCTGGAAGCATATTTTCATTAGTCAAAAACCATATTAGAAATGTTTTAATAAATCGTTTTAGTGAATAAAGATAATTTATGATAACCAAAATCATTTCACAAAATAAATATTTGAACGCCCAATAATTACTACAGAATATTTTTGTAATGTTAATAATAAGAAATAAATATTTTTACGAAAAGTGAAAGGTAATCTCAATCATCAATTTAACTAGTTTTGGAAGCACAAAATGATGGCAAATATCTTATAGTAAATTTTAAGGAAAAATTTCTTTTAAATCACGCGAAGCAAAATAAACTAAATTTAGGAAATTACTTTCAACATAATATTTGAAAATAAATTGGCAAATCCTTTTGTCTATAAAATATTTACCATTCAAAAAATTCATTTTCGAAATTAAATCATTTGGAAGTCAAAAATTAATGATCAAAACATCTTTTATAATTTCAAGCCTAAAATACGAAAATTATTAGAATAATTAGTATTTTTAAACCATGATTTTGGAAAGCCGACAAACAACAAAATATATTTTAGAAAATTCTCAACGAAATCACCTTTAAATTAAAAAAATATTTTTTTGAAAATTCGGGAAGAGGAGTTACAATATCTCATTGCATCTTGCTAGTAACTCGGCCTGTGATAACCATAGTTAGTTAAAGTATCAAGCCGTACTCATTGCTTGGTCGTGATTGATTGGATGGAGTCTATCCCAGTCTAGTCTTGTCCTGATCCTGTACAAGATTGTAATATGACCTGATTTCTTGTGTTTTATTTTATCGATAAATGGTGGAAAACTAAGTTTCGTTCAGATGAAGGGTTACAACCTTGGGTCCTTGTTTGGTTTAAGGGTTGTAACCTGGCTATCTGAATAGTCCTATGGTTATCTCATCGTATATCCTCATAATTTTTCCATATCTCCAGTTTTAATATGTTATTATGTTTTATGCTAATTGTTGATTTTAGTTCTTAAGTGAAGCCTCCTTTGTGGCACTTGCCCTTTCTCGGATCTGACCCATCTGGTTTTGTATGGCCAGATACCGGAGTAGCTCCAGAGGATCTTCCTACTTTCCAGCCAAATGGTGACCACCAGACGTAACTAAGGCAACGAGTGATTACCCTTTTGTTCTCCCACTTTATTGTAAAAATATTCTTTTGAGGCGTTTAGCTGACGAGCACGTGTTAGCTCGTATTGTACTTTACTTACTGTCTGCCTACGGGCTGTAACATGATTGACGAATGCTAGGGTTCATCATGTATGACTAAAACTCTTGCTAGTCTTCATATTTTGTACGACTAGTTTCATAATCATCCAAATATTTAATGTATGGGACGCCTTACTATTGTATATTTGATGCTCTAACATCTTGTAACTGCTATTTCTTGCACGAGATTGAGATAATAGGCTTGTTCATGACCATAAGAGACTGATGGCTTGTAGTTAAACTCTCATGTATCTAGACAGCCGTGACCGTATAGCGAGGTGGATTCTATTTCAATATACGTAGCTGGCTATGTATGTCCCCGCTCTCCAGTATTCTGGTTCTGGGGCGTTACATGGTTTAAGTGGTGGCTCATGTAGGTCTTGTAAGTCAAGATATGTGAGGGTTTTCCGAATAGATGTCTCAATCAGCACTCGCCTTTGATCTCTGCTCGTATCCTCTGAATCCCTGAATTTCTGACCTGATTACATGCTTGTATTTTTGATATATTTTGGTCCTTCCTTATTTTTTCCTGTGTCGTCTTCTTCAGCGGCATTGTTCCTGGTCATACCGATCGGAAAGATGGAGCACCTCCTGTGGGCCAGCAGCAACCTGGAGATCAAGTCCAGCATTCAGGAGTAGCCTCTAGAGTCATGCCTACTAGAGGTCAAGAGCCACCAGTTCAGCCAGTCCAGCCTGCAGAGCCTGATGATGGCACCTTGGTGGGTCTCATCAGGACATTGCTAGCATCTCAAGATCGTCGGGGTGCTGCCCTACACCAGGCAGTACAAGATGCTCTGAGCAGAGGTGGTCATCAAGGTAACAGTGCGGCCAACAGCTTCAAGCGTTTGAACCCTCCATTTTTCGACGATAGTGGGGATGCGATTGTCGCAGATGCTTGGCTGCAGGATACAAAAGTGATTCTAGAAGCGGCAAAGATTCTCGAGAACGAGAAGGTGGCGGTAGTATGCCTACCGTTATTGGATCTTGCCAGCAGCTGGTGGACGGTGCAGGTCATTGGATTAGTGGCACCTATTGCCTGGACAGTATTTTGTGAGAGATTCCAGACTAAGTACTTCGATGTCATAGCTCGGTACGATCTATTGTAAAGGTTCACCAATCTGAAGCAGATGGGCAGGACGGTCGACGGATTTGCGGCCGAGTTTTCGAGCTTAGTCGGTTTGCTCCCAACTTGGTAGCGACCGAGTTCGACAAAGCCCAGCAGTTCCAGCAGGGGCTCCATCTAGAGATCTTATTGGCAGTAGAGCAGTTTAAGCATCAGACTTTTGATGCGGTATTGAGAGCAGCTATGAGGCACGAGTATACCTTCCAGAGGATCGTAGATAGGACCGGAGGTCGGAAGCGATCTCATGGCCATATGAATCAGTCTTCAGTACCAGCCCCGACAGCTAGGGCTTTGACAATTGGAACTCCGAGGCGGGCAACCTCAGTGACGTTGGTTCAATATTCAACCCCGACGAACCCTCAGTGGCAAAAGCACTCTTCCGCAGTGGGATGTTCATATTACGGGAAGCCAGGACATGTGGTGGCGGAATGTCGCAGGGTGCAGGGATTGTGCCTGGCTTGTGGGGCAGCGAATCACAAGATAGGATCCTGTCCGAATAGGGGTAGTTCATCATCGTCCAACTTTACTAGTCCTTCGGTGAGAGGACCAGTACCAGTCCAGCAGCAGCAACAGTTTCCGAGGCCCTTCACTACAACAAAAAAACCAATTAATGACTCTCGACAAGGAGTTTTAATGACGGCTGATACATAAGCGTTATTAAGTTAAAAAATATCTTTTTTCTATGATGGTTTGGGCTAATTCTGGGCTTTTTATAACGTTTAAAAAAGGAAGCGTTATTAATAGTTTAGAGCGGTGACAAACTTGTAATATTTTTTAACTTCAATTTTTGGCAAAATCCTTGCTATAGTCCGCCTCTCCCCCAAAACATTCTGGTCTTCTCCTTCTCCTCCTTTCATCTCCCTCCTCTCCTCCAACTCCAAAACCCTAACCCTATGTCACGACCCGCACCCTAGAGTAAGGGCACGAGAAGTGGGTACGTCCAGCCTACGCCGCAGTGTCGGCGGTAGAACGCTGTCCTAGGTCAATCATCTAACAATATAAAGTACCTGTACAGTTTATACTCTCCGAATGGAGGTGACAAACAGAAAATAATCTCAATCACATCTAGGTAGAAGAATGAAAGATAGATAGATAGACAGTAACTCAAAGGGAACAGTAGAATAGATGAAATAAGTCCAAGTGTCTAGGATAACATAACATCAGAACGTCAACTCATAATACAATAAGTCTAAGAGTCTATACATCTCCACATCTCAAAATAAAACTCAGAATGTGAGACAAAATGATAATATAGAAAGACTGCCTAGACTAAACTGGTCTAGACTACTGGAACAACATCCTCAGCTGCAGGTGGATCCTGCTGAGGGTCCACAACATAAGTATCATCTAGTCCTGCTCCATAATAGGTAGACACCAGGGCCTCCTCCTCATCCTCTGTAATATTTTCAACAGGTCCAATCAGGACAGGAACGAGCACAATACATCTCACGCAGTGCATAATATGATAGGAAATATAAAGCATGCAATAGAGTAAAATACAGGAAACGCTGAAAGAAGATACATGTAGCAAAAGAGATAACTGTAATGAAATATCTACTATAATAGAGAACTAGCAGTGTCTAGTGAGTCAGAGTAAAATATAGACATGTGAAATAGCATAGGAGATTCATGACTACAGCTAGGAGTGATTCATGACTACAGCTACTGGGGTAATATCCACATGACTATTTCAACTCCCCCATCCCCAATCAATACACAAGGATCCGTTCAAGTTATGTTAAGATTCGTGATAAGCCCATAACTGGGAGATTCATGAGAGGCTCTGTGAGCATGAGAGTACATGAGTCACAAGCGATTCGTGAATCTATGAAAGCATAGAGATACATGATGATTCGTGAAAAGCACAAACATGCTGTATCTGATGCTCCCGAGGGGGATAACATCTCATGAAAAGATCCATATAGTACCAATCCGTGATAACAATCGTGTCAGCATCAAGTAAAGTAATCTAGAGCAAGAATATAAATCCTGGCAAATATGAAACGGTCAGAGAATGTACTCGCCTGATAACTGAATGTCTGAAGAAGATATACTGTCTGAGGAGAGGTGTATGGCTCCTAATCAGAGCAATACAAGTCACAATGTATCCACAATGGTAAAAATAAAGTATACAATGCATACTACATAATTCTAGGTCAATCTGGTCAAAAGTCAACTCTTGGTCAACTCTAATAGTCAAACTAGGTCACATGAAGTCAAACTAAGTCAATAAGGTCAAACAAGGTCAAACAAGTCAATTACTAGTCAACATGATCAATCTGGATCAAGTCTAGGTCAAACTTAGACCAACTAAGGTATTGGTCAAACAAAGACCAGTCAGTAAGGTAATTAGGTCAAACATGGTCTGACTAGTTGAGCTAGTCATTTATTAGGTCAATTAGGTCATGGTTTGACCAATAGTTGACTTTAGTCAACCATGGTCAACAATGGTCAATTCTAAGTCAAATAGTCAAAGCTAGGTCAACACTAGTCAAGCTAGTTATTTTAGGTCATTCCTAGTCATTTCAAGGTTAACTAGGTCACTTTTGACCTAAGGTTGACTTTGGTCAACCCTTAGTCAATAAGGGTCAACAAGTTGGGTTTTGGGCCATTAGGGCTAACCCTCAAGCCATAGGCTAAAAATCTTGGCCATAGGCCATAGTCACGGGGTTTCATAGAACCTATACTATATATATATATATATATAGACTCTATCTACCTACTACCCATATGTCAAAATAGGAATACTATATATAATACAAACCCACATACATATATATATATAATATTACTACATGAGAACTAATACAAATATATATATATCATATATATGTATACACATATATATTTATATATATAAAACCTATTTATATATTACATATATATATAGAGAGAGGGAAGAGAGAATGAAAGAGAGAGGGACAATGAGAGAGAGAGAGTGAAAGAGAGAGGGTTAGAGTGAGAGAGATGTGGACACTAAGAGAGAGGGGGGAGAGAGTACACAGGAAGGGGAGGGAAGTGGTTCCAGAATTTCTGGAACCGGAATCCAGCCCCCAAACACACACATACACAGTACATATATATACATAGATATGTATATACATACAACTACCTAAATACACAACCATTTTCCCTCAAATCTCACCCACACTCACACATACGTATATACTACGTATTCAAATACTAAAACACCCTAATACATGGATAAAACATAACAAAATTGGGTTTGAAATTCGAAATACAAAAACTGGAAATAACCCAAAAATAGGAAACTGACACTGTGCACTCGAAAACTAGGTAATTCGAGTTACACGCCCTAAACCGAGCTAAGGCTCGATCCTATTGGTTGGTAACTGAGCCCCTAGGTGTCCTCTAGTGTCTAGTGTCCCTAGGAGTCCACCACGACACGACACAACGTGTCCAACCGCCCAAAAACCCAATCGGGTAAATCAAGATACGAACACACACACACACACGCAGTGTCGTGCACGTGTGCACTTAACTCTAGGACACGACACACTTGCACCCGTGTCTCGTGCTCATGCACGAAGGTGCGCCTAGGGGTTGGGCACGTGTCCAACACCCTGCACCGTGTCCACGTGTCTCACAGTGTCGATACGAGAGCCGTATCAGTCGTGAAAACACGACTGATGCGCGCGTTTGGCACTGCGTTGTGCAGTGAGTCACGCGCCTCGTGGACACGACACGAGCCACGTGGGGCCTCGTGGTCATGTCCACGTGTAGCCCATGTATAGGGCTACACACTCGTGCAAACACGAGGTGTCCTCGACTCGTGTCCATACGATACGAAGGCCGTGTCCAAGTCGAACTTTCGACTGGACTGTGCGCGTGCACGACAGTGTACGACCAGTGCACGTGTCCTCGTGTCCTCGATACGACACGAGGTACCCTAAAATTTTGGGGGCATGTGCACAGACACTGCCCCCTCGTGTCCACCAATTTTGGTGTGTCCTAGTGGTCTGTACAGTGAGAACTAAGGGGGTGGTAGCAGGGCACTGCACGAGGGCCTCGTGCAGTGGGTTCGTGTCCGATTTGGACACGAACACGACCCAATTTTGTGTTCAGTCCAGTGGGGTTGTGACCTAGGTTTCTAGGGCTACCCAAAAACATATTTTGTTTCACATTTTAATAAAAACCTGTTCTTTGTGGCATTTCAACAAACACAGTTTCCTAGTCTAGGATACGTGTCCGATACGGACACCAAACCAACTCAAACCTTCACCAAATTTGTCCTACAGTACTCTAGTACCTAGATGCATGCAAATATGAAGAGAAAACACAAAATTAACATGGTTTATGGACATTTACCTATTTGGTGAAAAATCAAGAAAATACCCAAGTAGGGGGGTGTGTTCTTCCACTTGGTGATGCCCAAAGCCCTTCAATTTCCTTGATAGCAGGCCCTAACTAGTACTCTCTAGTGTAGGGGAGTCCAATGCAAGAAACTAGAGGTGATTTAGATCAAAATTGATCAAGTTGTGTAGGTTTGAAGAAATAGGATTTTTCTAGGTTTAATTTCATGTAAATGGCCATGAATGAAAGCAATGGGGTTAATATAGGATGGTGGGCTGCCAAGGGGGGGTCCTTGGCCGGCCATAGCAAGGGGGGGGGGGTGTCCTAGGCTTGCTTCTAGGTTAAGGCAAGGACTTTCATGGTAAAGGCTTGATATTTTGCATGGTTTAAGCAAAATATCAAATAAAGGTAAACTAGATATTTATCTCACTTTATCCTATGACTAATATCTATCCCCTTATCATTCTAGGTTAGTAACTAACCTCTAGATTAGTGCTAAACTAGGTTAGAAGCTAACATGACACTAATCAACTAATTAAATAATAATAAATCACATAATCCAAATAATTCCAAATAATTCCTAGAAATTTACCAAAATACCCTTTGGGCTAAAAATCACTAATTTGGTGTTCTAAGCCTATGGCTAAGCTCTCATGGTCATGGAAACTTCTAGGTTAGAAAAAACTAGGGTTTACACTAAGTTATACTAACAAAATCACAAAGTCATAAGTCATGACTTAGCATGACTTTAGAAATGGTTTAACTTAACTAAAATCACAAGAAAATCATACCATGACTAAAATACCACTAATAAATAATAAAAATAATAAATTTTCAAAAATACCCCAATTTAGAAAACAGGGTGTTACAAGTCTACCCACCTTAAAATAATTTCGTCCTCGAAATTTAGATGGTCGTACTCCTTCTAGGTCAAACCTCCAACAATCAAGGACGAAGCCACTACCTAGGCAACGTACAAGGTCAACAAGCAAAATATGGGTAGTAGACCTATACTGGGTCATGTCCAAAAATTGGCTGGCAGTTTCAGGTCATAAGGTGTCCTGAATTCAAATCGAAGCCAAAAGTAACTCCATGGGGTAAATCAGGATGGAGTCTCGGGTCAGAAAATCGTACTAAGCAAATGAAGCACACGATGGTATGCCTGAGTGGGACACTATGGTCATGGGTGTAGTATGTCATGTCTAGGTCATGTATGTGAAGTCAGTTTTGAGAAAACAACTAGTCTTGTGCTCCAAATTTAAAAGTCACGGTAATGTGTCTACGATGATCATAATTCAGAGTGGTAAAAGTCTATGGCCTAAATTGAACCAAAAATCATGATGAAATAGTAGTGTAAAGGACAGGTTAGGTGGGACAGTCCTGGACATAGGTATAGACTAGGAAGATAAGGAAACAATAAATCACAGGGCTAAAAGGGTTACCATTCTATGGTCAGAGCTACTCTATCAAAAGGCATAACATATATACACTAATTTATTTAAGGGAAAAATTCTTGACAAAAGAGTTTAGTCAAGAATTTTATTAACAACTAAACTACTCTTACTCCTACTCCTACTCCTAAGTAAGAGATGAAGAAACAACAACAATCGACAAAATCAAAAGAACTAACAGGTCAAAACTGATCACTAATAAAGAACAGGTAGGAGCAGATGGAATTGGATTTTAAGATAGATATAATGAAGCAAGGTGGGAATGGAATTTAGAAGAACAGAACCTGCAAGCACAACACCAACTGCCTGAGCATCCTCAACTGTCATGGCGTAAGCACGCCCCTGCTGACCTCTTCCAGCCTGCTGCTGAAACTGCAAAAATCTCTGCTGCTGTGGCTGTAACGGTCCTCTCTGCTGCTGTCCTACCGGAGCCTTGGCTCCTGCTCCTGGTGCTGCTCCCTGTGCTACTCTGCCTGTGAACTGGGAACACTCCCTCAGCTGGTGGTCTGCTGCCCCATATAGTAGGCACGAGCCCAACCTCTTCCTGCACTCTCCCCATCCATGTCCCGATTTCTTACAGTAGGGACAACTGGTAGTCTGCTGTCTCGGGGCCTGCTGCTGCTGCCTCGGCTGCTGATACTGCTGTGGCTGCCTCTGCTGATGCTGATAGTGAGGCCTCTTGGCCTGACCTCCACTGCTGCCTGCTCCCTGTGTATCACGGCCCCTCTTGAGCTTCAGCTCAAGATCATCCTCAGCTGCCATCGCTCCTGCTAGGATCTCCTCAAAGGTGGCATTCCTGTCACTCTTGGTCAAGGACTTGACCTCCTTGACCAAGCCTTTCCTGAACCTCCTCGCCTTCGCTGTTTCGCTAAGGCCCTCCACGAATCTGCTCAACCGGCAAAACTCACCGGAGTACTCCTCTACAGTCTGGTTCCCCTGAACCAGGTTCTCGAACTGGGTCTCCAAAGCACTGACTGCCTGATCTGGGAAAAACTTTTCCTTGAAGAGCTCCTTGAAAACTCTCCATGTCTGCCCTAGAGTGCCTACTCTCGGGTCCGTCTGATACCAGGTACGGGCAAGATCCTGCATCTGGCTGGCTGCTGCCTCTATCTGTAGTCCGACTGGTATCTCCGCCAGTTGAAAGATCTCCTCAATGTGCTCAATCCAGTCATCAGCATAAAGAATCCCCTCTGTCCCCAAGAAGTCCCTGGGGTTCATCTTTTTGAAGTCCTGTATGCCCGGAATCCTCTGCTGTCGCGGCTGTCCTGATCCTCCCTGTGGCTGGACTGCCAACCTCTCCATCTTCACTCTAGCCAGCTGATGGAGCTCATCAATGCCTCTGGTAAATACCGTCATCTGACGCTGCTGCTGGGTCTGCTGCGACTCTAGGAACTGCTAGAAATATGTAAATATCTGTGCAGCATCCACAAATCCAGATGGCATCTGCTGCTGGTACTCCTGCTGGTACTACTGGTGCTGCTGGAACTGAGGCTGACGAAACTGCGAGGGAGGCATGTCTGCGGTAGCTGGGATGGTCCCCCTAATAAGTAGAGGTGCACCCCTAAATGTGGCAGAAGCTCCCACATGAGCTGGAGTAAGGGGAGCTGTGGTCCCCGGGTCCTGGTGAGCTGGACGAGAGGTGGCAGACCTCTCAGTAGTGTCACCTGGACCGAGATGCTGTGATCGTGTCTCCACCATCCTGAAGACAGATCAATAAGGAAGTCAATAACGGTACAAGGATGATAGTATCAAAGGACAATATGAAATAGATTATACAGATTTGAACAATAGTCAGTAGATTCAAATCCATAAAAATTTCCTAATTGTGATTGAGTATCCACTCTCTCTAAGCCTATTCCTTAAATCCTATCACAGACTGTAGTGATACTCTAGTTCGAATACCACTACATAAACAGAACCTGCATGGGCCACCACTAAAAACGTGTCACGACCCATACCCTAGAGTAAGGGCACGAGAAGTGGGTACGTCCAGCCTACGTCGCAGTGTCGGCGGTAGAACGCTGTCCTAGGTCAATCATCTAACAATATAAAGTACCTGTACAGTTTATACTCTCCGAATGGAGGTGACAAACAGAAAATAATCTCAATCACATCTAGGTAGAAGAATGAAAGATAGATAGATAGACAGTAACTCAAAGAGAACAGTAGAATAGATGAAATAAGTCCAAGTGTCTAGGATAACATAACATCAGAACGTCAACTCATAATACAATAAGTCTAAGAGTCTATACATCTCCACATCTCAAAATAAAACTCAGAATGTGAGACAAAATGATAATATAGAAAGACTGCCTAGACTAAACTGGTCTAGACTACTGGAACAACATCCTCAGCTGCAGGTAGATCCTGCTGAGGGTCCACAACATAAGTATCATCTAGTCCTAATCCATAATAGGTAGACACCAGGGCCTCCTCCTCATCCTCTGTAATATTTTCAACAGGTCCAATCAGGACAGGAACGAGCACAATACATCTCACGCAGTGCATAATATGATAGGAAATATAAAGCATACAATAGAGTAAAATACAGGAAACGCTGAAAAAAGATACATGTAGCAAAAGAGATAACTGTAATGAAATATCTACTATAATAGAGAACTAGCAGTGTCTAGTGAGTCAGAGTAAAATATAGACATGTGAAATAGCATAGGAGATTCATGACTACAGCTAGGAGTGATTCATGACTACAGCTACTGGGGTAATATCCACATGACTATTTCCACTCCCCCATCCCCAATCAATACACAAGGATCCGTTCAAGTTATGTTAAGATTCGTGATAAGCCCATAAATGAGAGATTCATGAGAGGCTCTGTGAGCATGAGAGTACATAAGTCACAAGCGATTCGTAAATCTATGAAAGCATAGAGATACATGATGATTCGTGAAAAGCACAAACATGCTGTATCTGAAGCTTCCGAGGGGGATAACATCTCATGAAAAGATCCATATAGTACCAATCCGTGATAACAATCGTGTCAGCATCAAGTAAAGTAATCTAGAGCAAGAATATAAATCCTGGCAAATATGAAACGGTCAGAGAATGTACTCGCCTGATAACTGAATGTTTGAAGAAGATATACTGTCTGAGGAGAGGTGTATGGCTCCTAATCAGAGCAATACAAGTCACAATGTATCTACAATGGTAAAAATAAAGTATACAATGTATACTACATGATTCTAGGTCAATCTGGTCAAAAGTCAACTCTAATAGTCAAACTAGGTCACAGGAAGTCAAACTAAGTCAATAAGGTCAAACAAGGTCAAACAAGTCAATTACTAGTCAACATGATCAATCTGGATCATGTCTAGGTCAAACTTAGACCAACTAAGGTATTGGTCAAACAAAGACCAGTCAGTAAGGTAATTAGGTCAAACATGGTTTGACTAGTTGAGCTAGTCATTTATTAGGTCAATTAGGTCATGGTTTGACCAATAGTTGACTTTAGTCAACCATGGTCAATAATGGTCAATTCTAAGTCAAATAGTCAAAGCTAGGTCAACACTAGTCAAGCTAGTTATTTTAGGTCATTCCTAGTCATTTCTAGGTTAACTAGGTCACTTTTGACCTAAGGATGACTTTGGTCAACCCTTAGTCAACAAGGATCAACAAGTTGGGTTTTGGGCCATTAGGGCTAACCCTTAAGCCATAGGCTAATAATCTTGGCCATAGGCCATAGTCATGGGGTTTCATAGAACCTATACCTAGTAGTTATACATATATATATATATATATATATATATATATATATATATATATATATATATATATAGACTCTATCTACCTACTACCCATATGTCAAAATAGGAATACTATATATAATACAAACCCACATACATATATATATATATAATATTACTACATGAGAACTAATACAAATATATATATATCATATATATATACACATATATATTTATATATATAAAACCTATTTATATATTACATATATATATATAGAGAGGGAAGAGAGTATGAAAGAGAGAGGGACAATGAGAGAGAGAGTGAAAGAGAGAGGGTTAGAGTGAGAGAGAGGTGGACACTAAGAGAGGGGGGGGGGGGAGAGAGTACACAGGAAGGGGAGGGAAGTGGTTCCAGAATTTCTGGAACCGGAATCCAGCCCCCAAACACACACATACACAGTACATATATATACATAGATATGTATATACATACAACTACCTAAATACACAACCATTTTCTCTCAAATCTCACCCACACTTACACATACGTATATACTATGTATTCAAATACTAAAACACCCTAATACATGGATAAAACATAACAAAATTGGGTTTGAAATTCGAAATACAAAAACTGGAAATAACCCAAAAACAGGAAACTGACACTGTGCACTCGAAAACTAGGTAATTCGAGTTACACGCCCTAAACCGAGCTAAGGCTCGATCCTATTGGTTGGTAACTGAGCCCCTAGGTGTCCTCTAGTGTCTAGTGTCCCTAGGAGTCCACCACGACATGACACAACGTGTCCAACCGCCCAAAAACCCAATCGGGTAAATCAAGATACGCACACACATACGCAGTGTCGTGCACGTGTGCACTTAACTCTATGACACGACACACTTGCACCCGTGTCTCGTGCTCGTGCACGAAGGTGCGCCTAGGGGTTGGGCACGTGTCCAACACCCTGCACCGTGTCCACGTGTCTCACAGTGTCGATACGAGAGCCGTATCAGTCGTGAAAACACGACTGATGCGCGCGTTTGGCACTGCGTCGTACAGTGAGTCACGCGCCTCGTGGACACGACACGAGCCACGTGGGGCCTCATGGTCATGTCCACGTGTAGCCCAGGTATAGGGCTACACACTCGTGCAAACACGAGGTGTCCTCGACTCGTGTCCATGCGATACGAAGGCCGTGTCCAAGTCGAACTTTCGACTGGACTGTGCGCGTGCACGACAGTGTACGACCAGTGCACGTGTCCTCGTGTCCTCGATACGACACAAGGTGTCCTAAAATTTTGGGGGCATGTGCACAGACACTGCCCCCTCGTGTCCACCAATTTTGGTGTGTCCTAGTGGTCTGTACAGTGAGAACTAAGGGGGTGGTAGCAGGGCACTGCACGAGGGCCTCGTGCAGTGGGTTCGTGTCCGATTTGGACACGAACACGACCCAATTTTGTGTTCAGTCCAGTGGGGTTGTGACCTAGGTGTCTAGGGCAACCCAAAAACATATTTTGTTTCACATTTTAATAAAAACCAGTTCTTTGTGGCATTTCAACAAACACAGTTTCCTAGTCTAGGATACGTGTCCGATACGGACACCAAACCAACTCAAACCTTCACCAAATTTGTCCTACAGTACCCTAGTACCTAGATGCATGCAAATATGAAGAGAAAACACAAAATTAACATGGTTTATGGACATTTACCTATTTGGTAAAAAATCAAGAAAACACCCAAGTAGGGGGGTGTGTTCTTCCACTTGGTGGTGCCCAAAGCCCTTCAATTTCCTTGATAGCAGGCCCTAACTAGTACTCTCTAGTGTAGGGGAGTCCAATGCAAGAAACTAGAGGTGATTTAGATCAAAATTGATCAAGTTGTGTAGGTTTGAAGAAATAGGATTTTTTTAGGTTTAATTTCATGTAAATGGCCATGAATGAAAGCAATGGGGTTAATATAGGATGGTGGGCTGCCAAGGGGGGGTCCTTGGCCGGCCATAGCAGGGGGGTGTCCTAGGCTTGCTTCTAGGTTAAGGCAAGGACTTTCGTGGTAAAGGCTTGATATTTTACATGGTTTAAGCAAAATATCAAATAAAGGTAAACTAGATATTTATCTCACTTTATCCTATGACTAATATCTATCCCCTTATCATTCTAGGTTAGTAACTAACCTCTAGATTAGTGCTAAACTAGGTTAGAAGCTAACATGACACTAATCAACTAATTAAATAATAATAAATCACATAATCCAAATAATTCCAAATAATTCCTAGAAATTTACCAAAATACCCTTTAGGCTAAAAATCACTAATTTGGTGTTCTAAGCCTATGGCTAAGCTCTCATGGTCATGGCAACTTCTAGGTTAGAGAAAACTAGGGTTTACAATAAGTTATACTAACAAAATTACAAAGTCATAAGTCATGACTTAGCATGACTTTAGAAATGGTTTAACTTAACTAAAATCACCAGAAAATCATACCATGACTAAAATACCACTAATAAATAATAAAAATAATAAATTTTCAAAAATACCCCAATTTCAGAAAACAGGGTGTTACACCCTAGATCCAAAATCTTCGAGGAGGGCCTCACGCTCCTCGTCGCCCTCCAGGACAAGCTCGAGGCCGTCGCGCACGCGATCGACAAGAATGCGAAGGAGGAGCATTAGGGTTCTGCTCGTCCTCTTCTCCGCGCTCTCCCTCTCCTTCCTCCGGCGTCGTCGATGTCGTGGGTCCGCAACCTCCGCCGCTTCATCGGTTCCGGCGCCGGCCTCGGATCCGAAGCCCTCATGGGTCAGTTCCTCTTCCTTACACCCTCCTCTCCTCTTCTTCTCCTTCCTTTCCCCCAACTCCAAAACCCTAACCCTCATAGAGAATGTGGAGTCTACAAAAAGGAAGGATATACTTTTTTGTGCAGAGAGTTTGGAGAGGCCAGGAACAGGGACACACCCCCATGTTCTTGTCATTTCTTGAGTTCTTTTCTTCCACCCAAGCTCTAGTAGTTGCCACAATGCTAATAAAATGCCCAACCCTTATTCTTCTCTCTTTTGCACTTGACTGATTCCACAAATTTTGGATGCTCAAATTGTATCTTTTATAATTTTAAATAGAAAGACTCATTATTACAATTTTTACCCTGATGAGTAAAACAAATACTGTAAAGACTAACATGATCTGAAAGTAGTAATCAGTTCTGATACAGAACCTGTTATTCTTGGCAAACTGTATCGCTATACTGATGGCCATACTCAATATGGTTTAAACGACTCTAACCATTGAAATATTTTAAATTGTTCCACTGATAGTACCTACTTTCACTAATAAGATAACTTTCCCCCCCCAAAGAGAACTTAAGTGGTATAATATACTTTCAGTGGCAACTCTTCAATCTCATCCTGCACTTGTTGCATAAGCATACTTGAATTGTTCGATGATGGAGCTAATAATTGTGGAAAATGAGATAGTTAGGTTTCCTCAAAAAGTTGTCTTTAAAGTAGGAACATTCATCATATGTTATCCATCTCTCCATGGAACAACTCCCTGATGTACCATGTACGTCATTGTTTTTTGAGTCCCCACCAATTTACTTCTTGTGTTCCATACACATGCTATTGTCAGCAAATAATGGAACAAAGCTAAAGCAATATAGAAGTATCCTAGGCTATGAATTGAGAAATTACATGCTCTTGATTAACAAAATTGATCCATTTGAAGGTGGGTGCTTGGTTTTATCTATGTAGGATTCTGATCCACATGTCCACTTTTGAGGGTAAGATCATATATTTTTGTTATTTGGTCATCAATGTATGTAGCTTATATTATATGTTGTACTTATCATTCTTGTTATCTGATAACACGTTTAGGACGTCTCATTGTTACCAGGCCTAATGTGCTATTCTATTTTTGCTGTTTATTGTGGTATGCTTATTAGGCTTGTGTTTCTATTCATTATGGTAGTAGATCAGATGAATGATCTCTTTTCATGAACTTGATGTTGATGAAGTTAAAATATTTGCGAAGCTAATACTATTAATTCTCGGAGAGCCTTTCTTTTCTATTGATAACATACAAAACTTTTTGTTGTCAGAAAATACATTTGTGCTTTCTTATTGGTTAATCACATTTTTACAGTTCTATCTGGATTTGGCAAGTTCAGAGAAGGCCTTAAATTGCCTTCAACAACTTCTACAAGTTGATGGAAGGTAACATTTTTGTACATTATTGGTGTTACTGGTTTTTGTTCGGAGGATTCACTTGTATTTCAAAAGCTGTTTGATTATCATATTTACTTTCCTGGTATGTAGGTTTGCTAAGGCATATCACTTGCGCGAGTTACTTCACCACGGGATGGGCCTACACAGGTCATAATGTTACACCTTTCCAATTGCTTGTAGCAAGTGTTCCGAGGATCACTCAGATTTTGATCTTTTAGTGCTTATTTTGTATTTCCTGATTCTTGTTATGTTTCATCTCCTTAAAAGCAATTTATAGTATAAATATACATTAACTGTTCTGAAGAGGAATTATTTGACTTGAATATTTCAGGACTGCCATCAAAGATTTTTCCTTGGGTCTAAGTATTGAAAGCTCTAACATTGACTGCTTGTATTTGCGTGGCTCGTGCTACCATGCCGTCGGTGAATACAGAGATGCGGTATTTTGCTTTTATCTTTCTCATTATTTAGTACCTATCATTCTTCTTCTGTTGCAGATTTCTTCTCAATTTGTTATTGATGCCTTAACATAGGCCAATTACATAACATATTTAGGGGACATTAAACTGATGTTGCTTTGTAAAATCTCCTTTCAAGTTTATTCTCTGTATTCCCTGTGCTTCTTAGCTTCAAAAGTTCAAAGCATGTTCTAGAAAATTTTAGGGACATCTGTTTGAACCATTCATTACAAGTGATATTTGCAAACAATTTGATTTAACATGTACTTTGAACCACAGGTATTCTGTCTAAAATATGTTTTTGTTGAAACATTAAAGTTAGACCACGAGTTAGGTCGATGGAAATCTTTGTATTAGTGTGTTAGGTATCCTTATCTTTGCATATCCATATACCAGATATACTTGAAAATGGTGTTTGTGTGTGTGTACACACACACACTCCGTATGTGAATACCTCTGCAAGTGCCTTTTAACTCTTTTTGGTTGCACATTTCCTTTTTATGAGAAGACTCGGCAAGTCAACGACATGATTTTATTCCAGGTGAAAGATTATGATGCTGTTTTGGATTTGGAGCTTGATTCTGTGGATAAGTTTGTGCTTCAGTGTTCAGCTTTCTACCAGGTATGAACCGAGTTTGGTTTGATTTCAAGCATATTTTCAAAACTGCAAGCTTTGTCTAAGACAGAATCTCTTGTCATGGAAATATCTTGTTACTTATTACCAGTCTTGCATTAGTTTCCATTTTTCCGTAAGATTGGCCTAACTATTGACGAGCAGGGTGGGTCCCGTCAAGTGAGATTTCAGCCTGGAACTGGCCAGTTTCTGGCTGCAGCTGCAGAAAATATGGTATCAATTTTTGATTTCGACGCAAAAAGGAAGGCGCACACACTACAGGTCCTCTGAGACAAAATTATCTCTAACTGGGCAATATGATTTGGAACTTTGAACGCATGCATTATCCGGTCATTATATTTCACATATTATTGTTTACCCTGTATCTTAAAACATGCAGGGTCATAGCAAGGAGGTACTATCTGTTAGTTGGGATGCGGAAAAAAAATTTGATTGTTCAAACTTAAGAAAAAAAATTAGTAGTTCTAATTCTACCTTTAGTTAAACTAAAATTTAAGAAGATGAGGTTTAAAGCATGAACCATTGATATATTGTTTTTAATGCCTTAGTCATTGAAGTTTTTGAAGATTAGCTCATAGAGCCCTCTCTATTTTCAAATTTGTAAGTTGGTGTTATCTTAATATGTTGATAATACTTGTTATAGATGCATGGTGGAATTGTAGCTAACTAGTATTAATTTTCTTTCTCAGGTGCACATGAAGATGCAAATATTATTGCAATGGTGGGATTTGCTACACATGATGTTGACAGTTTTGATGTGCTCAAGTTGAAGCCAAAGTAGTTACTTGTTTTGAGGATTCATTTAAGTAGTAGTTGTAAATATATGTATTTGGATACCCTATTTTGAGATAATGTAATAAAGATGGTGATATAACATTTCGATGTTTTCTTGTGAATATAGTTCAAAGTTGTTATTTTAAAATTGAATTGAGAAGTTTTTGGAAAGTAATATATAATGTGCAGTATTGAGTGTTATAAATGTGATGAGTTCAGTAATATGAGTGTTATAAATGTGCTGCATTGAGCCTATACATATTATCTATTCATGACGTTTTAAAATTGTTCTGAATTGTGCACTATATATTAACTATTCATAACGCTTTTATAGAAACTATTCATGACGGTTATTTTATGACGCTTTTAAAAAACATTTTTAACACCCGTTTTCATAACGGTTTCTGTAGGAAAAAAAGCGTCATGGTTCGTCATTAATGACGCTTTTTAGCCGTCATTAAAAGGGTTTTTTGTTGTAGTGCTTGCCGCCTCAGTCCCAAGCATTCCAGCAGCAAAACCCCCAGCAGTATGCATAAGCCCAAGCCCTGATTCAGAGCAGACATAGAGGTTTTCAGCAGAGGGGACCCACACCCAGAGGACATGGTCAGGTGATGGCGATGAACGTAGAAGAAGGATTGGCACCAGGAGAGGTAGTGGCAGGTACTATACTCGTCAACTCCTTCCCAACATCAACGTTATTTGATTCTGGTGCATCGCATTCATTTATGTCTGTACGATTCACGACACGGATAGGACTGGAGCCCGAGTCATTATTAGTAAGGCTCAATATACTTACTGGTAATGGTCTTGTGGGAGTAGATAGAGTATTTTCCTCGTGTCGGATCGTGGTTAGCGGTAGAGAGTTCCCCGCTAGATTGATAGAGTTTCCGATGGCTGATTATAATATAGTCTTAGGGATGGATTGGTTAAGGAACCAGTATACTAGGATAGACTGCCATATTGGCAGGATTGTTTTTAGCCTTCCAGGCGAGCCAGAGTTTTCTTTTTCCCAAGGCGAAGTTGAACCTTCTCCTCCAGTATTGCGGATGGCTGTAGTAGCAGTACAGTTACCCTGGATAGTCGAGGAGTTTTCAGATGTTTTCCAGAGGAGCTTCCAGGAATGTCGTCAGAATGAGAGATCGAGTTTACTATTGACTTGATCCCAAGGACAGCCCCAGTGTCGGAGAGAGTCTACAGGATGGCACCGTCTGAGTTAGAGATATTGTACAAGATGATTGAAGAACTCAGGGCCAAGGGATTCATTCGTGCAAGTGGATCGCCTTGAGGAGCCCCGATGCTTCTTATGAAAAAGAAGGATGGTACGTCCAAATTATGTGTAGATTATTGTACCTTGAACTCAGTGACAATCAAGAACAGATACCCTCTCCCTAGGATAGATGACTTGTTTGATCAACTCAAGGGGCAGCAGTATTCTCGAAGATTGACTTGCGATCAGGATACCATCAGATCAGAGTCAGAGAGCAGGACATCCCAAAGACAGCTTTTAGATCTAGATATGGGCATCGGGAGTTCCTTGTTATGCCATTTGGAGCAACCAATACGCCAGTTATATTCATGGACCTCATGAATCGTATCTTCATGCCTTATTTGGATCAGTTTGTGATTGTGTTCATAGACGACATCCCGATCTACAGCAGGAGTGAAGCAGAGCATGAGCAACATCTCAGAGTTGTCCTCCAGATTCTCAGAGAGCACCAGTTATATTCCAAGTTCAGTAAATATGAGTTCTGGCTCGATCGCATTTCATACTTGGGTTATATCATCACCAGAGGAGGAGTAGAGGTGGATCCCTAGAAGATCGTGGCTATTGAGACGTGGCCAGTACCCAGCACAGTTACAGAAGTTCGCAGTTTTCTTGGCTTGGCCGGCTACTACCGGCGATTTATTTTACTCGGATTTCAACACCTATGTCCCATTTGACCTACAAGGATGTACAGTTTGCTTGGACAGCATAATGTTAGGATTCTTTTAAGAACTTGAAGCGAGGCTTGATGACGACACCTATTCTCACGCTTCCAGATGGGACCGGAGGATTTTCAGTATATTGTGATGCTTCAGGCAGAGGTTTAGGATATATTTTGATGCAGCATGGGAAGGTAATAGCTTATGCGTCATGTCAACTTCGTGATCATGAGAGGAATTACCCGACCCATGACTTGGAGTTGGCAGCAGTAGTGTTTACACTTAAGCTTTGGAGACACTACTTGTATGGAGATAGGGTAGAGATTTTCACCGACCACACGAGCCTAAGGTATGTTTTTACCCAGAAGGATCTTAACAAGCGCCAGAGGAGATGGCTAGAGCTACTTGTGGATTATGACATCAACCTGCAGTGTCATCCTGGGAAGGCCAATGTTGTTGCAGATGCATTGCACAGGAGAGCCGAAGTTTATTTTCTCCCAACACAGCTAGAGTTATTGGCAGATCTTCAGAAGATGGGTATAGAAGTTTTCCTTTCTGCCAGTATGGTATTGATGGCCAGCATGCAAGTTCAGTCCAGTATAGTTGAGAGGATCAGGTTAGCTCAGCCATCAGATTCTAAGCTTCAGCGGCTTAGGGCAGAATATGGTGCAGGACAAAGACTAGAGTTATGTATCCATGAGAACGGTACACTTCGACATGGGAAGCGTCTATGTGTACCTAGAGGTAATATCAGACAAAAAGTCATGGCAGAAGCTCACCGTTTGTAGTATTCCATTCATCCCGGTGGCACGGAGATGTACCGTGATATCCGTCAGCACTTTTGGTGGAATGGCATGAAGAGGGAGATAGCCCGGTTTGTCTTTCGATGTTTGGTTTGCTAACAAGTTAAACCTGAACATCAGAGGCCAGCAGAACTTCTTCAGCCCTTGCCAATTCCAGAATAGAAGTGGAAGCATATAACCATGGATTTTATAACTGGATTACCTAGGTCCCAGGTCGGTAGAGATGCTATTTGGGTTATAGTCGACAGACTCACGAAGGTGGCTCACTTTCTCCCGTTCAGAGTTGGTCAGTCGATGGCTCAGCTAGCAGAGATGTACCTCAGACAGATTGTCAGATTTTACGGTGTTCTAGTCAGTATCACCTCGGACAGAGATTCAGGATTTACGTCGCACTTTTGGCACAGTCTATAAGAGTGTTTGGGAACTCACCTCCAGTTCAGCTCAGCTTATCATCCGCGGACAAATGGTCAGTCAGAGCGTACCATACGAACCTTAGAAGATATGTTGAGATCTTGTACACTCGACTTCAGTGGTTCGTGGGAGGATCACCTACACTAGGTAGAGTTTTCGTACAACAACAGTTTTTAAGATATTATCCAGATGGCACCGTTCGAGGCACTGTATGATAGGAAGTGCAGATCTTCGCTAGCATGGGACGATATTGGAGAAAGGCAGATGCTTGGTTCGTAAATGATTACTCAGACAGTTGAGGTGGTCAGAAGAGTCAGAGATCATCTTCGCGTCGCACAAGATCGCCATCGCCATTGGGCCGATTCTCATCGACGCCCCCTTGAATTTTCCGTCGGCGACCATATATTCCTTAGGATCTCGCCTAACCGTGGCGTCATTCATTTTGGCGTATGTGGAAAGCTTAGTCCTAGGTATATAGGGCCATTTGATATCCTCGAGCGAGTAGGAGACGTGTCCTATCGTCTCGCTCTTTCGCCGTCATTGCGTGAGGTGCATGATGTCTTCCATGTATCCCAATTACGACGGTATGTCCCGAATTCGAGTCATGTCCTTGATCATTCAAAATTGGTTGTTGGTACCAAACTTTCGTATGAGGAGAGACCCGTATCCATATTGGACCGAAGAGAGAAGATACTCAAGAACAAGACTATCAAGTTAGTCCGTGTTGCTTGGGGTCATCACTCTTTGGGTGAGTCAACATGGGAGCGTGAAGATGATATTCGATCGCGATATCCTGACCAGTTTGACTCATGAGATATAATATCTTTCTTATGCCTCATGCCTTCGATTCCTTGCTTGCGTGATTGATTGTTTGATTGATTGATTAATATAGCTTGTCCTTGCCTCTCTAGCCTTTTAATTAAATTTTGAGGACGGAATTCTTTTAAGGTGGGTAGAATTGTAACGCCCGTAGTTCGTATTACGTATTTTGGTATACGTGTACGAAATTCTGACCTATAATTAGACTTGTCTTGCTTAGCTTGATCCTGGTTTAATCTTGCCTCGGTTTATTTTGGGTTTATCCTGGCTCGACTTGTCTTGACTGGCTAGTCTTGGATTTTGCATTGGCATGGGTTAGTTAGCATTTCCTGGTTCATGTGGTTTATCCTGGCCTTGGCCTGCATTGGGTTCGCTTGGGTTCATCTTTGTTGGGCTCGGTTTGGGTTGATATGCAAACTCCTACCTACCACTATCCCTCATTTATTAACCCAACAACTATTCTCTCTCCTCATTCATTACTCATTTACTACTTCCTTTCTTCTTCCTCATTTCTTCTCCATCGAGCACTACCATAGGCAAGTGTAACTTGCTTCATGGAGGAACTCAAGTTTTATTGTTCCATTGTCTTTCTCACGAGATTCTAAGACACTTTAGTACTTAGCATTTTTAGTTTCATTAGTTCATTCCATGTAGATCTAAGTTGTTATATTTTTGGATTTCTCGGTTTTGATCAACTAAGCTGGCTTGTTTTCGAAAACTAAGAGTTCTATGTAGAAGGCATTCTGATGTTACGCAAGTTTGGTTTTGGAATGGTTGGATTTCATTGAGCCTTGATCGAGATGGGCTTCCTTGAGCTTTTGAGCTTTTACGCCTGCTTGTCTTGGCCTTGGGGAGGAGATAAAGTTTTTATGCACACGTTCTTACGTGCTAGCGTAGTATTTAGTTTTACGCCCACGTTTAACATACTAGCGTAGCATTTCCTCCTTTTACGCCCATGTCTTAAACGTGCCAGCATAGTATCCCCTTTACGCACACGTATTGCGTGCCAGCATGATCCTTTCTACACCGATTTTACTTGAACTCTACACGGGGGCCACTCGTGCTCGCGTAGAGTCGTGCTCGTGTAGACTCTCCCTCGCTCGCCTAGAGCCTTGCGTGCATAGAGTTTCAATTAGGTGCTCGTGCGCATAAAGTTCCGCTTACATAGGGTGCTTGTTAGCGTAGAGTCTTGCCCGCGTAGAGTTCCCTCTCGTGTAGGGCTCCCGCTCGCGTAGAAGCGGACTTTCCTTGGTCTTGCTCGCGTAAAGTCATTTTTACGCTTGGGGCCTCTTGGCCTAGCGTAGAGGTTCGCTAGCGTAGAGTCTTGAGCTCCCTTTTGCATACCTGATTGTCTTTATGTCCTTGCACATTTCATAACTTGATAATCACGAATTGATTGACATGACTGGACTGATAATTATACATGGCACGGTATAACAAGTGAATTGACATGACATGACATAACATGAGAAGACATGACAAACAAGCCTGATAGGAACTATTGAATGCTGTTGCGACGGCTAGCATGACATGACAAGAATGAATGGCTTGGACACCGTGGACGATTGTGTTTGTATAAATGAACCAATACTGTTTCGCATCATGTCTAGGACAGGGAACCCTGAATACCACGGTCAGGGGTACCTACTGAAATTGACTAAGGCTAATAACTAGAGTAACCCAGTAGTCATGAAGAGATTTTCTAGCTACAGGCAATCCCGTTATCTGGGCGCGCAAGTGGACTTGTAGCCTGCCGACGAGTAGGGCACATTTCCAGCATACTGTCATGTGTTGCACCCTTCATGAACGGATATTCGACCTTGATAACCTGGATGGTCTGCAGGGCTTGTGGCTGTTGGAATATCTCATCACATCTTGCTAGTAACTAGGCCTGTGATAACCCTAGTTAGTTAAAGTATCAAACCGTACTCATTGCTTGGCCATGATTGATTGGATGGAGTCTAACCCAGTCTAGTCTTGTCCTGATCATGTACAAGATTATAACATGACCTGATTGCTTGTGTTTTATTTTATCGATAAATGGTGGAAAACTAAGTTCCGTTCAGATGATGGGTTACAACCTCGGGTCCTTGTTTGTTTTAAGGGTTGTAACATGGCTATCTGAATAGTCCTATGGTTATCTCATCGTATATCCTCATGATTTTTCTATATCTCCAGTTTTAATATATTATGTTTTATGCTGATTACTGGTTTTAGTTCTTAAGTGAAGCCTCCTTTGTGGCACTTGCTCTTTCTCGGATCTGACCCATCTGGTTTTGTATGGCCAGATACCGGAGTAGCTCCAGAGGATCTTTCTACTTTCCAGCCAAATGGTGACCACCAGGCGTAACCAAGGCAACGAGTGGGTTTCCTTTTTATTCTCCCACTTTATTATAAAAATATTCTTTTGAGGTGTTTAGCCGGCGAGCAGGTGTTAGCTCGTATTGCACTTTACTTACTGTCTGCCTACGGGCTATAACATGATTGACGAATCCTAGGGTTGATCATGTATGACTAAAACTCTTGCTAGTCTTCACATTTTGTACGACTAGCTTCATGATCATCCAAATATGTAATGTATGGGACGCCTTACTATTGTATATTTGATGCTCTAATATCTTGTAGCTGCTATTTCTTACACGAGATTGAGACAATAGGCTTGTTCATGACCATAAGAGACTGATGGCTTGTAGTTAAACCCTCATATATCCAGACAGCCGTGACCGTATAGCGAGGTGGATTCCATTTCAATATACGTAGCTGGCTATGTATGCCTTTGCTCTCCAGTATTCTGGTTCTGGGGCGTTACAATAACCATGTCTCAGGAGGCTACCTTGGCTGTCTTCATATCTCTTTGGTTGCGACGGTTCATGGTTCCCGGAGCCAGCGCAATCGATCGCATCCACTGAGGCGTGCTATTTGCCGCAGTGCCTCTGGTGTTCGGATACATGATGTATATCCTCTCTGCCATGACTAGTCGATTGAATGCGGGTTTCCATGCATTCACGAACACTATGATTGAGAAGCCCGGTTCTCGAGACAACTTTCCTCTTACCGAGATGTTGTTCACGTATTCGTTCGGCTGGTTGATATTACACCCTCCCACTTTGATGGATCCAGCCCTCGGTGCTACTGGATAAGACTTTATAGTCTGATATGCCACATCTCGATGGAAGGTGGACTCACTTTTTGACTGCAGAAGGGCACTAAACATGGGCTACAATTGGAAGTTCTTTTGTGTCGCTCCTCCACCTGGATACGTGACCTTCCCGGCTCCTCTCATGGATCTAGAGCCAGTTGGTACCCGTCCACCTCCAGCAACCTTCTCTTAGTTAAAGGTTATCTGACCTTCACACCTGGTGTATCGATTCGAGAATGATTGCTATCTAGAACTTCACTTGCCTAGCCGATTTGCTCGTCAGTTTAGCTACAACC
Organism: Iris pallida; assembly: GCA_029216955.1. Taxonomy (NCBI): domain Eukaryota; kingdom Viridiplantae; phylum Streptophyta; class Magnoliopsida; order Asparagales; family Iridaceae; genus Iris; species Iris pallida. The sequence goes on along the minus strand of JANAVB010028000.1, from coordinate 2,145,529 downwards.
AGATGCACTTCGGGAATGCGACCACCTGCCTTCAAGACTTAGGGCGTCTGATCGACGGGGCTCGAGGATAGAGATATTATAGTACGAGAGGCACTAAATCTATATTCACCATGCCCTCTGCTACTTTTGAGGTGGGCTTGCATATGTTAAATTTATACATGATTTTCTATACCTCAGCCAACACCTTCTTCGAAGGTTACTCTCTATCAGATCACTTTGTTGGCGTGAGAAGGTTACGAAAAGGAATTGAAGCTGCAATAGAATTTGTAGAAGCCGAGGAGAACGTTCCCGCTGACGACCCTTTAGAGGCTACACATGTGGGTTTCCACGACGAGGTACATAGTGCCCTGCGTGTCACTTTAAAGAAGCGGAAAGAAAAATTCCCCGTGAAGGAAGGTGGTAATAAGCAGAAGACTGGGACTTCATCCTCCCGATCAATCCATGATGAACTTCCTTCTCCTGCTAAGGGGGAAAGAAGGAAAAAGAAATAAACTACTGTCATTGAAAAGCCTGTGGCGAGGACAAGGCTTTAAACACGACAAATAGAAGCAGGACTTTCGCCTGGAGGAACAACTTCTTTCATAGGAACCAGCCCATCTCCTTCCCAGAAGGAGAACATGATAGAGGAGTCAAGTATAGAGTAGATTGTTCCTGAAGTGTCGCACGATCGACCTGCTGCTGCCGTTTTCCCACAGCCACTACTCAAGCCAGTAGCAAAAAGGAAATTGGTGGCAATGAGAATGGTGAAAATGAAGGAAGCAGCTTCTATTGTTCCACTCTCGCCAAGGAAGACTCCTAATCAAGGGCTATTGCTGCCGTCACCTAGAGGCATGTCCTCTCCACAAGGGGATAGCCTTAGTCATTCGGTTCAATAAGAGTTATTAGATGTTAATCCTTTAGCGATTTGTATTGACCTTTCTTTGTCTCCAGAACCTCCACCGGTTCGTGAATCGGCTCTAGCTGCTGCAGTAGACGTCCCTCCAGTTACTGTTTTAGAACCAGTGACCATTGAAACTGTTGTTCCCCTATCTGTGAAGACAGTCACGATGCTTGCTTCAGCTGGTCTGACGTCGCCACCAGCCTCTGATGACGCTTCAAGGGCCACAATTCAAGAGGAGGCGTCAGTTCCAAAGGAGGGTGCTCTGAAAGTTCCAGCTCCTTTTATAATCCAAACTCCTGTAGCCCTACCCTGCATGAGATACCTTTTCAAAATGATGAAGAGATGATAGAGGCACTGCAGGACTTTGATTTTGGGGACGAGCAGATCGATGAGGACCCTGGTGATGCTGTCTCCGACTTTAAAAAGGCTAAATTAAGCCCAAATCAAGAAGTCAGAATTTGGTGGCCAAGGATGGCCAGATTACAATCAAAGGTAATGAGCACCCTGCTAAATATAAGGACGACCAGAGCCCTAGTGATGATGATCAGAGTTGCGATGAACCGCTGGGTGATGAGGACTTTGATGCTGAAATTGAGGGCAACAGAAGCCCAGTTGATAAAAATGAGGGTGATGAGGTTCTCGCTTAAGGTATTAAAGGCCCCGAGGGTGATGAAAACGCCGACGTTAAAACTGAGGGGATTCAGGCCCCTGTTGAGTTTGTTATTTAAACAGAGAGGGTGAAAGTGGCAGCCCAGGGAGGCTAGGTTGAGTCAGGGGCCAGAGGCAGCTATGCGGGCTCAGAGGCTAGGAGTAGCCGTTTAATGTCTGTAGGTTTAGAGGCGGGAACCAGCCAAGCAGGTACATCAGTATCTTCTTCTATAATAGAAATACTCAATACAGAAAGATATACTACACCTGCTGTCACCCTTTTTCCACCGACCCAAGTAATTTTGTGACCTTATCTGCCATTGCTTTTTATTTAATGCTGTGTGATATAACAATTTTGATTTGAATTACAACATGCCACATAGGGATGATCACCGAAGTCTTAATAGTTCCTACCGTATTTAGCATCAGTTCAATCATGGCTTCCTTAGATGTCGGGATACATGCCATGGAAGAAAGCTTGTCAAGGACACTTGTACCAAGACCTTTATGTGCTAATGTTGTGCCGACCGCCAATATTCCTCTATCTTTGGTAGAATGAGAAGTTTCAAATGCCGCAGCAACACCTGGTGTGCAGGAGGTGATGAGTAGTCTCATCCATACTTATATGGATACCTTCTTTTTCTATGCTCCTCGGTTCAGTTGACCATAGAAAAGAATTATCCTTGTGAGTTTGTAAGGAGGTCTTCTATTTATCCGATTGAATCCATACGCAACTTTGGTGACATAGAGAGGGCAGCGACCTTAGTGCAAATCCTATCAGAGCTAGAGGAGCAAATCCAGTTTTATCAGGATCTGACCATAGGGAACATAAACAGGCTGGTGGATGCTGAATGTGAGACCATAGCCCAAGAATATGAAGAACGGCAAGCTGTTCTTGACAATGCTACGGCAGCGTTCACAGTACAGTCTGAAGAAATAGAGTCTTATATTGCTAAAGCCACTTCCTCTATTGAAATCTACAAGGCCGAGGAAGCAAAAAATGATAGAGAAATAACTGAAGTCCAGGCTGGCATTCCAAGAGCTAGAGGCTGAACTAGCTCGAACCCGTGTATCAGTCTCAACGGCTAGGAAGCGCAAAGAGGAGGTGATTGAACTGCATCAATTTGCCTCGAGCTGCATAGACGACCTAAACAGACAAAGATATGACATCATCCGAGCTCAAAATACAAAGATGGACCGTCATATCCTTCGATGCATCCATTAACTGAAGAGTTCAAGAGAAACTTGGCCAGGAAGCGAGTTATTGCTACCAGGGTGGAACGGGATGAAGCTTTAAAGAGGATAATTTCTGACCTTGGCACTCCACCTCCCCAATGAGTCTTCCCAAGAATGAAATGAATGTAGTAATCTTTTTGAACAATATTTATCACATCTTTGAATAATGTAATAATTTATGTTCTTGAGATTGAAATGAAATGAAAAAGCTGTTGTTTTGTGATTCTATTACTTTATGTAGCTCTTTAAGACACAAGAAATAGATAGAAGTATAAAAATACATCCAGAGTTGCTGGATGTGACATATTTCTTGAAAATAGCATCTCTAATTATATCTATTCAGAGGTTATGGATGTGATAGAATATAGCTTGATGTGATGTTATTTTTGGGACGATATTACTAGAGTTAACGTGGACGTGACAAGTCATCGATACAGACAATAGAATTCAGAGGTAATGTGGACATGAATTCGTATATCTGTAGATTATTCTTAAACCAACTAGGGATCAAGAATACGACATCTTTTAAAATGGCTAGGTTTTAAAAGATAAGATTGTGATGATATGTTGTGATGGACATTATGGGTTAATCTTTTAAGGATGTACCATAAGGTCTGGGTTGGACTCCACTGGAGATTTTTGTGGACTTGTTATCCATGGGTTTATTCACGAAAAAGTGAATAAAAGATAACAATTAGAGGATTGTGTATGTTAGCAACGTTAATACATGCTTTCAAACATGGTATTTCTTTAGGGTTTTGCCGTTGATGGCTATCATTGCAATTCGATCATCCATTCCGGTCAGCTGGTAAGCTCCATTAGTGAAGACTTTACCTATGTAATGCCCCAGTCCCAAAATACTTAGGACTAAGTACGTAGACATGCCAGCTGCATACATACGAAGTATACTCCAATATATATAAACCTCGTATGTATACATAAGCTATAAAATGCAGTAAACCATGACAACTAAATCTTATCCACAAAATGAAAGAATAATAATATAAATCAACTATGAATTTGTCATTTATACATGTAGTTGGGCGAAGAAAAATCCACTACCAACCATTTTAAATGTGAGAAAATATACAAGAAAATGATGGATAAAATAGCAAGACGAACCAAGAGCAATCATCTTCGAAGAATGGAGAAGATCACGGCCTTGTCTAGAACACCTGCAAAAGGTCACAAAGCACACACCTGGAGAGATCACCAGGTCCTCAGAGGGACGTAACAAGATACATGAAGAACATGCCATAATAAATTGAATATATAATATGTCTCAAGCCACAAGTAAAGTAAAATAGTTCCAGTCGTAACAAGATACAATATCTCATCATCGAAGCAGTGGACTACCCCTACAACCAAACATGGACAAGGGGTATCACACTATTCCGCGACATGCTACTAATGGAACAGGGGTGACATGATATTGACGAGGGTTACCTAACCAATCTAAAGTGTTTATGCAGTTAAGAACAAACCTTTCGTCGCATGAGCGCTGGCTGTAATAAGATCTTGTATAGTCCCCTCTTGGGCACCAGTGACGAAGCGTATAACCACTACAAAAATATCATCTAATAGCGACGTAATTTAGCGACGGCAAGAAATGACGTCGCTAGTTATGAAATATAGCGACAGCTTTATATACACGTCGCAAAACGTCGCTGCCTAGTGACGTTCCACGATAGGGGTTTACTATGTCGCTGAATAGCGACGTTCAGCGACATATTATTAGCATATGTTGCCAATTTTGTGACGTTTAGCGACTGCAACACTTGACGTCGCTAATTTTATTTACTTAGGGCACACCGTTTCGTTCTTTCCCCCTCACTCTCGCTCGAAAATTCTAAATTTTCCCCCCTCCCTCCTGGCAACTCCCTCCCCCTCTGTCAGTGCCCTCCCACCCCCGACGACCCCCTCCCCTCCGGCGACTCCCTCCCCTCCGACGAGCTCCTCCTCCTCGAGATCCTCCTCCTCGAGCTCCTCCTCCCCCAATCCCGAGCTCCTCCTCCTCTTCCTCAGGTAAACCCTAACCTAACTCCTCTCCCTCCTCCTCCTCCTCTCCCACAGACACACACACGGACACACGGACACACATCGTGTCCCCGAAGACTCGTGTCCATTGGATTCGTGTCCCCAAAGACTCGTGCCCTTGGATTCATGTCCAGTTTTGGATGTGTTGAGTTTGGTTTGTTTTTGGACACATTGTGTCGAGTATTTGGACATGAGTTTGGTTTGGGAGACACGTACACACATGACACTTGTATATGCACACTTGACACTATACACTCTCTATCTCTCTAGTATATAAATGCATAACTTGTTGAATGTATATATTGTGTCCCCTTGGTGATAGCCTAGTATATGTAAATATCTTAACCTATATATTTATATATATTTATATATCTTAACCTATATATATATATATATATATATATATATATATATATATATATATATATATATATATATAGTAAATATATAGGTAGTTGTGTGAATATTTTAACCTATATATGTGTCCCCTTGGTTATAGCCTAGGATATTAGGATATGGGCTAGAAGTTAGTACCCTAAGTTAGTACCCTAAGTTAGTATCTTGGTTATAGCCTAGGTATATTATATGTAAATATCTTAACCTATATATGTGTCCCCTTGGTTATAGCCTAAGATATTAGGATATGGGGTAGAAGTTAGTACCCTAAGTTAGTACCCTAAGTTAGTATCTTGGTTATAGCCTAGGATATAGTATATGTAAATATCTTAACCTATATATGTGTCCCCTTGGTTATAGCCTAGGATATTAGGATATGGGCTAGAAGTTAGTACCATAAGTTAGTAGCTTGGCTAGAATTTGGTATCCTAGGATAGTTAGATATCCTAGTATCTTAAGAGTGTCCTAGATTAGTCTATGGTAATAGGATACCCTATAGGGGGGAGGGGGCAGGGGTAGGGGGAGGGGGCAGGGGACAGGAACCTAACCCTATTTCGGATACGACTCTGTGACACAGGATACAGGACACACACACACACACACAATACATACATATATACCTATATATATAAATACACATATCTACATATATATATATATATATATATATATATATATATATATATATATATATATATATATATATATATATATATATACTCACTACAAGAAAAATATTTTTTCCCAACGTTTTATTAACGTCGGCAAAATTGTGTAAAATGTTGGCATAGGTGTTAACGACGTTTGTTCAACGGTTTCTACAAATGTCGTCGTTGTTCTAGTTGGCAATTTACAACGTTTGCGTTAAACGTTGGCATAGGGTTTAGACGACGTTTGCAGCAACGTTTATAAACGTCGTTAATTGTCCTACAATGGTTATCATATTTCCAACGTTTTCATACAAAAGTGTAGCAAAACATACCTTATTTTCAACATTTTATGAAACGTTGGGTTTTTTCCAACCTTCCAAAAACACGTAGGATTTTGATTTCCTAACCATTTCCAACAAACGTTAGGTTTTGTATTACCAACCTTCTTAAAAAATTGTTGGGTTTTGTTTTCCTAAGTTTTTCCAAATACGTTGGAAATGGTAATTTCACTACAATTAGAAAATACATTTTCAACGACATAAGCAATATGTAGCGAAAAGTTAGATTGGTGTCGCCAAAGCATTTTCGCGACATATTTGGCTGTCGCATAAATGTAAAAATTTTATTTCAAAAATAACATACAAACAATGAAATTTATATTCGAAGAACTTGAGAACAAAAAGCAACAAATTACCATGAACACAACATGATATCCAATACAATATCTTCAAACATCTCTTTAAAAAAAAATCCAATAATTTAATATTTTACAACTTCAAATTGTCAATTCAAAAAGAAATGTAATATATTCCACAAACGTACTGTATTCCAGCTAGACAACTAATGTATAAACTAAAACACATGAATCGAATGTCTTTCCAAAAAATTAGTTCCCGACAATATCTCAAAATTAGCATTAGAATCTGAAGGGGAAGCCTGCAGTAGTGATGCTATTATATTTCCGTTGGGATCCATCCATTTTTCTTCCTTACTTTTTTCTCCAAAAGGTACATGAGGTTGAGATCCCTGGCCAATTGAGTCCAACATTGACCCACCTGCAATTTCATCACCATCTGGACTTACTAAACGATAACAATGGCAAAGAATTAACAAAAGAACTAAATACTACCATGTTAAATAGGAACCATATATTGCAAGTTCGCTATAAAATAACATGGAATATTATTAATTGAGACATGATTGATTACCGATACTGGAGGGTGTTAATGGCACATTTAACACCATGTTTTTAACAAGAGGTTGGTAGTATAGGTTGACATGCCTATGTATCGCATCGTGTATCGATCTGCTTTTGTATCCCCATGTACCAAGTATCCTATTGTGTATCGAATGATACAACAGCTCTAGGAGTTTAGATCTTTTATTTTAAATTCACATAGGAACATGATTTAATATAATTTTCTCACAGAATTTTATTTGTTTCATCTTTACAAGACTATCTAGTTCCAGGCTCAGATTCTGAAGTATAAATTACATGACTCAAGTATAAAAAAACCAATACTACCTATCAACCCATGCGTATCGTATCGGTTAACGAAATGGAAGTATATCGTATTGTAAGATACATGTTGTGTATACTAAGATACTAACAACATAGGATAACGTTATGCACGTTTGTCCATTTGAATATTAATATACTATCTAAAGTCTAAATACTTGCCATCCCAACTTCAACTCCTAAAAGGTACTATGGTCAAAATAGGTTGTCTTATATCAATGTAGAAATAATTGTCTGGTTTCACAATCAGTTGGCCTGAGATCCCGTGGAAAGAAATACCATCTAAAACACCATAGACATGTAACTGTTGATCCATTGTAATGATAAACTGATTACCAATGTCAGCTGACACTACATTAGGTATAAGAAGATTGCTTCCCCATAGATTTGGCACTTGAAGTCTAGACAAATATAACACAAGAACACAGCATAGACACACCAGACAGATATACCAGCGAGATCAGCACGCACTCACACAGGGAGTTAAGTTGTTCATATTAGGCTTCTAATGATTGGAAAGAGAGACAAGTGATGCCTTCAACTCGAAACTAAAAATTAAATCGATGTTGTTTCATACCTTCAGGTCCCGGCAACTTGCCCAAACTCTCAGCAATAGTTCAAACACAGAATTCAGAAATGATCTGCAGGGATGCCAAGTATCAACCTTTAAAAGCAAAAAAAAAAATCCAGATGTATTACAATTCCATGAGAAATCAGAAATCTTACATTAAATCACTATCAAGAACTCGATCAGAAGGGAAATCCCCAAGATACTGCCACGTAGCCTGACACCAGCATTTGAACGCTGACAGAAAATACTATATAGTTAAATGGCAAGAGTACAATAAAATATATGCAGTCAGGAGATAAATATGGCATCTCAAGGTAGACCATGGCACTTTGGCTAGTCATAGCTAATAACTATATCATAATAAAACATCAGATAAAAGTTCATGTATGAGTTTTGAAACCCATAGCAGAGGAAAAAGTACCATTTGCAAAAATCGGCCGATGGGCGTCTCTTACACTTCCAAGGATGGGCAAAATTCGTAACAGCACATCTTTCAATTTGGGGGTGAACTGCAAAGCTTCATATGGAAGAAGAAAAACAGAGTTACATGACCTTCTACTTTAGTTATTGGTTATTACTTTCAAAAAAGTAAGTAAAGATAAGAAAGGATATTTACCTTCAGCAGAAGCAAAATCTGCAAGGAACTGAACCATGGCTGGTAGAGCTAAATTTGGCCCAGGGAGGTGAAGGAAAATTTCCTCCATCATCTTTGAAATTATTTGAACAGAAAATAAGATGCAGTACGTACAAATTAAGCAAAGTTAACCAGACAATACTGCAACAGAAATTTCCAGAACTAAAATACTACTTCAATAGTAATTTGGAATGTGACAAATTATCAATATGCAAAATGGCTTGCAGCAAAAAAGGACCGAGTTTAATGGCATAATGAAGCTGAAAGATAGCAAATGTTTTCTAAGGGTCATTACAGAATCTCTACAGACCTATCAGTCAGCAATTAATCATTCTACCACCAAGGGGTGATTAGTGGCAACTGGTAACACTAGTAACACTAGTAAGAGAGGGAGGAGTGGGCGTGGGTTCGAATCCCAGCCCGGACCAAAGAAGAATGTAATAGGTGCTAGTAGAAGCCCAGGTCAAGGATGATCATTAATGAGTGGCCTCATCTTCAAAAAATAAATAAATCATTCTAGCAGATTTATAAGCATTGTAATCAGCATATCTTAAACCAAATACCAACCCCAATCATTAAGTTTGGCTTTTTCTTTCTTTGGTGTCATAGAAAAGGAAGTAAAAAAATTAAAGTGTAGGGGATAATTAGAATGCTGTTACAGATAAATGGGTCAAAAGGCTACATTGCAGATATATATATCTTCGAGTTCGCGCTTATATATCATTATTATACTCTGTAGAATATATTTTGTAGTTATTCCCTGACAGATGTAAAAAGGAATACTTAGGCCCCGTTTGGATGTTATTTTAAAATCACTTTTTTGCGTTTAAAAGTAAAAAAGTGACAAGAGTATGTTTGGACAACTAAACTTAGAAAAAAAGTTTGGAAATTTTTTTCAGAAATGAGCTGTTATAACTCAGCTTTGAGAACGTAGCTGAAAGTTGCTTTTAGAAATATTTTTGCACATTCTCCCATGGAGAGGGTCCCCCCACCCCCCCTCTCCACGTTCTCTCTCCTCATTTACAGGGTCCCCATCCCTTTCTCTCTTCCCAATTTCCTCCTATCCTCCGGTCCTCGAGCTCTACAAGGACGAACCTCTCCAAGGACCAAGCTTGCTTCCCCTTCCGACTCCTCCGTCGAGGAGGCTCTCGCTCCTCCTCCTCCTCCGCCGAGGCGTTGCCACCGCTCCCCCTCCCGCGGCGCTCTCCCTCCGCCGTCGAGGAGGCTCTCGCTCCTCCTCCTCCGCTGAGGCGTTGCCACCGCTCCCCCTCCCGTGACGCTTCTCCTCCGCCGCCGAGGAGGCTCTCGCTACTCCTCCGCCGCCGCCGAGGAGGCTCTCGCTACTCTAATCCTCCGCCGAGGCATTGCCACCGCTCCCCCTCCCGCGGCGGGCCTCAGCTGCCTCGGACTCGAAGAAGTGCTAGGTTGCTGCGCTCGGTGGTGGGCGGCCTCGCCGGAATCCCTACGCGGGGAGAAGGGGAACTCCGCGATGGAATCCCTGTGCTAGGTTGCTGCGCTCGGTGGTGGGCGGCCTCGCCGGAATCCCTGCGCTAGGTTGCCTCGCCGGAAGAGGTCGTCCTCGATTCCCTCCTCGTCGCAGCCGTTGTGTCTGTATCCGACACAAATTTTGTTGGGAACATATTTGATGAACACATGGACAAAATTTTGGGACACATGGACATATTTGATGGGGATACAAAATGGACACAAGTATAAGAAAATATTTTCTGAAAATATTTTACCAAACAAAATTTTAACTTTTTTTTTCAGAAAATTATTTTCAGATAAAAGTAACCAAACACAAACTCAGAATTTCAATACTCAGAAAACAACTTTATAACTTACTTTCAGAAAGTTGTTTTCAGAAAAAAATTTCAGAAAACATATCCAAACGGACCCTTACCCTTGCCTTTAAAATGGGAAGGTTAATGGATAAATGCTTATAGGGATTTCATTAAATTCTTAAAACTTTTAATGCAAATTGGATCTTGAACCTAAGAATAGGCTATTTATGAATGAGCCTCAGCCTAAGTTTAGGGGTATTCAGCTTGTTAGGCTTGCGAGCAGGCTAACTTGTACAGTTATGTTCTTCTTTGTTGTGTGGTAACTATATTTACACTAACTTCAAAAAATGGTGATATTTCATTTGGAAGATAGATAAAACCACATTGCACCCAAAAAGATATCTACTAAGTGTCATACTAAACTATGGTAGAAATTAGCCAATGGTTGGCCTAGTTATTCGTGGCCAACAATAGGCTACAGGACTTTGCCCCATTGAACATGGGAAAGTAAGCATTTTTTGAGGAAAGAATCCAGTAAGTTATTTTTCTTCAGTCGAAGCATATTTCTCCCTTAAAAGAGAAAGGTTCATTTCTCTTCTGATTCTAATGATATATTGTAACACATTAGGATTTAGAAAGAATATATGCGACAGTTTCTAAGCTACAAGAAATAAACCTGGACCCCCCTTTGAAAGGTCCATTTCCTCAAGCAGAACATAAGGACCAAATAAACTTGGGCCCTCTCAAGTCAACTTTACATGATAGAATAGTCTCTCTCTTTTAGTTTCATCTTATTAGTCTGTAGTTTCGTATTTGCATATTTGATAGCCACCAAGAAGAGCTATGCACCTCTTGTATATAACCCCTTATTCCATTAATAGAATCAATCCAATGTGTTCAGTAATTCTCAATCTTAACATAGTATCAGCAGACTCTCTTCTACACCATCCAAGCTCATATTAAGAAAAATAAGAAAGATGCACACAAATAGAAAATCAGTTCCCTGTATAACAACTTTAATAGCATGTATACTTGAAAAACTTGTTGTGGTCTAAGCGGTCCTCAATAGCCTACACATTTTTCCATTTTTCGATGACATGTTTGAACATTTTTAGAGTTGTCAATAAAATTTCCATATGCTACCTCTTTTGATTTTATTACTTAGGAATTTCCACAAGCAGTTGATATGCACTACATAGATAATAGACAAGCACTATGTTATGTACCTGGCATGGACACGACTTCAAATTCCCCCTTCCTAGTTGAAACTCCACCGTTTGGTCGCTAACCATAGGTGGCTCCAGTTCGTAATTGTCCTCTCTGTGGACCACTCGACCCATGGTTTCCTCGATCGACGACATTTGTGGTGTTGGCATGGATTCATCGACGGAAAAAGACAGGACTCATCGCTAGCAAAGGAGTAGGAATTCGTACCACCATGTCCGTGACCGACGCCAAGGGTAGACGTGTCCGTGACCATCGCCGCCGAGGTAGCAGAGGGACTTGTCGGTGGGGCGGGGGATGATGCGTCCGCCGTAGCTGCACATGAGGCGGAGCTTCGGGGAGGGGGCCGAGGAGTTGGAAAGGAAGGGAGAATCGTCCCAGGAGTCGCCGCCACGGGAGCGGGAGGAGGAATCGACAGAGTCTGGGTACGTCGACGAGATGCCACCTCCTCCAGCAGAGAGGGCCGGATCCATGCTCAGATCTGATGTCACGGAGAGAGAGAGAGAGAGAGAGAGAGACTGTGTGTGTTTGTACAGACTTCAATACAGGTCAGGGAGAAGAAGAGGGACTTGATTGGAGTCCGTTGAAAATTTGGGGAGATGGGGGCGTTACCGTCCGATTCGATGACCCCGCTGCGATTTTTTGTAAACCACTGATACTAAAATAGTGTTTGTTTCAATCTTCTTTTTTCTTTGTTTTGGGATTGGGGATCCGCCAACATCGTAACGTGACTATGCTTTGTGTACGGCTTTTGTTGATCAGCTATGAGAGAAGATGTGGGTTTTTGTGAATGTAGGGTTAGATTTTTCACGGAGTGTAGGAATTGGAGGGTTTTAGGGGGGAAAGGGCAAAATATTAGAGGAAAGAAAAAAATATTAGAGGGAAAGAAAAATAATGCTACAATATTTTTTTTGTAATATTCCACATTTTTTAACAAAACGTCAGTAAATATCTCGATGTTTAAGATAAATGTGGAGAAGTCAATATTTTCTAACGTTTATTGTAGAAGGTCGGTATTTTCCTATCTAAGACGACTTAAACATAAACGTCGAGAAAAAAAGGTCGATAATCCTCGACTTTTATAAGTAAACGTTGGTATTTTCTAACGTTTATTATAGAACGTCGGCGTAGCATGCCTAAGACGACGTTTCCATAAATGTCGAAAGAAAAAAATGTCGGAAAAACCATATTTTCTTGTAGTGACTCACACACTTACATACACACACATATCTACATAATTTTAAGTATTTCAGCGTTATTTCTTAGTAGTTTTGAAATTATATGAAATAGTAGTCACCCTTACCGATTGGTTTTGCCGAATTGACCGGAACAAAGACCCCCAATGTTGGTATCGGTCAATATTTGGTATCGGTTGGTATCGGATCGGAACATGCCAAACCGTATCGGTATCGGCCGTATCGGATCGGTATCGGCCGATACTTTAAACCATGTATATACCATGGTTTTGCCTTTTAGTTGCAGGAATATGAGAGTTATTAGATGTTAAAGTAGGATATTAATTTATTAGTTATGATAGAGAGTTTGAGATAGATAGTTCATGTGAATGTTAGGTAGTAGTGTACAGTTCATGATTAGCATTGTTTAGATATTAGTTTCAGTTAAAGGGTTAGTTTAGATTAGGATATTAGTTTATGTTAGAAGGAACTGCCTGCAACTGCATCGTAGCTGCAGGAATATGAGAGTTATTAGATGTTAAAGTAGGATATTAATTTATTAGTTAGGATAGAGATTTATTAGTTATTTTTATAAACCATGATATGTTAAATGCCTGCAGCTGCATTGTAGCTCAGGGATATGACTGAGAGGGTGACATGGTTGTCACATTAAAGGTCTTTGAGGAGGTGACATGTTGTGAAAAGATATATCTTTATAGTTCTCCTACGTAATGTTAAAGAAAATCCGTAGGAGAACTATATATAAGGATATATTTTTTCGCAACATGTCATGTTGTCAAAGACCATTAATGTACCAACCATGTTACCGCGGTATTGGCATTGGGATACCAATAGCGATAAGGTAAAGGATACCAATAGCGATAAGGTAAAGGGTACCAACTTAAGGTATTGGTATTGGGATACCAATAGCGATAAGATAAAGGGTACCTTGGTAGATAATGACTAGAAATAGGATATTTGACTTAGATTTGACCTTGTTTGACCAATGTTGACTATTTTGACTGAAAGTCAAAGTAGAGTCAACATCTAACCTAGATTGGACTAAGAGTTGACAAAGTCAACTATAGGTCAACCCTTGACCTTGTTTGACCTTGTTTGACTTTGTTTGACTTAGCTTGACCTTGTTTGACTTTGTTTGACTTAGTACATCCTAGTTTGACCTAGATTGCATATTATTGTTATTAGTAACTGTCCGCTACTAATGTGTGTCCCATAATAAGACATAATATACGAATTTGTGCCTGTTGGATAATGTGTGTCCATCATTGCAGAATTATTTCCAAATGGATATGAATTACTACTTGCGGAATCGTTCATGGATGTACAATCGTCATCCTGATGATATGTGTGGTGTGCGGGATGAATATATAGCGGGAGTAGAGCAGTTCCTGCAGTTTGCTAAGGCGTTCCCTCAGTACATGGACGGCACCAAAATTAAGTGTCCGTGTGTGAAATGTCATAACGTGAAATATTATCCAGAAGTGGAAGTGACATATTATTTATACTCGAGGGGTTTCACGCCTAATTACTATTAGTGGACCGCACACGGAGAACTTGTGCCTTTAGCATCAGAGCTGGAGCCTTATGTTGAGCCGTATATGCATGCGGGACCTAATTTTGTTTCAGATAATCATGCATATGACGACGGGTGCGTGAACATGGTTTTCGATGCTGCGGGGCCTAGTTTCATTCATGATGCACCTGAGGAGGTACCGAACGCCGATGCTGCACAGTTCATGGAGTTGCTGGAGAATGCAAGGACTCCATTGTATCCTGGTTGTGAGGATCATTCACCGTTGGAGGTGGTTACAAGACTGTTGAGCATTAAGTCAGATTTTAACATGTCGCAAGAATGTTACAACCGAGTGTTGGAGTTGATTATAGAGATCTTGCCGGCGGGTGCTAAGTTGCCTAAAGACTTCTACCGGTCTAAGAGGATGGTGAGATCGCTCTGGATGGGATACGAGAAAATCGATTCTTGTCGCAATGGGTGCATGTTATACTACAAAGACGACAAGGACGCAGATGTGTGCATATTTTGTGGTGCTGATCGCTATAAGACAACTAGTACATGAAGGTATACCGGTGCAAGAAGACCGACCGATTCAATGCACTACTTGCCTTTAACGTCGCGATTGCAAAGATTATTTATGGTGAAAGAGACGGCCAAAAATATGAGTTGGCACATGCGAGAACAGATTGAAGAAGTGTTGGATCACCCATCCAATGGAGAAGCGTGGAAGCACTTTGATCGAGTGTATCCTGATTTTGCTTCAGATTCGCGTAATATCAGGTTGGGACTATCTTCTGACGGTTTTACTCCTTTTGGTCTTTCGGGATCCCAGTATTCGTGCTGGCCTGTGATTGTCACTCCGTATAACCTACCGCCTTGGATGTGCATGAAGACTCAGTACATGTTTCTAACCGTTATAATTCCTGGTCCAAACAATTCTAAGAGGAACATTAATGTGTACTTATAACCTTTGATAGATGAGTTGAATCAGTTATGGAAAGTAGGCGCTAACACGTACGATGTTTCCAGGAAGCAGAATTTTCAGATGAAGGCAACCCTTATGTGGACCATCAACGACTTTTTGGCCTATGGAATGTTATCTGGATGGAGCACTCATGGCCGTCTCTCATGTCCGTATTGCATGGACCGTAGTAAGGCTTTCCGCTTGAAACACGGAGGAAAACCGTGCTTCTTTGATTGTCATCGGCAATTTCTGCCAAAAGATCATCCGTTCAGAAGGAACATGAATGCATTCCGTGCCGGCGTTGTAGAGAAGGGTGATCCACCGCCAAGGTGGTGCGGAGCCACGATATGGGAGGAGGTTAAAGATTTTCCAAGTGCTATCGAAGATCCTACAACTGGGTACAAGTGCGATGGACTTGGTAGAGATCATAACTGGACAAAGAGAAGCATATTCTGGGATCTGCCATACTGGAGTACCAATCTGATCAGACATAATCTTGATGTCATACATATTGAGAAGAATGTGTTTGATAACATAATTAATACTGTGATGGACGTAAAGGGAAAAACGAAAGACAATCCCAAGGCCAGGTTGGACTTAGAAGAAATATGCAAATGCCCTGCGTTGCATTTGATAGAGCAGAATGGAAAACAGTTCCTGCCGAAGTCAATTTTCTCGCTGGACAAGGAGGATAAAGTGAGACTTTGTCGGTGGATCCAGGGCCTAAAATTTTTAGACGGATATGTGTCAAATCTGAGAAGATGTGTCGATCCGAAGGAAAATAAATTGACGGGTATGAAGAGCCACGACTGTCACGTATTCATGGAGAGGTTAATTCTGATTGCATTTCGAGAATTCTTACCGCAGGCAGTTTGGGATCCATTGACGGAGCTTAGCATATTGTTCAAGGATCTTTGTTCTAAGAAATTGCTCGTTGATCATCTAGAAAAGCAAGAGAAGGACATTGCGGTAACACTGTGCAAGCTAGAGAGGGTGTTTCCTCCTGGATTCTTCGACTCTATGGAGCATTTGCCTATTCATCTATCCTATGAGGCACGTGTTGGTGGACCCGTCAAATATCGATGGATGTACCCGTTTGAGCGACATTTGAATCACCTAAAAAAAAGGTAAAAAATAAGGCACGGGTCGAGGGTTCTATTTGTGAAGCCTATGTTCTCGAGGAGATTACAAACTTTTGTTCGATGTATTTCAAGCCTCATATTACAACTAATAGAACGAAAGCTTCCAGAAATGACGACGGAGATCATGATAGTAATGATACAATACTGAAGGTATTCAATGCTCCAGGAAAGCCATCGGGTAAAATGAAGAAGAGATATCTGAACGATGATGAGCTAAGGGCTGCTCAGGTGTATGTATTACTCAACTGCGACGAGGAGGAAGTAGAAAAACTGGAGGGGTAAGTAATTAATACGTCTACATTATTGTAATAGTATTGATTATTATACTATTACATTAATTGAACGATGTTGTTTTCAGCATATTTAATGATGATATGAGGTCAGGTAGGCCACACATATCAGAAGAAGAACAAAAACAAAAAATAAGGTATTATTTTCCATCATGGTTGAGTGCATATGTAAGACTTGAGAACTCTGTAATTACCTTTCTGTATATGCACTTGATTGAGAATGAGCTTAATTGCTTCTTTCGTGGTATTTAGGCCGATCGTCCATACGCAAGACTTGAGAATGAGTCTATTAGAACGCTAGCCAAGGGACCAATTTATGCTACAAAAATATGGCCAAGCTACTGTGTTAATGGGTTTAGGTTCAAGTCAACAACTTGCCCGATTAGAGACAACTTTGTGGATCTCGACTCCACCAAAAACAGCTGTTTGTGTATCAGATCTTCGAACTACAAAGATGTTGATACGGGCAACGATTTCTATGGCGTGCTACGGAAGATCGTGGAGCTGACATATAGTTATGGAATAGAGCCTGCTAAGATTGTGTTATTCAGGTGTAATTGGTTCGATCCGATTAAAGGTCAAGGTTGGAAAGTAGACAAGCACGGTCTTGTTGATATAAACTATCAGCGTCGATATCAAGCCTATGAACCATTTGTCCTATCAAGTCAGGCTCAGCTCGTGTACTTCACAAGTTATCCTAAACGGGGAACAACAAGGTCGGACTGGTGGGCAGTATGCAAGACCAAAGCTAGAAATACCTTTGAGGTTGACGATATAGTTTATCAAGAAGATGAAATACCTCTTGTTACAAATATTATAGAAGTAGACACGACGGAAGTTCCTCATTACACATCTCATTGTGTAGAAGAAGTAGAATTATCTGAAGAGGAAGATGCAGATAAAATTAAAGATGTAGAGGAGGAAGAAGAAGAAGAAGAAGAAGAAGAAGAAGAAGAAGAAGAATAAGAAGAAGAAGAAGAAGAAGAAGAAGAAGAAGAAGAAGTAGATGAGCTAAACGAACTAGATGAATTTTCAGAAGAGGATTAAATCTGTACGTTTGTTTTATCATCATATTTGACACTTTAGTGACACTTCTATCATATAAATCTGTGACACTTCAGTGATACTTTATTGACACTTTTATCTGTGACTATGATATTTTTCAAAAATCTGTGATGTCTATCATATAAATATATTTTTTGTTTTATTGTCATATGTTATTATCAGGTATGACGAGACCATCTGGACGACGCAGAGGATTTTATATTAGGCAGTCCCGTCAGCCTCGGGGTGGGGATGGAGATTCCGTACCCTCATCCTCATCTCCGAGTACGCCATTGTACCGTTCTGTTCCCGGTCCATTACCGGGACAGGGCAGTTCCAGCAGGTTGGCGACTCCTCCCTCATCGTCTAGCCTTCCTGATCCCGCGTCCAGTATCCCTGATCCCCTGTCCAGCATTCCTCCTGCCGACGGCTCCATGGGGGGAGCCGACGTCGAGCATATGGAGGACGGTGATCAGACTGATCCTGCCCAGGCAGGAGGTGAGAGCGACCCTCCATGCGCTTCTCCGGACGAGATGCGTATGAAGATTTGGACGGACGGGCCTATGAAGTAAGTTAATTAATTAATATATATTTCTCAAATGATTATATTTACATATATATTCATGAAAAATTATTATTGTATAGATATCGGCCTTCTGCAGTACAGAGACAGCTGGTGGTATTTCTGAGGCAGAACTATGGTGGGCCTTGGATTAACTACTCAGATGCTCCCGCAGATAGGAAGGCCTTTTGGTTCACCCACTTCAAGGTAAAAAATTTGTTTATTTTTAAATTTTAATAATCATTTGTGTATAATATACAACTTTTGTATTTTACTTCTTGTAGAGGACCTATTTCTATCCACCATACCGGGCGGCGAGGATCGAGGGCCAATTTTCTGCCGTCGTAGCCAAGCTCATCCGTGATGCGATCCACGACCAGAAGTCTCATGATCGCTCCGGACAGCCGATCTATGGTTGGATCACGCCAGAGCAGTAGGCTGCGATGAAGGCTAGATTCAGCGAGCCCAAGTACCAGGAGCGGTCTGACAAGGCCAAGGTGGCGCGGTCGAGCGCCGGTAAGTGGTGTGGTGGCTCCATTCCGATGACGGAGCATTTTCATCGTCTGGTACATTTTCTATGACGGACATTAATTTATATATAGTTCGATAGAATGTTTAATACTAATAATAGATAATATATTTTAACAGGTAAAAAAGGGTGAGGACCCGAACATGGTCACCGTCTTCCTGGTCACCCATCGGAGGGCTGGGGAGTTCATTGACGAGAGGGCGACGCAGGCATATGTACGTTCTATTCTTTATATTAATTTACTATAATTTAGAAAACAGGAAAATAGATATCAATATAGACTTTAGCAAACACTTACACGTTAGCAAATATGTTCTAGGCCGAGTTTATTCGGCTACAGGAGGAGGCGGCTGCTGCTGCTAGTACGCAAGCAGAGGGAGGGGCTGGTACTTCCTTCCAGCCGCCTACAGCTCCATCGTCGGACGAGCTCTGGATGACCGCCGATGGCGGTCTTCAGAAGGGTACGTACTACGGTATGGGATCCTACGGCGCGTATTTGGCTTCGGAGTCATCCCGGGCCCCCTCTGTCAGTGCGCAGTCTCCGGCTTTGTAGGCGTCGTCACGAGCTGAGAATATTCGTCGTCAGATTGAGGAGCTACGTCGCGAGTTACAGCAGATTTCTGATGCGATCGAGCGACGATCAGACCCTCCGATCGTCACCGGATGATTTGATGCGGTCGAGCGTAGTACACAGGAGCTGATAAGTCTGCATCAGGCTACAGCTGCCAGCTTGCACACGCTCTCCGAGTCTACGCAGCGCACAGAGCGTAGACTGGTCGAGCTGGAGGGATCGCAAAGGAGCATGTCTGCCTCACTCACTCAGGTTTCGGCTTCGCTTGAGGCGAGTACTGAGAGGGTGGTGAGTACCCTTGCCAGTTATGGTGAGTGACTGCGAGAGCTGGAGCAGATACGTCCTTCCGGTCCATCGACGGCGCCGACTCCAGACATTGCACTGCCTCCTACTGCCCCTACGGTGCAGTTCACCCAGGAGCAGTATGACTACATTCTATCCCAGATGCGCGGCAGGGGTCCTTAGTGATCCAGTATATTTTTTTTATCATCTTTGTATTTATTGGCCCTATGGGCCCATTGACCGTTCTGTACACTGATTTTTATTATTATTTAACTCTGTTGGACATGTACGTTTGTTGGACATGTATGTTTGTGATATTTAATTTGTTGGTATTTTCTTTGAGTACATGTATGATATTTAGTTGTAGACTGTTATGATACATGGGAGACTGTTATTCATCTATTAGTTATAGACTGTTATGATGGGAGACTGTTAATTGTGATGATATCTACGACGGGGATGACAAATATACCTACGCTGGGTTATAAGCGATGATATGATATACAAAGGAGGTGCTGTCCAAATTTTAAAAAAATATAATGTGTATTTTTGTGATGCTGTGTGTCTGTGAACACAGACACACTGTAAACACAGACATACAGCATAACAAAAATACCAAATATTTTTTTTAAATTTTTTTTAACATCTGCGACGTATAGCGACGTTCTGCGACGTTCTGTGACGTCCTGTACACGTCGCTATATGTCGCACAATAGTGACGTAACGTCGCTATCCGTCGCTATAATGCTGACGTGTATATGACCACCTGAGAGCCAACGTCGCTGACATTGTCGCTAGGCGTCGCTAATATGCTGACGTGGCTGCCATGCCATGTCATCATATGTAAAGTTTATGGCGTCGCTAAGGTGTCGCCCTACGTCGCTATACTAGCGACACTAGAAGGGACATCGCAACTAGCGACGAATTGTGACCAAATTGTAATCTGCGACAAGCCTATAAGCGACATCCATGTTTCGTCCCTACATATGTCGCTAATAGAAATTAGCGACGGATTTGCCCTTTTTAGCGACGTACTCTGACGTCGCTAAAAGGGGTTATTTTAGTAGTGTCTGGCCATAGAAAACCAGCTGGGTCAGACCCCAGAAAGAGCAAGTGCCACAAAGGAGACTTCACTTAGGAACTAAAACCAGCATATCACAATAGAATATTAAAGATAATAAATAAAGAACTGATAATAATATAGATAACAATAGTAAACTGAGTACGAAGAAACCATTCAAGTGCGAAGGTGGATGGCCACTCGGGGACGGGGGCGAGGCACGGGGGCGAGGCACGAAGGCGGATGTCGTCGCAGTGGTCGACTCGCACAGATACAACGGAGCTCATCGGGGGATGAGATTTGGCCGTGGCGGCGTTCCGTGGCTGCGGCGAGCCGTAGGATGAGGCCAGGTGAGGTTTATGGTTCATTTTTATCTCTTCCCTTGGGTGATAATGGTGGTGTTACGGGTTTTTGCGGGCGGCGCCATTGGTGGCGGTGACGGTACTGTGAGGATGTTCTAGTGGTGGGCTGAGATTTTGTGGTGGCTAATGGTGTGGTTATCGGCCGGAGTTGGCCATGGTGGGCGAGAAGGGAAATAGTGGTGGAGGTGGTGATGATGAGGTTGCTGTTGGTGTTATGTTGAATTTGGGGTTCGGTTAGGGTCAGCCAGCCTGTGGCCGGGGGGATTGGCGGTGGAGACTGGCCACAGTGGGGAGGTCGGTTTGGCGGGGATGCTGTGTGGTTGTCACGGCGATGGTGACGGTTGATCAGGTGGAATTGCCAGAGAGGAGATGGGGGTGTCGGGAGAGGGGATGAGGCTGTATTGGTGGTGTCCGGGATTGTCGAACACGGAGAAATAATATATTTGTACAAATAGAAAAAATATAGTGGATGGGAAGGGGGACACTGACACGATACACAATTTGGATGGAAATTTGGAGTTGTAAAATTTATAGAAAAAGAGAGAAGAAGACTCTCCTTATATAGGAGGTAGTTCTCCTAGTTGGATAAGGATTTGGGACGGTTTAAATTTCCTACATAGATATCCCCTTATTTAATTCAAAACGATTTAAAACTAATCAATCCAATCCAAAGCCGATCTCGATAAATCATATTTTTAATTTATAAGCCATTTAAAATAAAGTCAATAAAATCTTTTCTAATTATTATATTTAATCAAATACTAACTCAAACAAATTTTAAATATCATTTCCATCAATAATAGAATATAGTAACAATTAATTTCAAAATTTAGAAATTAAAATATATTCATGAATTAAATTCATGAATCTCGTATGCAAATATTTACGAATAATCGTTTTCTAAATTTACTACTATATAATATTTTGAAAATTTTTGATGCGATACTTTTGATAAGTTTAGACAAAATATTTATCGTATAAAATTTTGAAACTATACTTCTCCATAAATCAACATTTTCTGAAAATATGTACCTCTCACATATTTGCACTAGACGTACAAATACGAGAACACGAACTTGCACGCGCCGTACAAATACAAAGCACAAATTAAATACCAACTTATAAAAAAATCGTAGTAGATATTTAGGGGGTTTAAAACCTATGATATAGGGACCCTCCCACTTTGGTTCGAACTTGCCTTTACTCATGTGCGTCATAGTCATAGGACGTCTGACGATAAGAACTAGTTTTCCTTTTTAAAAAGTTCGTACTTTGGCTTTACAGTTGAAAGCTTTTAAAATGCGGGCCTGATATAACTCAATGTGCTAATGAGCTAGCATCCGCTTCTCATCGAGTGCTTCAAAGTCTTAAAGTCGAAGACGATCTTTATTTTCTGCTGTTAATTTATTGGTGATAGCTGTCCTCAGGGATGGAATTTAAATCTCCAATGGTAAGACAACTTCGTACCCGTATACTAAAGAGAGGGTGTACAACCAGTCGAAGTACGTACAGTAGTGCGATATACCTATAGGCATTCTCCAAGCTTTTTGCTCCATTTGTATTTATTAGCAGAAACGAACTTCTTGAGAAGCTTGATGATTGTCTTATTGAATGCTTCTACTAAACTGTTGGCTGCGAGATTATAAGCTGTAGAAGCAATGTTATTGATTCGTGTGTCATTACAGAATAGAGTAAATGATTGACCTACGAACTAAGGTCCGTTGTCATGAATGATTCTTCGAGGAACTCCGAATCGATAAATCACATGATGCTTGATGGATGACACTGCTTGTCTTGACTTCAGCTAGAGGAATATCTTCTGCCTATTTTGAAAAATAATCAGTTATAGCTAAAATGAACCGATGTCCTTGGGATGATGGTAGATTGATAGGGCCAATGACATCCATGTCCCAAGCTTCGAAAGGCCACGATCCTGCAGTTGGATATAAGAATTCTCATGATTGGTGGATGAAATCTGCATGGATTTGACATGCTCTGTATTTCTTTGCATATTCAATTACATTCACCACCATGGTGGGCTAATAGTATCCCATGCGTCTAATACGGTCTTATAGCTAAGGACCATGCTAATATGCACCTCAGACACCATCGTGAGCTTCACGTAATATCTATTTTGCCTCATCATTCGCATGGCACGTAGGAGCATGCCGTCAAAATTTCGATGGTAGAATGTCTTGGAAGAGTGATTGTAATATGGAATCGAAGTGATCAACGATGAATTGTCGTTGCTTCTTAAGGATCTTCTGACAGGATGTCATGTACTGCGAAGTCGATAAAGGGAGTCCTCCAATCTTTACTGGTAGTACAGATCTTGACCGTATTACTGAATTTAATATTCAAATTATTCTTGACACAGCATAATTCTCGGTTGGCGATGACGATTAATTGTTGCCTTTACACAGGAACAGCTAGTACTGCTACTAGATTAGCGAGTGCATCAGCTTCTGTATTAAACGCTCGACGTACATGCTCAATAAAGAAACCTATGAACGATATAGCAAGTTTAACTGCTGCTTGTTGGTAGGGGATGAGATCTTGGTACCGTACCTCATACGTGCCTCTAACCTGATTGACGATCAGTTTAGAGTCTCCGTAACTTCAAGATAGTCAATATCCAGTTAGCTAACTAGAGACCGATGAGCAAAGCATTTTATTCGGTAACATTGTTAGAACATGGATCATTTAGAGAATAGGCTCTTGAATGACTATCCCTTCTAGGGATACATGGACGATCCCTACTCCAATAATGATGATACCGTTAGGTCCGATTCTAGATACACCATCAAAGAATAGATGCCAAGCGAGTATTTCTTTCGAGGTCATATTAGACTCTAGAGTTTATCGAGAATTTTGTCGTAGAGTTTTGAAGTCTCAGGGATTGGATGAGCAGCTAAGAAGTCAGCTAAGGCTTGACCCTTGACAGACTTTTGCGGAACATAGACCATATCATACTCTGCTAGCAGCATCGTCCATGTAGCAAGTCTAGAATTGAGTGTACTATGCTTTTTCATCAATACTCGCAGAGGATTGACTCTGGAGATGACATGGATGGTTGGCCTGTGACGTAATGATGCATCTTTTGGACGACAAACATCAAGGCTAAGCACTCTTTTTCTACCGGACTGTATCGATGTTCAGCACCAATCATTGTGCGTCTGAGATAATAGATTGCTTGCTTATGGCCTTTATTGTTCGTCTGGGCTAGGAGGGTACCAAAAGAATACATTGAGACTGAATATATATGTGTGCATGATATAGATCAGATCATTATTAATATAGATATTTAATGACGGTACGACATGGTAGATGTGAGAAAACATACTTGAGTGGAATTGTAAAGCTTGTTACCATAGTAGTTCTAGTGATCACATTTACGTTGGTGAAATTGCTTGAAGAATAACCTTTGTAGCTTTGCAATCACCAACAGTTCCTTTGATATTACTGTAGAACCCTAGAGGGGGGTGAATAGGGAAATAAAAAATAACTAGATCACAAGTTGCAATATATGACAAATAAAAAGAGAGAGTAAGAAGATCAAACACAAGATATATCCTGCTATCCTCGCTTGAGGCAATCTAGTCCCGGAACTCTCTCCGGCTTAAATCTACTATTTAATAAAATAGTACACACGAGTTTGGATCCGAAGAACTCGTCAACTTCAACACGAGTTTGGATCCGAAGAACTCGCCAACTTCAACACACGAGTTTTTTTATGAAGGCTCGCCAACTTCAAAGAAATGAGAAGAGAACTTGTTGATCTTCTAACACTTGAAGATCGAAAATTACAACTCTTAATAACTCTAGCACTTTGGGAGGAGATGACAATTAAAAGCTTGGTAGAGTATTAATGGTGGAGCTCTTGGTAGTTTGGAAAATTTATGGCAAGAGTTGGTGAAAGCTTCCAGAGAGAGAAGGCTTTCATTTATAGAGAAACCAAGATTAGGTAGCATTTAATGCTCCTCGATACAGCCTGACCGACATACCGTCGGTATGCACCGGCATACCGTCGGTATACCGATCGAACAGTAACAGTCATATTAATATCTGTTGGGAGTATTTAATGCTGCCATTAATGCAGTCTATGCTATTCAAAAATCAAATTTTAATAACCTGGTATACCGTCGGTATACCGACGTTTATCACAGAACATTTTTGAGACAAATAAAACGGTATACCGCTGGTATGCCGGAGCATACCGTCGGTATGCCGATATTTGTCACAGAATATTTTATGGTCCACAAAATGGTATACCGCCGGTATGCCGACATTTCTCACAGAAAGTTTTAAAACGGTATACCGCCGGTATGCCGGAGCATACCGCCGGTATGCCGATCTATAGGATATTGATTTTAAACTTTAAGAAGTAGAAAGCTTTTAGTTTGTCATTCAACCTTAAGTGTTTACAGAAAGACCTAGACCTTGTACAGACTCAAAATCATGCAGTATAGGAAGCCATCTATGCAAGGAGTGCCGGTATTTGCTTCAGTCTTCAAGGCTATGGATGGTAAACTTGAATGGACAGACTTTATGTAGTAGAGCTTCTGAAATGATATCAATCTGAAAACAGAGAAAACTAAACTACGAAGATGTTGTTAATACTATCAAAATAAATGTGCCAACAATCTCCCCCATTTTGATAATTGATAAAATAGGGAGATAACATCTTTAGGGAGTGACTCCCCCGTAGGTAGACAACTCCCCCTCAATACGTTTTCTTCCTCTTTGTCACTTAATCAAAGATGGGGAAAAATAATAAAAAAATAGCATAAATACGGAGCACAATATCATAGACAAAAGCATGTATTGATAGATAAAGTTGAAAATTGAATACATGCAGGACACCCATAACATACTTCATAAGACCAAAGTAAAAACTCTCCTCTACGAGAGTTAGCAAGACAATAAAAAGCAGATAACAAGTCCCTGTAGGACTGCAAACAACAAGTAACAACCAACCACTGGTCCCCGAAGGACCTCAAAAGGCAGAAAAAGACACAAACACAAACAAACTAAGATAACCATTTATTCGACACCACCATCAAAAGAAAGCAACCCCTACTCGTCAGCCGGATCATCTCCACCATCCTAAGCCTAGTGGAAAGTGCCAAAAGGATCAATGCCGTCCGGGTACATAAAATCGTAGGCATTGGGATCGAAAAAGCGGAAGGCCTGGTACATTGGATCCTAAAGATTCAGATCCAGAAATGCATTTCGGTTCTGAAGGGTGCGCTGAATAAAATAGGCCTGGTCATGGAAGCGAGATTGGATCAGAGTGCCAAGGCCACGAGTGTTGGCTCGTATCTGCTCCTCTGCCTGAGCCATAGGCATATCGAAATGCTACTGAGTCAGCGGCATGTAGCAGCCGCAGGCAGGAGGAGTAGAGGCGGGTGCAGCAGGAGCAGAAGCTGGCGCCTCTTGGGAGGAGGAGGCACGGGATGTGGAGGCACCACCGACAGAGCGAGAAACAGCAAGGAAGGATGGGTTGCCGTCCGAGTAGCATTGGGAGAGGTCGACTTGCTTGGCTTCCAAGATGAGAGTGATGAAGGAGCCATAATAGAGATTCTGCTTCCCCGCAGGCAGGACGCCGAAGAAAGCATGGAGAAGAGTCTTGGGGAAGGAGAAAGGCTTCCTCGAATTCAAGTAGTACATGCACACCAGGGCGTCACCAGTGATGGCATCA
This sequence comes from Iris pallida, assembly GCA_029216955.1. Lineage (NCBI taxonomy): Eukaryota > Viridiplantae > Streptophyta > Magnoliopsida > Asparagales > Iridaceae > Iris > Iris pallida. The sequence goes on along the minus strand of JANAVB010028000.1, from coordinate 2,118,734 downwards.
TAGTTGCCACCCTTAGGATAGAGAGTGTGGCACACGATCCTATGGAGCTCGTAATAGAACGGCTCCAGTTGGGCAAAAAGAGCCGGGATATTAGGAGGGTTTGGGCCCTTGCAAATAATAGCGCAGAATTCGTCAAAGGAGACCGACACCGAAGAATGAAGAATAGCCAAGCCCGGTAGAGCCTCTCCTATGTCCGGGATGCCAAGAATGCTAGAGAGGTCACGAGCTATCAGGCAGAAATGACGGTCGTTGACCATCGTCTCAATGGCACCGTTCTCCATGTCCGGGACCATGATGCAGTAGAAGAGACGAACGGCGGCGGAGTAGACAGACACCTGACGCCGAAGAAGGGAAGATAGTCCAGCCGCCTCGAAGAGAGAAACATGGCCGGGGAAGAGATTCCAGTTGATGGCGCGGCCTTTGTAGACGTTATGGTGCACGAAGTGGTAAAACCAAGATTCGGCAGCCATGGGAGAGGTGAAGACCCGCTGATCGTAGCCATGGGGAAGAACCACCAGGGTGAAGGGATTCGAAGCGATAGAGGAGGAACAAACACGCTTGGGGGAAGCCATTGGAAGAAGAAGATAGTTAGAGAAGGAAGTAGGGTTTTGAGAGGATGTAAGAAGTGAAGGAGAATGAAGAAGAAAATAGGGTTTTTAAGGAGATGTTGGGAAGGGGAAGGGTGGTTAATGGGTCACAGTTATAGAGAGAAAGTGGAGAGGTTTGTGGGTTAGAAATGATGATAATGGAGATAAAGGAGGAGTAAAGGGGAATAGGAAGAGATGGGTAGTTAATGTTGATGGAAAGTTAAGATATGGAAAAGAGGAGAGGAGGAGGTGGGTAATAAAGAGAAAAGTGATGGATGTGAAGGGTATTAATGAGAAAAAGAAAGGAATAAAGAGAGAATGGAAGAAAAGTGGGCCCGAGCTGGATTTGATACAGCAGTCTGCCGCGCACCGGTATACCATCGGTATGTCGATGTATGCCGACGGTATACCGATTTTTGGCACAGAACATAATTCTGAACCAAAATCGGCATGCCGTCGTTATACCGCAGTATACCGTCGGTGTGCCGGCCGAGAAGAACTATGAGTCAAAATTTAAAATGCCCAGTTCTTGGCAAAGAAAAATGAAGCGATCCTCCGGGAGCGGTTTGGTGAAAATATCGGCTAACTGATAAGTAGTGTCAATAAATTCAAGACGAATATCCCCCTTTTGGTGATGGTCACGAAGAAAATGGTGTCCAATTTCAATGTGCTTCGTGCGTGAGTGACAAATCAGGTTTTTCGTGAGATTGATCGAGCTAGTGTTATCACATTTAATAGGGGTGCAAGTATGAGAAATGCCATAATCTATGAGTGTTTGTGACATCCAAAGAATTTGTGCACAACAGCAACTGGCCGTAATATACTCGACCTCAGTGGTTAAAAGAGCAACAGAATTTTGTTTCCTACTAAACCATGATACCAAGGACTTCCAAAGGAATTGACATGTGCCACTAGTGCTTTTTCGGTCAATCTTGCATTCGGCAAAATCTGCATTCGAGAAGCCGTGAAGCTCAAAGGATGAAGATTTCAGATACCAAAGGCCCATGTTCACGGTACCTTTGAGATATCGAAAAATACGCTTTACGACACATAAGTGCGATTCCTTTGGATTTGCTTGATAACGTGCACAAATACATACACTAAACATGATATCAGGACGGCTAACAGTTAGATAAAGTAAACTACCAATCATACCTCGATACTTACGAATGTCAACTGATGTGCCATCTTCATCATTGTCAAGCTTTGTCGTTGTTGCCATAGGAGTCCTCATTGATTTGGATGAGTCAAGTTCGAAACGCTTAAGGAGATCCTCTGTATATTTTGCTTGATTGATGAAGGTCCCTTTGGGTCCTTGTTTGATTTGTAAGCCCAAAAAGAATGATAGTTCACCCATCATACTCATTTCAAATTCTTCCTGTATAACTTTAGCAAATTCTACACAAAGTGTATTGTTAGTAGAACCAAAAATAATATCATCGACATAAATTTGAACCAATAAAAGAGTGCCACTATGGGATTTGATAAAAAGTGTTGTGTCGACTTTGCCCTTAGAAAAATTGTGTAAAACAAGAAAGGAGCTAAGGCGCTCATACCAAGCACGGGGAGCTTGTTTGAGGCCATAAAGGGCTTTGTGGAGTTTGAACACGTGATTAGAAAATTGAAAATCTTCAAAGCCAGGAGGTTGTTTTACATAAACTTCCTCTTTAATAATACCATTTAGAAAAGCACTCTTAACATCCATTTGAAAGAGTTTAAAATCATTAAAGCAAGTAAAAGCACATAACATACGAATGGATTCAAGATGAGCAACCGGAGCATAGGTTTTGTCGTAGTCAATGCCTTCCTCTTGGTTATAGCCTTGAGCAACCAATCGAGCTTTGTTACGAGTCACTAATCCATCTTCATTAAGTTTATTTCGAAACACCCATTTAGTTCCAATAATGGGGTGATTGCTAGGTTTTGGGACAAGTTCCCAAACCTTGTTTCGCTCAAATTGATTTAGCTCTTCTTGCATCGCTATCATCCAAAACTCATCAAGAAAAGCATCATTAACATTTTTAGGCTCTATTTGAGAGATAAAAGCCACGTTTGCACAAAGATCACGAGTGGAGGATCTAGTGCTAACACTGGAGGAAGGATCCCCAATGATAAGTTCCTTAGGATGATTGGTAACAAACCTCCATTCTTTTGGGAGATCCTTTTGAGGAGGCTCGAGAGGTAGAGACTCTTTTGTTGGAGGAGTCACAACTTCATTGTTAGATGAAGAAGGACGATCTCCAATAGAGGAGTTCTCCAACCCAAACGAGATGTCATCAATATCATCGGAAGAAGAGAATGTAGAAGAGTTAAGTTCATTAAAAGAGACATTGATTGACTCTTCGACAACAAGACTTCTTTTATTAAAAACACGAAAACCTTTACTATGAGTAGAGTATCCAAGGAATATTCCTTCATAGGCTTTTTCTTCAAACTTGCCTAGGTTATCCTTGGTATTCAAAATAAAACAATTACAACCAAAAACTTTAAAATATTCAATAGAGGGAATTTTGTCAAACCAAAGCTCATAAGGAGTCTTCTTAGAAATAGGTCTAATCAAGACCCTATTTATAACATGACATGCCGTGTTAACGCCTTCCGCCCAAAAATATTGGGGGAGCTTATATTGGTTTAACATAACCTGGGCCATATCGCCAAGGGTTCTATTCTTTCTCTCCACAACACCATTTTGTTGAGGAGTTCATGGACAAGCAAAATCATATCCAAAACCATTCTTTTCACAAAATCTTTTGAAATCGGCATTGTCAAATTCTTCTCCGTGATCACTTCTAATCTTGTTAATAGAAAAACCTTTCTCATTTTGAACACGTTTACAAAAAGCAATAAATTCACGAAAAGTATCACTTTTGCAAGCAAGAAAAATAACCCAAGTAAATCTCAAAAAATCATCAACCAAAACAAAGACATAAAGCTTGCCTCCAAGACTAGCAACTCTACTAGGACCAAAAAGATCCATATGAATAAGTTGAAGAGGTCTAGAGGTACTCACATAGTTGATGGATTTGAAGGATGACTTGGTCAACTTACTCTTCTCGTATTCTTCACACACCATATCCTTTTTGAACGGGATACTTGGGAGTCCTCTTACGAGCTTCTTGGTAGTAAGACGAGAAATTGTATCCATGTTGGCGTGTCCGAGCCTCATGTGCCAAAGCCAACTTTCATCGTTCTTAGCAACTAAGCACCTGTCATTGTTAGTGTCTTCGACAAGATATAAAACATAGATATTGTTTTCTCTAATGCCTTCATAAACAATAGATCCACTTGAACTATCGGTAATAAAACATTTGAGCTTAACAAACTTGATATCATAACCATTATCGGTAAGATGACTAATACTAAGAAGATTATGTTTAAGATTAGTAACAAGACACACATTCTTAATACAAGGATAAGGAAACCGATATTACCATTTCCTATAATGTGACCTTTAAGATTGCTACCAAAGGAGACGTGTCCTTCCTTCTTCATCGATAGCGTTGTAAATAATGAAGCATCATCGGTCATGTGCCGTGAACAACCGCTATCGAGAATCCACTTGCTTCTAGCATGAGAAGGACTCTTCACCTAAAACATAAGTTGAAGATGAACATTTTGGTACCCATGATCGTATGGGTCCTTGAGTGTTAGTCTTAGGAACCCACTTAAAAACTTTCTTATTAACTAGTTTCCTTGTATGGCAATAACTGGTCGTATGTCCAAGCAAGCCACAGTAGTTGCAAATCATAGAGGATTTAGAAGAAGATGTGCGAGTATCATGCATATGTGAATCTCTAGTACGAGGAGTTCTATCATTAGTATTATGATGACGATAATAAAAAGCATGATGCGAAGTGTTTTTCTTAACAAATAGTCCTTTTTTGTGTTAGAAAAGGACTTGTGTGTAGTGTTCATGTAAGAAGTATGCCTAGCATTGTGATGAGTGTGGAGGTATCTTGGAGTATGCATGTGAGTAGTGTTCTTATTACCTAGTTTCTTTCTCTGTACAAGAAGATCATTATACTTAATAGAAGTATCATATTCTCTCCTATTAGCATCTTGAACCTTATGCATAGCAAATTCATAAGCCCTTCTCATGAATTGAATCTCATCATCCTTTTTCTTGATAGTGACAAGGGATTCTTGAAACTTGAGTCACAAAGACTCTATTTCATCCATGTCAGAAGCAGAAGATTTCCCCTTTACATCAATAATGATGCTTAAGAGTCTCTCTACTTCAAGTTGAAGAGCATTAACCTCTTTTAGAGATTTTTTGTATTTATTCCTAACACCTTTGTGCTCTTCATGTAGTTCAAGGATAGCTTTCTCCAAATCATCATAAGTAAGAGTATTTAAGGAGAGATCATCAAGTACCTCATTGGTTGCCATGAGACAAACGTTGGCATTGTGTTTGCACTCTTTGTCGTTGTCGGAGTCGCTTGTGTCACTCTCACACCAAATGCTTGTGTTGGCAAATTTTTTGGAGGATGAGCTTCCTTTGCTAGGCTTCTCGTACTTGCTTGATTCCTTTTTATCATAGGACAGTCTCTCTTGATGTGTCCAGTTCTTCTGCATTGATAGCACGTCGGATCTTCCTCATTGTCCCGTCTGAAGCGGTTGGCTTTGTTGAATTTTAGGAACTTTCGGAAGTGCTTAGCTGCGAGAGCTATTTCTTCATCATCATCCGACTCGTTGTCGTCGGAGCTATCCTTGGAGTAGGACTTTGTAACTTTGAGAGCAAGAGACTTCTCCTTCTCTTTGGCCTTCTCCTTCTCCTTCTCTTGTATGGAAGATTCCTCTTGATCTTTCATATCGAGTTCATGAGTCATTAGCTTCCCCATGAGGGTCTCAAGGTTTATGACTGTCAGGTCGTTTTCCTCAATGATTGCGGTTGCTTTAGGACTCCATCCTTTTGTCAATCCTCTAAGGATTTTTCTGATCTTTTCATGACCAGGATATTCCTTACCAAGAGAAGAAAGAGGATTAATAATATCACCAAAACGAGTAAACATGCAAGTAATAGACTCATCATATTTCATTTTAAAGGACTCATATTCTTGCGTGAGTCTACTAATCTTGGATTCCTTTACTTGTGATGTACCCTCGTGTGTGACTTCAAGTAACTTCCAAATCTCATTGGAAGTCTTGTAAGTAGAGATTATATTGAATTTACTACTATCGAGAGCACAATAAAGAGCGTTCATAGCCTTGGCATCTCGACTAGCAAGCTTCTTGGTGTTATTAGTAAGTATGTCCCTAAGGGTGTCAGATGCAACATCCTCAATAACTCTGAAAGGAGTAGGGAGACCATTTATCACATAATCCCATAAATCAAAATCTATGGATTTTAGATAAATGCTCATCCTAATCTTCCAGTAGTTATAGTTGGTTCCATCAAATAGGGGAGGCCTATTTGTGGAGTGTCCCTCATTGTGGAAGGTGTTGATACTAGGGTTAGTGGCCATGGATCACTCAAAGGGTGTAAATCCAAATCAAGAGAACAAAGCTCTGATACCAATTGTAGAACCCTAGAGGGGGGGGGGGGGTGAATAGGGAAATAAAAAATAACTAGATCACAAGTTATAATATATGACAAATAAATAGAGAGAGTAAGAAGATCAAACACAAGATGCATCCTGGTATCCTCGCTTGAGGCAATCCAGTCCCGGAACTCTCTCCGGCTTAAATCTACTATTTAATAAAATAGTACACACGAGTTTGGATCCGAAGAACTCACCAACTTCAACACGAGTTCGGATCCGAAGAACTCGCCAACTTCAACACACGAGTTTTCTTACGAAGGCTCGCCAACTTCAAAGAAATGAGAAGAGAACTTGTTGATCTTCTAACACTTGAAGATCGAAAATTACAACTCTTAATAACTCTAGCACTTTTGGAGAGGATGACAATTAAAAACTTGGTAGAGTATTAATGGTAGAGCTCTTGGTAGTTTGGAAAATTTATGGCAAGAGTTGGTGAAAGCTTCAAGAGAGAGAAGGCTTTCATTTATAGAAAAACCAAGAGTAGGTAGTATTTAATGCTCCTGGATACAACCTGACCGGCATACCGTCGGTATGCACCGGCATACCGTCGGTATACCGGTCGAACAATAACGGTCATATTAATATCCGTTGGGAGCATTTAATGATGCCATTAATGCAGTCTATGCTATTCAAAATCAAATTTTCATAACCCGATATACCGTCGGTATGCCGAGGTATACCGTCGGTATACCGACGTTTATCACAGAACGTTTTTAAGGCAAACAAAATGGTATACCGCCGGTATGCCGGAGCATACCGTCGGTATGCCGGAGCATACCGTCGGTATGCCGACATTTCTCACAAAAAGTTTTGTGGACAATTAAACGGTATACTGCCGGTATGCCGGAGCATACCGCCGGTATACCGATCTATAGGATATTGATTTTAGACTTTAAGAAGTAGAAAGCTTTTAGTTTATCATCCAACCTTAAGTGTTTACAGAAAGGCCTAGATCTTGTACAGACTTGAAATCATGCAGTGTTGGAAGCAGTCTATACAAGGAGTGCCAGTCTTTCCTTCAGTCTTCAAGGCTATAGATGGTAAACTTGAATGGACAGACTTTATGTAGCAGAGCTTCTGAAATGATATCAATCTGAAAACAGAGAAAACTAAACTACGAAGATGCTGTTAATATTATCAAAATAAATGTGCCAACAATTACATCGTGTTGCACTGCGTTCCACCCATATTATTAGATAATATATTTGGTATCCAATGTTTGGATCCGCAATGATTAGTCTTAGGAACCCAAGCAAAGATATTTCTATTGACTAGTTTTCTAACTTCACAGGAACGTAAAATGTGACCTTGTTTACAAAAACAAAAGGTTTGATTTCTACAAACTGAGAAAGAGTACAAAAGTATAATTAATTTTTAGGGAAGTACAACTATAGGAATCTGATCAGAAGACGATCACTTTATCCCTTGGACGATGTGATATCGAAGACCCGAGCCTTTGGAGGATGCAACAGCACTTTAGCAGGAAATTATGATCGTTCGTGATGCTTTGAGACTAATTTGAAACCCTATTTATAGAGTTCTTTGAAATAACTGTTTAACAGTTATTCTGGGTTGCATGCACTTCAGTTTGCACGCCTCCTATTCACCTGTGCAAGCGATTGTACTAACTGCTAGGGATGTGTGGCATCATTTGAGTGAGATATGTGTGGTCGTGGGCAGTGTAGTGGACACATTCTACAAAGTTAGTGGCATGCGCGCCACGTCACCCTGCTCTGGACATCAATCCGATCATATTTCGTGAGCTTTATCAGGTTGCACGGGGGCGCAATGTAGTAACTTGCATGAGCGGTTGCACCAACTGACATGTTGCACGAACTACTAGCTGTCATCTTCAACTTGCGGATAAGTACATTCTTGCGCACCCTGACATGTTATGCAAACTGCTAGCAGTCATCTTCAACTTGCGCCTAAGTACATCCTCATGCATCCTGACACGTTGCGCAAACTGCTAGCTGTCATCAAATCTGACCAAATCTTCTCTAGCTCCGTATTGTGCGGGATTCGAACGAATTCTCATTGATATGTGTGTTGTCAGCTGTCAGACAATGATGATGTCGTTATAGTTTTTCGAGGAGACTTCCACGTGGCGCTCGCGTAACCTGTCTCCTACGCAACCTGATGTTGGCGCAACCTGATGTTGTGCAACCTATTGATGTGGCGCAACCTGATGATATGACTTCTGGATGAGTAGCATAGCTAGATTTTTAGCCTCTACAAGACCCCCTTCAAAGTTTTTGAGACTTGAAAAACTTCAGAGTTTCGAAATACTTTGAATGAGAACAGTTTTGTCTGGGTTGCGTTAGTCAAACTCGAGCCCGATTCTTCAGCGCAAGTTGCGTAACTGTTTGTTCACAAAGCTATAAATAGCCATACTATTCGATCTCTTTGATTTTTTTTACCGAAAGTTAGAATTCTTCAACTAAGAAAAGTTCAGCTCCTCTCTTTCTTCACAAACTTTCTTCGATAACTGTCAATGGACCCCAAACGTTCTGCTGCTAAGAAAGGCAAGAATGTAGCCGAATCTTCTATGCGCGCATCCCAATATGCTCCACCTTTATCAAGATGAGAGACGGCCAACCCGGCTATGGAAGGTGAATATCCGACTATAAACTGATCATCGACCACCCTCGTTAGGGCTCGGCTCAATTCTGACAACGTGCGCCCGCTATTTATAGATGTCACTACCATATTTTTGCTTGAGGGTATTTTAGTCATTTTGTAAATTTTGAATTTATTTTGAATTACTGAAGTGGTGATTGATATTTTTGACTTTGGCTAGTTGAGACTTTGGAGACCAACCTAGATGTTGACTCTAGCTATGGTGACTTGATTAGCATGGTGGGACCCTAGTCTAACTTAAGTCAACTCAAGTTTAGTCTTTTAGAATCAAGTTTGAAATAGGAGAAATAAAGACTAGGTTCAATGACTTGTGACTTATGAATTAATTCCTTTACCAATACAACTTGGCCCAAAGCCCACTAGTAAAACCCTAACCCTAAATTCAGCCACTATGGCCGGCAACATTGGTATCCCCCTATAAAGTCTCCCTTCCTTTGTTCTTGCATCTTTTGTATTGAATCAACTTTTTGAAAGGAAAGGTAATTTCCATTCTTTTCCAATTCATAACTCTCTCATTTCAATTTCTTTTTGATTCAAATCTTTTGCAATAGAATCTAATCAGCCTCTACTTGATGTTCGTGGAGAGTAATTTCAGTTTGGAAAATTTTTGGAGAGTTTGGCTAGCAAGGGGAATCATTCGATTTGTTGCTTTTCTTGGTCATTGACACACTATAGGTAAACCCTCTAAATTATATTAAACTTCTGATTTATTTGCATGGTAGCCTAGATCTTTGTGTCCCCTAGCTGTGGTGTAAGTTTTGTGTCAATTTGTATTAATTTTGTGTCCGTATCAGACACGTATCCTAACCTAGAACTAGGTGTTTAATGAAAAGCCACACTCGATGTTTTCTTTCTGTTTTCGAAAAGTGTTTGAATAGGAATGTTGTTTTATATATGTATATTAATTTCCTATTTGACTGAGCATATATCTAGCCGTGTCCGTGTCCAAACAGGACACGAACATGCCCACTGCACATGTTTGGGCAATATCCTGCTGCCCGACTGTTGGTTCTCTGTGCACAGGACACGAGGACATGTAAAATTTAGGAAGAATGTTGGGGCATCGACTGACACCACCCTCCCAAAAATTGGGGTCATATGGTGTACTACACGATGAGGAATCATGCCCACACTGGACACGCACTGTGCGTGCGCAATCACAACACATGCACTGATACGTGCTTCCTGTGTCGACATGGCATCACGTGGACACAATATAGACACTTGTGCATATAGACCTATGCTAGGCAAACACATGTGCACGACCACGTGTCCCCACGTGGCCTGTGTCAAATGCACGAGTCCTTGGACTCACAGCACGATGCTGTGTGCACATGTGTGTGTCTGCGTGTATACGTGAGTGTTTAGATACGATTGTGTCCACTTGGTTGGACACAGACACCATGTTTGACACGTACAACTATGACACTTTGTTTACCAACCATTAAATTGATATTTAGTTGTATTTAGGATTTCGAAATCGGGTTTCCCCCAATTTACTGATACCATGTTTTCAAATGTGGTGATTCTGAGATTTGTTTTGTTTAAACTAAAATTTAATGATTAAATTTGCAATGATGATTCATCTATATGTATCTAGGTTTTAGCTACATGTTAGGTTTTCATGTTAGCTAGGAGATTATTAGTTTTCGAGTTTGATTTGGCTGTTTAAATGAAAACTGGAATGTGTGCACTCAAAACTGATTTTCTAAAACCTGAGAACCTATAGCTACTGTTATCATTCACACACAACCATGGTTACACTCACAAACCTGACATGTAAACTAAGAATTGACACACCCTTACAATGGAAAACTGAGAACAATTTTGTGCATTGTTTTCTCATATTGTACACACACACATCGTGACACCCTAGCCAATGTTGTGCACACACACACACGCTACTGCTACATACTGGAAACTGAGAGCTAATGCACGCACACACACTCACACAATGCTACACACACGCAATATTAACAAACTCATGTACACACACACACATGTCACTCTCTCACTCTATGTATACATATATGAAATCTATACTCTTGTGTGATAATGATATATATATATATATGTATATGTATGTTGCTTATATTATTTAGTATATATAAATGTGTGAAAATATATGTATTACCCATATAGACCATATATAGCATATAGCCCAATGGGATATAGCCTATGTAGGTTCCTATGATATAGCCTATGGTTATATGGCATGAATACACATGAGATGTGTGTTGATAGACTTGTATGACATTGTGTTGATGTGTGAATGCTAGATAGGTATGGATAGGCTTAGTGAGACTTGTTTGGGTTAGGCTTGTCCTAGTTGACCTAGTTTGACTAGTGTAGTTGACTAGAGTTGACCAAAGGTTGACTTTAGCCTAGATTGACCCAAACATCATGTAGAATGCATTGTAGCAGTCTATTTTACCATTTTGGATATGTTGTGACTTGTACTATTCTATTAGGAGCCAGACACCACTTCTCAGACAGTATATTCTTTTCAGACATACAGATATCAGGCGAGTACATTCTCTGATCATTTCATATCTTGCTTAGGATTATATTTCTGCTCTAGATTAGTTTACTTGAATGTTGTCACGTTGGTAATACATGGATTGGTACTATATGGATCCCTTCATGAGATGTTATCCCTCTCGGGAGTATCGAATAATCATGTCTTGTGTGTTTTACTTACATCATGTATCTAATGCTTCTATTATCATGAATCTATCATGAATCTGCTTGTGATTTTTATACTCTCATGAATCACAGAGCCTTCACTAATCTATTAATGAATCACTCATTATGAGCCAGTAGCGTAGTCATGAATCTTAACGTAACTTGACTGGATCCATGTGTATTGATTGGGGAAAGGGGGAGTAGAACTAAACATGTGAATATTCCAAAGTAGTGTAGTCATGAATCAACTCTTTAGTATAGCTATGAATCACCTCCAGCTGTTCACATATTTATCTTGTACTCTGAATCACTAGTCACTGATAGTTCTCTATATATATTGTAGCTATTTACTTACAGTTCTCTCTTTTATACCATATTGTGCTTCAGTTTCATGTATCTTACTCTCTAGCATATTTATATTTTCTAACCTGTTATGATTTGCGTGAGATGTATTATGCTCGCTCCTGTCCTGACTGGACCTGTTGAAAATATTACAGAAAATGAGGACGAGGCGCTCTGTACCACTTACTATGGGACTACCCTAGAGGATTGCTGTGACTTGGATCTCCGACAGGATCCATTAGCAGTGGATGACACACCTTACTCTAGAGTAGTCATTTCAGTTGTATTTATTCACTGGATTATTGTATTTAAGTTTGGATGTTCTGGATTGATGTGATATCTTAAACACTTAGATTCTCTATCTATTTGTATCTTTTGCGGATTCGTTTCATATCTATCTATCTTATCGTATTTCTGCCTTAGTTGTGATTGAGACTGTATTTATGTATTGTCACCTCCACTCGAAGTGTATATACTGTACAGGTACCTTATATTGTTAGATGTTGTGACCTAGGACAGCATTCTACTGCTGATACTGTGGCCTAGGCAGGGCGTATTCACTTCTCGTGCCCTTACTCTAGGGTGCGGGTCGTGACACATTTTTAGTGGTGGCCTATACAGGTCTAGTTTTATGTAGTGGTATTCGAACTATAGTATCACTACAGCCTGTAGTAGGATTAGGATATTTTGAAGGTACTCAATCACACTAGGAAAACTCCTTATCAGATTCCATTTGTCTATATTTGCTGCTTATTGTCTACCTTTGAATATAAGCTGTCCTTCTTTGATATTTTGACTCATTCTAAGAAATTGTTTCTTGTTTTATCTACGTCTCCAGGATGGTTAGCGAGACGAGATCGTATCACCCTGGACCGGAGGACACTGCAGAGGGGTCTACCACCTCTCGTCCTGTGCAGCCAGCTCTCGGTACCGTAACACCAGTTTAGCCCTCATGAGTGGGTGTTTCAGCTACAATCAGAGGAGCACCTCCACCAGTTAGGAGGCAGAGTCCGGTAATTCCTGAGATCCTTCCGCCGTAGCAGCCTCCACCTGCAGGGATGGTAGATGCTGCTCATCTGGTCTCCTTCATGGAGAGGATTCTGGAGTCTCATGAGCAGCAGCAGCAGCGTTAGACTGCCGACTTCCGTCATGGGATTGACGAGGCTCATCAGCTGGTCCTTATGACTGTGGAGATGGTGTCTACTCAGGGGCTGTAGCAGCCTCGCAGGAGGGAGAAGGACATCCAGGACTTCCAGAAGATGTACCCTAGAGGCTTTCTGGGTGTCGAGGGCATGCACTACACAGATGATTGGATTGAGCACATTGAAAAGATTTTTCGGCTGACGGAGATACCATCCAGACTTCATATTGAGGCAGCGGGAAGTCTGATATAGGACCTAGCCCGTACCTGGTACCAGACAGATCCCCAAGTGAGAACAGAGGGTCAGACATGGAGCAGTTCAAGGAGCTGTTCAAGGAATAGTTCTTACCAGATGTGGCACTAGGAGGCATTCGGGCGCAGTTCGAGAGTCTGGTTCAAGGGAACCAGATAGTTGCAGAGTACGCCAGAGAGTTCTGCCGGTTGGCCAGGTTTATAGATGATCTGAAGGAGAAGACGAAGGCCAGGAAGTTCCGTCGTAGGTTGATCAGGGAGGTTCGATCACTGACTAAGAGTGACCGGAATGCTACCTTCGCGGAGATCTTTACAGGTGCTATGGCAGCAGAGGACGACCTGGGGCTGAAACTGAAGAGAGGTCGAGATTTCCAGGGAGCCAACAGCAGCAGAGGCCAGGCCAAGAGGCCTCATTTTTAGCACCAGTAGACGCAGAGGCAGTTGCATCAGCAGCAGTTATAGTCGCAGCAGTTCCAGTAGTAGGACCGTACACCCTTCCAGCAGGTACAGCATCAGCAGTCGATGGTACAGCAGCAGGCACCGAGGTAGCAGACCACCAGCTGTGCTTACTACAAGAAGCCGGGGCAAGGGTGGAGTGAGTGCAGGAAAAGATTGGACAGGTGCCTAGTATGTGGAGCAGCTGATCATCAGCTGAAGGAGTACTCTCAGTTCACAGGCAGAGCAATGCAGGAAGCGGGAGCCAAGGCTCCGGCAGGACAGCAGATGGGACCACTGCAGACTCAGCATCAGAGGTTCATCCAACATCAGCAGCCGGCCCGGAGAGGTCAGCTAGGGCGAGCTTTCACCATGGCGGCCGAGGATGTAGAGGCCATTGGGGAGTTGATCGCAGGTTCGGTTCTTCTCAACTCCATTCCAGCTTTCGCCCTATTTGATTCTGGGGCTTCCGACAGTTTTATGTCAGTATCATTTGCTATTAGATACTGCCTTGTATCTGAACCATTGCCTAGGACCTGCAAGATCACGACTGGGGGTGGTGTTATCCTCGTGAATGATGTTTGCAGAGGGCGAAGTATTATTTTGGGAGGCCAATAGTTGGAGGTGAGTCTTCTCGTAATGCCACTACCGAACTACGATATCGTATTAGGTATGGATTGGTTGAGCAGGCATCATGCCAGTATAGATCGTCGTGGGGGTAGAGTTCTGTTCGGAGCGCTAGGAGAGCTAGAGTTCGAGTTCACCCGACGGCAGGCAGAACAAAGCAGTGGACTTTTTTGTAGGGTTTCAGTCGAGGAGTAGGCGGCTCCACATCCTTTGATTGCAGAGTTCATGGACATCTTTTCAGAGGAGTTGCCAGGACTTCCACCGGATAGGGATGTAGAGTTCTCGATCGACTTGGTTCCCGATGCGGAGCCGATTTCTCAGCATGTCTATCGAGTGAACAACAGTGAGTTGGTAGAATTAAAGAAGCATGTGGATGAGCTGCAGGACAAGGGCTTCGTCCGATCGAGTTCTTCACCTTCGGGTGCACCGGTACTCTTTGTACCCAAGAAGGATGGGTCGGTACGGATGTGTATCGACTACAGGGCACTCAACAACTTGACCATCAAGAATAGATACCCACTGCCGCGGATTGATGATCTCTTTGATCAGCTGAGCGGAGCTCGGGTTTTCTCGAAGATTGATCTGAGGTCAGGTTATCATCAGGTAAATGTGAAGAGGAAGGATATTCTGAAGACCGCATTCAGGACATGAAATGGGCAGTTTGAGTTCTTGGTTATATCGTTTAGGTTGACCAATACCCCGGCGGTATTTATGAACTTGATGAACAAAGTGTTCCACCAGTACTTGGATAAGTTCGTGGTGGTGTTCATCGATGATATCCAAGTGTATTCAAAGACTGAGGAAGAGCATGAGGAGCACTTGAGAGTGGTTCTAGAGACACTCAAGAGGGAGAGGCTTTATGGCAAGCTCTCAAAGTTGACTTCTTGGGTCATGTGGTGACTGGAGATGGGATCTCAGTGGACCCAAAGAAGATTACGGCAGTTGTGGCTTGGTCGACACCGAGTTCAGTAGCAGAGATTAGGAGCTTCTTGGGACTGGCAGGCTATTATAGGAGGTTCATGCAGGATTTCTTCCAGATTGCAGAGCCGTTGACAAGGCTGACCCGGAAGGATGTAGAGTTTCTTTGGTCAGAAGAGTGTCAGGTTGCTTTTAATGAGTTGAAGAAGCGACTGACGACAGCTCCGATTTTGACATTGCCATCAGGATCGGGAGGGTTCACTATCTACAGTGACGCCTCAGGGAAGGGTTTGGGTTGTGTCTTGCAGCAGCATGGGAAGGTGATTGCCTATGCTTTCATGCAGTTACGTCCCCATGAGAAGAACTATCCTACCCACGACTTGGAGTTGGCAGCAGTAATATTTGCTTTGAAGTTGTGGAAACACTACTTATACGGAGAGAGAGTAGAGATCTTCACAGATCATAAGAGCTTGAAGTATGTGTTTACATAGAAGGAGCTCAATATTAGGCAGCACAGGTGGTTGGAGTTGATGAAGGACTTTTACATTTTACTACAGTATCACCCAGGAAAGGCCAACATGGTTGCCGATGCCTTGAGTAGGTATCCGACAGCCATGTGTTTGACTATGGATCGTCACTTGCTAGCAGATTTGGAGAGCCTGGGGATTGAGGTGATTGTGCCAGGAGTTCAGATACAGATGTGGGGCCTTCAGATTCAGTCTGACTTGATGGAGAGGATCAAGTCGATGCAGTTCGAGGTTGTTGCTCTGCAGTGTATCCGAGAGCAGGTTCGAGCAGGGCTAGTGGATGGTGAGTTTACTCTTACAGAGGATGGCGCTTTGAGGCACGGTTCCAGGCTGTGTGTGCCCAGTGGAGAGCTCAGGAAGAAGGTTATACAGGAGTGTAATGCCCCAGTCCTAAAATACGTAAGACTAGGAACGTAGACATGCAGCTGTATTCATACGAAGTACACTCTAATATATGGAAACCTCGTACGAATACATAAGCTGTAAAATGCAGTAGAACCATAACTAATCTCATCCACGCAGAATAAATAAATAAAAGACATCATATAAAGATAATAAATTGTCTTGATACAATATGTTGGGCGGAGACAAATCCACTACCAACAAGTAAAGGAAAAATACATAAGAAAAGATATGAATTTGACGAGCGAAGCGAAGACGATCCAAATGCAATCATCCTCGAAGAAATAGAGATAATCACGGCTAGAGCTAGAGCACCTGCGAAAGACAATAGCACACACCTGGAGAGATAACCAGGTCCTCAGAGGGACGTAACAAGACGTATAATATCATGCCATATAAACTGAATAAATATTGCACAAATAAATAAGTCAATCTAATTATAACATGGTCCAATACGCACCTACTGAACGAGCGTACCATCCCCCCAACCAAACAAGGACATGAGATGGTAAACTAATTCACGGTGACGTATCTTTCCATGCTATGAATCCAATATGGTATTCGGACCCCAACAAGGTTCAATACATTCTCATCGAAGTAGTAAGTCACACCTACAACCAAACAAGGACAAGATGTGATGAACTAATTCGCGACAAGTTATTGTTCCAAGCCACGGTCAGATACGAGTACCTAAACTAAAAGTACTCATACCTAACGGATAAAGGTGCCGAACCGTTCTAAGTGAAATGTAGTTAAGAACAATCCTTCCTACGCATGGGCCCTGGCTGAATAGAATCGGCATAGTTCCCCCTTGGGGCACTAGAGGCCCAATCAATAAGAGCATGACGTTCCGCAGAATCGCCAGTGGCCGTCAGTAATCTTGGGTAAGCTGACCCACGTCTCCGGCGGAGCTCACGGGTTACAAAAGGGAAAGTGCATCGAAGCCCATACGCTAAGGAATTGTCCTCCCCGCCCAATGCCTACTCTGTTGTATCCATAACAGTAACCTCTATAACCGCTAAGTCAAACTAAGCATGCAACCTCTATTAGCGGTTATTCCTATCGTACGGCTTGTACGTACTGGTGGCCAGCCAATCACGAACTTCCGTATTCTACATGTGACACACAACTTCGTGTTACCACGTGTCAAGGCCAATGAATGCAACACACATGGTGGTCCCTTAAATCTAGGTTTAATTTGTAAGAAAATAATACACAGCAGGAAATATAATAAACAGTAAGTTCTAACAGGTTAAGCCATGTATCACAGTTTATTTTGCATAAAGAAAATAATACTAATGCATGAAGTATGAGCTAAAATAAATAAACAGCAAATGGCAAGGTGTCTTGCCTGATAGTACGCCTGGTGTACTGAAATGATCGCTGTGGCATGAACTGCGACTTCGGTGCAACAACTATACAAAGTGACCTCTGATGGTGGCACGGACAGTTCCATTGGGTCTAGAAGGGTCAATTTGACTTGGAACGATATAAGGAAGTTTGAGATTTGCAAGAAGATATGAGTACGACTAGCCAGAGACAAGATTCAAATATGAAAGAAATTGAGTACAAATAAATATTTGTAATAATTCTAAATATATATATATATGAAAACTTTACTTAATCAAAATATTTAATAACTACATTTATAAAGTACTTTGTTATAAAGAAACTATTTTTGAAATTTAGTTATAATAAAAAAAACTAGGTTTTAGTTTATCCAAAATAGTATAAATAAAAATCTTGGAAAACAAGTTAGGCAAAAAGAATAATTATATCAAATATAAGTTTTAAACTTCTAAGGCCATAACTGCTACAAAATAATATAACACTATTTTAGGACTTGTAACCCAATTAAGAGAAAAAAATAAGGTAGGAGTAGCCTAATAAAATATTTTGTGACCAAATTATTTTTGAAATATTACATAATAATAATAATAATAATAATAATAATAATGATAATAATAATAAAAATAATAATAATAATAATAATGATGATAATAATAATAATAATGAAAATAATAATAGTAATAGTTGTGATAGCATTAATAATAATAATAAATTAATAAATAATTTCAGTAATAATAAATATAATAATAATAATAATGATAATAATGATAATAATTATAATAATGATAATAATAATAATAATAACAATTAATATTACTAATAATAATAAGAATACTAATAATAATATTAATAATAATAAATTAATACATAATAGTAATAACTATTCCTATAACAGCTCAATAGATGTTCTAACAAAAAGGAAGAGAGAGAGAAATGGAAAAATAAGAGGGAGAGAGTAGAGAGATTGGTCGATCGGCGGCGGTCTGCGGTGGCTCGCGCGGGGCGGCGGTCTGCGAAGTAGGGCGGCGCGGATGCGCGCAGCTCCGGTCGCGGAGATGCGGTACGGCTGGACGGGAGTGGAGTTCGGGCGGCGTGGGGCGGTCGGGAGATGGGTTCCGGCGGTTCTCGGCCGAGCGGAGTAGGGGGCGGAGGATGGACGGAGGGCTGGCAAGTCGGAGGTCGGGACAGGGCTCCGCCGGAGAAGGGCGGCGCTACTCTGGTCGGCGGACGGAGGTTTCGTGCGCGGGGAGGCGCCAAGTTCGCGGCGGCTCTGCGGCTTGGTCGCGGCTGGACGCGCGGAAGGCTGCTGGGGCTCGGCCAGATCTCCGGCCGGCGGCGTCAGGTAAAGGGCGGTGATGGTGGTGTTTGTTTTTATTTTAGGGTTTTATTTTCTGGTGATTTTTGGTCGAGATGGTGGTGGCGATGATTTTGTCAGGGTCGGCCTGGGCTGGTTGGACGTGGGTGAAGGTTTTGCTGTCATTGAATGATTTCGTGGTGGTCGCCAGCCGTTGGCGGGGTTGGGCGGCTTTGGCCGGACGACTGGCTGGGGTTAGTGTCGGAGGGCGGTGGTGACATAGGTGGTGGCGGCAATTTTGGTCGGGACAGGGAACGACGGCGGTGGATTCTTGTGTGCTGTCGGTGAGGGTCGGTGAGGGTCGAAGATGGTTGCTACGGGTTTCCTGGTGGTTGTCGAGTTGGCAGGGGCGGTCGAACTGCTCTGGACAGGAGGAGTCGGAGATGGTTGTCTCGCTAGCAGAGGGAAGGCCGAGGAGTAGCTGCTGGTTGGCTGGAAGGAGTACGGAGGAGAGGGCAGAGAAGTCGGGTGTTTTGTCTTGAGAGATTCAAGGTTCTGTACGGAGTTGGGAATATTGTATTTGTAAAGAATTAAACTAATGGAAAGACACCCGCCGACACTGGCTAACACGAGGAAGGAATTGAACACAAACACGATGTACGACACTTGTGGTGGAGAAATAATGTGTGGAGAAATTTGTGAATTATAGCAATTTGGAGGAGTACCTGCCTATTTATAGGATGTGGGAATTCCCAATTGCATAGGATTAGGATTTATTTAAAACCCAAAGTAGATAATTCATGTATTAATTTAAAATCAATCAAATCAAATCCAAATCCAAATCTAAATCCAAATCCAATTAAATCTAATTTAATTCCATTAGTTTAAAATCAAATCAATAAATCAAATTTTAATTATTTAACTATTTAAATAAATACATAAATTTAAATCAAGATTTAAATTGCCACAATATCTTCCAAATATATTTTTCAAAATACCAATAATAATAATTTCGAAAATAATAAATATTTTTAAATATCTTTTTGAATAATAAAATATTAATATTAATAAATCTAAAAAATTATATTTTTATTTAAAATAGACTAATAAATAATTTCGATATATAAGTATGCACGAATAATGCATACATGATTATATTTTTCCTAGTATACAATAAAAATATTAATTATTCTTAATAATTGCATAAATGAAGTCTTTTAGTAAATAAAATAACAACTTGGTAATGATAGTAAAATAATTATTGCATATATTATTTTGAAACTATAAAATAATAAAATAAAATATTTTTCTAAAATATGTACGCTCGCACATATTCGCACTCGTCGAGCAAAATAAAATTTCGTGCGCGACGTAAAATACGACTACGCGACGTACAATACAAAATTTTAAATCTGTTTAAATAATAATAAAAAAATATCGTAGAAATTTAGGAGTTTTACATCCTACCCAAATTAAAAGAATTTCGTCCTCGAAATTAAGAATTCGTAGGGGGTGAGAAGACACAAGGGGGTATCGATGGAAAACCATCGATAACAAATCATGCCGCAAGAAATCGCGATCTTGATCATAGAAAAATAATACGGTATGGTCAAGGGTAATGAATGAGGGTCACGATTAAGAGAACGAAATAGATTCGCTTCAATTAAGCGATTAGAGGGTCTTGATAGGGCCGAGTAGTTTGGGATGAATATATAGCAACCTCGAGTGAGAATGGTCATAGTCGATGGGAAGGTTAGAGGAAGTTCTAGAATGACGTTTTCGTCCTCCTAAAATGGGTGAGGGCGAAGCAATATAGAGTTCGAAGGAGGCGTTATCGAATACGAATACGTAATTCAAGGACGACCAAAAAAATTTCAAAAGGAGTTGCCAAGACAGTCGCGGATGGGACTCTAGAGGACAAGTTTAGCTATGTCCCCATCCACGTAGAACGATAGATAAAAATGAACCAAAGTGCACTCAGTTGATCAGACCATCATGCACCGGTTCTGATTAGACAATATGTTAGTGAGCGCGCTCATTAGCATAAGTCATGAACAAACTCGATAAATGGATGAGTTTGCAAAACTAGATTATATTAGCAACATTAGTCAAGGTGGTCAAATATAGGCACGGAAGACTAAGATTTAAAGAAGGTAGAATGATTCTAAGTCATACAGTCGTCCTATAGTCTTCTTGTCCAAGTCCTTGGTTGGCTAGACGGGTTAGGTCCTCTAGATTCTAGGATCTAAATAAGCTTGCTAATATAGGTCACTAGGTCAAAGGGGTTGCTAGTTCATAAGGTATTATACCCAACTTAAAAAATTAAACTAAGGGTGTTTGGGACATCTAACTAGTAGGGTCAATCTCTAGCAAGCACGAAGTGAAGATAATAATTATGATGGAAGGAATCAAGCAAGATGCAGTCGATGAGTCAAATGGTAGATAAAATTAAGGAAAGAGGTCAAGTATGTGGATGAGATCCTAGACTTCTAATCCTATACGCAGGCTTACTTGGTACGGTAAAGTAACCAAACAATTTATCTTGACCTGCATGAGCCACCACAAAAACATGTAATGCCCTAGTCCCAAAATACGTAGGGCTAGGAACGTAGACATGCCAGCTATATTTATACGAAGTACACTCCAATATATGGAAACCTCGTACGAATACATAAGCTGTAAAATGCAGTAGAACCATAACTAATCTCATCTACGCAGAATAAATGAATAAAGGACATCATATAAAGATAATGAATTGTCTTGATACAATATGTTGGGCGGAGACAAATCCACTACCAACAAGTAAAGGAAAAATACATAAGAAAAGATATGAATTTGGCGAGCGAAGCGAAGACGATCCAAATGAAATCATCCTCGAAGAAATAGCGATGATCACGGCTTGAGCTAGAGCACCTGCGAAAGACAATAGCACACACCTGGAGAGATAACTAGGTCCTCAGAGGGACGTAACAAGACACATAATATCATGCCATATAAACTGAATAAATATTGCTTAAATAAATAAGTCAATCGAATTTTAACATGGTCCAATACGCACCTACTGAACGAGCGTACCATCCCCCCAACCAAATAAGGACAGGAGATGGTAAACTAATTCACGGTGACGTATCTTTCCATACTATGAATCCAATATGGTATCCGGACCCCAACAAGGTTCAATACCTTCTCATCGAAGTAGTAAGTAACACCTACAACCAATCAAGGACAAGATGTGACGAACTAATTCGCGACAAGTTATTGTTCCAAGCCACGGTCAGATACGAGTACCCAAACCAAAAGTACTCGTACCTAACAGATAAAGGTGCCTAACCGTTCTAAGTGAAATGTGGTTAAGAACAATCCTTCCTACGCATGGGCCCTGGCTGAATAGGATCGACATAGTTCCCCCTTAGGGTACCAGAGGCCCAATCAATAAGAGCAAAACGTTCCGCAGAATCGCCAGTGGCCGTCAGTAATCTTGGGTAAGCTGACCCGCGTCTCCGGCGGAGCTCATGGGATACAAAAGGGAAAGTACATCGAAGCCCATACGCTAAGGAATTGTCCTCCCCGCCCAATGCCTACTCTGTTGTATCCACAAAAGTAACCTCTATAACCGCTAAGTCAAACTAAGCATGCAACCTCTATTAGCGATTATTCCTATCGTACGGCTTGTACGACTGGTGGCCAGCCAATCACGAACTTCCGTGTTCTACATGTGACACACAACTTTGTGTTACTACGTGTCAAGGCCAATGAATGCAACACACATGGTGGTCTCTTAAATCTAGGTTTAATTTATAAGAAAATAATACACAGCAGGAAATATAATGAACAGTAAGTTCTAACAGGTTAAGCCATGTATCATAGTTTATTTTGCATAAAGAAAATAATACTAATGTATGAAATATGTGCTAAAATAAATAAACAGTAAATGACAAGATGTCTTGTCTGATAGTACGCCTGGTGTGCTGCAATGATCACTGTGGCATGAACTGCGACTTCGGTGCAACAACTATACAAAGTGACCTCTGATGGTGGCATGGACAGTTCCATTGGGTCCAGAAGGGTCAATTTGACTAGGAATGTTATGAGAAAGTTTGAGATTTGCAAGAAGATATGAGTACGACTAGCCAGGGATAAGATTCAAATATGGAAGAAATTGAGTACAAATAAATATTTGTAATAATTCTAAATATATATATATATATGAAAACTTTACTTAATCAAAATATTTAATAAATACATTTATAAAGTACTTTGTTATAAAGAAACTATTTTTGAAATTTAGTTATAATAAAAAAAAACTAGGTTTTAGTTTATCCAAAATGGTATAAATAAAAATCTTGGAAAACAAGTTAGGCAAAAAGAATAATTATATCAAATATATGTTTTAAACTTCTAAGGCCATAACTGCTACAAAATAATATAACACTATTTTAGGACTTATAACCCAATTAAGAGAAAAAAATAAGGTAGGAGTAGCCTAATAAAATATTTTATGACCAAATTATTTTTGAAATATTACATAATAATAATAATGATAATAAAAATAATAATAATAATAATAATAATAATAATAATAATAATAATAATAATGATAATAATAATAATAATGAAAATAATAATAGTAATAGTTGTGATAGCATTAATAATAGTAATAAATTAATAAATAATAACAGTAATAATAAATATAATAATAATAATAATAATGATAATAATTATAATAATTATAATAATGATAATAGTAAGAATAATAATAATAATAACAGTTAATATTACTAATAATAATAAGAATACTAATAATAATATTAATAATAATAAATTAATACATAATAGTAATAACTATTCCTACAACAGCTCAATAGTTGTTCTAACAAAAAGGAAGAGAGAGAGAAATGGAAAAATGAGAGGGAGAGAGCGAAGAGATCGGTCGATCGGCGGCGGTCAGCGGTGGCTCGCGCGGGGCGGCGGTCTGCGAAGTAGGGCGGCGCGGATGCGCGCAGCTCCGGTCGCGAAGATACGGTACGGCTGGACGGAAGTGGAGTTCGGGCGGCGTGGGGCGGTCGGGAGATGGGTTCCGACGGTTCTCGGCCGAGTGGAGTAGGGGCGGAGGCTGGACGGAGGGCTGGGAAGTCGGAGGTCGGGACAGGGCTCCGCCGGAGAAGGGCGGCGCTACTCTGGTCGGCGGGGGGGGGGGGGGGGGGGGGGTTCGCGTGCGGGGAGGCGCCAAGTTCGCGGCGGCTCTGCGGCTTGGTCGCGGCTGGACGCGCGAAAGACTGGAGGGGCTCGGCCGGATCTCCGGCCGGCGACGTCAGGTAAGGGGCGGTGATGGTGGTGTTTGTTTTTATTTTAGGGTTTTATTTTCTGGTGGTTTTTGGTCGAGATGGTGGTGGTGATGTTTTTGCCGGGGTCGTCCTGGGCTGGTTGGGCGTGGGTGAAGGTTTTGCTGTCATTGAATGATTTCGTGGTGGTCGCCAGCAGTTGGCGGGGTTGGACGGCTTTGGCCGGACGACTGGCTGGGGTTAGTGTCGGAGGGCGGTGGTGACATAGGTGGTGGCAGCAATTTCGGTCGGGACAGGGAACGACGGCGATGGATTCTTGTGTGCTGTCGGTGAGGGTCGGTGAGGGTCGGAGATGGTTGCTACGGGTTTCCTGGTGGATGTCGGGTTGGCAGGGGCGGTCGAACTGCTCTGGACAGGAGGAGTCGGAGATGGTTGTCTCGCTAGCAGAGGGAAGGCCGGGGAGTAGCAGCTGGTTGGCCGGAAGGAGCACGGAGGAGAGGGCAGAGAAGTCGGATGTTTTGTCTTGAGAGATTCAAGGTTCTGTACGGAGTTGGGAATATTATATTTATAAAGAATTAAACTAATGGAAAGACACGCGCCGATACTGGCTGACACGAGAAAGGAATTGAACACAGACACGATGTACGACACTTGTGGTGGAGAAATAATGTGTGGAGGAATTTGTGAATTGTAGCAATTTAGAGGAGTACCTGCCTATTTATAGGATGTGGGAATTCCCAATTGGATAGGATTAGGATTTATTTAAAACCCAAAGTAGATAATTCATGTATTAATTTAAAATCAATCAAATCCAAATCCAAATCCAATTAAATCTAATTTAATTCCCTTAGTTTAAAATCAAATCAATAAATCAAATTTTAATTATTTAACTATTTAAATAAATACATAAATTCAAATCAAGATTTAAATTGCCACAATATCTTCCAAATATATTTTTCAAAATACCAATAATTATAATTTTGAAAATAATAAATATTTTTAAATATCTTTTCGAATAATAAAATATTAATATTAATAAATCTCAAAAATTACCTTTTTATTTAAAATAGACTAATAAATAATTTCAAAATATATGTATGCACGAATAATGCATACATGATTATGTTTTTCCTAGTATACAATAAAAATATTAATTATTCTTAATAATTGCATAAATGAAGGCTTTTAGTAAATAAAATAACAACTTGGTAATGATAGTAAAATAATTATTGCATATATTATTTTGAAACTATAAAATAATAAAATAAAATATTTTTCTAAAATATGTACGCTCACACATATTCGCACTCGTCGAGCAAAATAAAATTTCGTGCACGATGTAAAATACGACTACGCGACGTACAATACAAAATTTTAAATATGTATAAATAATAATAAAAAAATATCGTAGAAATTTAGGGGTTTTACAAGGAGGCCCATCGATCTCAGTACTCTATACATCCTGGTGCCAACAAGATGTACAGGGATCTGAGGGAGCACGTCTGGCGGTATGGGATGAAGCGGGAGGTGGCTCGCTTCGTAGCCAGATGTTTGGTCTGTCAGCAGGTCAAGGCAGAGAGGTAGAGGCCAGGAGGTTTGTTGCAGTCATTGTCCATTCCAGAGTGGAAGTAGGAGCACATCACGATGGATTTTGTTTCTGGATTGCCGCGTACACCAGGAGGAAAAGATGCAATTTGGGTCATTGTAGACAGGTTGACCAAATCGGCATACTTTTTTCCATTTAAAGTGTGTACGTCTACTGAGAGGCTTGCAGAGATGTACATGCGACAGATTGTCAGGATTCATGGGGTTCCGGTCAGCATTGTCTCAGATCGGGATAGTCATTTTTCTTCCCATTTCTAGCGGAGTTTGTAGACTAGATTGGGCACTCAGCTCAAGTTTAGTATAGCATACCACCCTCAGATGGACGGACAGTCAGAGAGGACTATTCAGACGCTCGAGGACATGCTGCGGACGTGCGTCTTAGATTTTGGTGGATCCTGGGAGGATCAACTGTATTTGGTAGAGTTTGCTTATAACAACAGTTTTCTGGCCAGCATTGAGATGTCACCCTTCGAGGCTCTGTACGGGTGTAGATGTCGTACACCCTTGTCTTGGGATGATGTTGGAGAGCGAGCTTTATTGGGACCTGAGATGGTAGTTGACACAGCCGAGAAGGTGAAGCTCATCAGGGACAGACTTCGCGTGGCTCAGGACAGACCTCGGTATTAGGCCGATAGCCACAGGAGGCCTTTGGAGTTTGAGGTACAGATTAGAGATAGGATTAGAAGTAGGTTATTTTTTGTGTTTGTTTGATCATATTTGATTATTTAGTAACTTGAGACCTTGTTTGTGTTTAGGTCGGAGATATGGTTTTTCTTAGGATATCTCCGACTCGTGGTACCATACATTTTGGTGGAGGAGTGAAGCTTAGCCCGCGCTTCATCGGACCTTTCGTGATCAGCAGGAGAGTCGGTGATGTGGCATACAGGCTAGACTTGCCACCTGCACTAGTGGGTATCCACAACGTATTCCATGTATCACAGTTGAGATGGTTTGTGGCTGATCCTAGCCATATACTTGACCATTTGGAGATTGAGGTGGGACCTACTCTAGTTATCTAGAGCAGCCAGTGGAGATTCTGGATCATCGAAAGAAGGTACTGAAAAACCAGGTGATACCCTAGGTTTGCGTCGCATGGACGCATCATTCTCCAGGAGAGTCTACCTGGGAGAGGGAGGATGAGATGCACGAGCGATACCCATATCTTTTTGGACCTTGAGGTATGATTGTCTATCATTCTCATCAGTTTAGTTTTGTCTTTTAATTTCGAGAACAAAATTATTTTAAGGCGGGTAGATTTGTCACTACCATATTTTAGCTTAAGGGTATTTTAGTCATTTTATAAATTTTGAATTTATTTTGAATTAATGAAGTGGTGATTGATATTTTTGACTTTGGCTAGTTGAGACTTTGGAGACTAACCTAGATGTTGACTCTAGCTATGGTGACTTGATTAGCATGGTGGGACCCTAGTCTAACTTAAGTCAACCCAAGTTTAGTCTTTTAGAATCAAGTTTGAAATATGAGAAATAAAGACTAGGTTCAATGACTTGTGACTTATGAATTAATTCCTTTACCATTGCAACTTGGCCCAAAGCCCACTAGTGAAACCCTAACCCTAAATTCAGCCACTATGGCCGGCCACATTGGCATCCCCCAATAAAGTCTCTCTTCCTTTGTTCTGGCCTCTTTTGTATTGAATCAACTTTTTGAAAGGAAAGGTAATTTCCATTCTTCCCCAATTCATAACTCTCTCATTTCAATTCCTTTTTGATTTAAATCTTTTGCAATAGAATCTAATCAGCCTCTACTTGATGTTCATGGAGAGTAATTTCAGTTTGGAAACAACTTGGAGAGTTTGGCTAGCAAGGGAAAACATTCGATTTGGAGCCTTTCTTAGTCATTGACACACTATAGATAAACCCTCTAAATTGTATTAAAATTTTGATTTCTTTGCATGGTAGCCTAGATCTAGGTGTCCCCTAGCTGTGGTGTAAGTTTTGTGTCAATTTGCATTAATTTTATGTCCGTATCGGACACGTATCCTAACCTAGAACTAGGTGTTTGATGAAATGCCACACTCTATGTTTTCTTTCTGTTTTTGAAAAGTGTTTGAATAGGAATGTTGTTTTATATATGCATATTAAT
This sequence comes from Iris pallida, assembly GCA_029216955.1. Taxonomy (NCBI): domain Eukaryota; kingdom Viridiplantae; phylum Streptophyta; class Magnoliopsida; order Asparagales; family Iridaceae; genus Iris; species Iris pallida. The sequence goes on along the minus strand of JANAVB010028000.1, from coordinate 2,090,998 downwards.
TTCCTATTTGACTGAGCATATTTCTAGCCATATCCGTGTCCAAACAGGACACGAACATGCCTACTGCACACGCTCGGGCAGTTGGCTCTCTGTGCACAGGATAAGAGGACACGTAAAATCTAGGAAGGATGTTAGGGCATTGACTGACACCACCCTCCCAAAAATTAGGGTCATAAGGTGCACTACATGATGAGGAATCGTGCCCGCACTGGACACGCGATGTGCACGCGCAGTCACAACACACGCGCTGATACAGGCTTCCTGTATCGATACGACATTATCGACACGGCATTACATAGACACAATACAGACACTTGTGCATATAGACTTATGCTAGGCGAATACGTGTGCACGACCATGTGTCTCCATGTGTCCTGTGTCGAGTGTACGAGTCCTTGGACTCACAGCACGACGCTGTGTGCACGCGTGTGTGTCTACGTGTATGCGTGAGTGTTTAAACACGATTGTGTCCACGTGGTTGGACACAGACACCATGTTTGACACGTACAAGTATGACACTTTGTTTACCAACCATTAAAATCGATATCTAGTTGTATTTGGGATTTCGAAATCGGGTTTCCCCTAATTTACTGATACCATGTTTTCAAATGTGTTGATTCTGAGATTTGTTTTGTTTAAACTAAAATTTAATGATTAAATTTGTAATGATGGTTCATCTATATGTATCTAGGTTTTTGCTACATGTTAGGTTTTTATGTTAGCTAGGAGATTATTAGTTTTCGAGTTTGATTTGGCTGTTTAAATGAAAACTGGAATGTGTGCACTCAAAACTGATTTTCTAAAACCTGAGAACCTATAGCTACTGTTATCGTTCACACACACGACCATGGTTACACTCACAATCCTGACATGTAAACTGAGAATTGACACACCCTTACACTGGAAAACTGAGAACAATTTTGTGCATTATTTTCTCATATTGTACACACACATATTGTGACACCCTAGCCTATGTTGTGTGCGCACACACACACACACACACTACTGCTACATACTGGAAACTGAGAGCTAATGCACACACACACTCACACAATGCCACACACACACAATATTATCACACTCATGTACATTCACACACATGTCACTCTCTCACTCTATGTATACATATATAAAATCTATACTCTTGTGTGATAATAATATATATATATTTATATGTATGTTGCTTATACTATTTAGTATATATAAATGTGTGAAAATATATGTATTACCCATATAGACCATATATGGCATATAGTCCTACGGGATATAGCCTATGTAGGTTCCTATGATATAGCCTATGTGTATATGGCATGAATACACATGAGATGTGTGTTGATAGACTGGTATGACAATGTGTTGATGTGTGAATGCTAGATAGGTATGGATAGACTTAGTGAGACTTGTTTGGGTTAGGCTTGACCTAATTTGACTAGTGTAGTTGACTAGAGTTGACCAAAGGTTGACTTTAGCCTAGATTGACCCAAACATCATGTAGAATGCATTATAGCAGTCTATTTTACTATTTTGGATATGTTGTGACTTGTACTATTCTATTAGGAGCCAGACACCACTCCTCAGACAGTATATTCTCTTCAGACATACAGATATCAGGCGAGTACATTCTCTGATCATTTCATATCTTGCTTAGGATTATATTTCTGCTCTAGATTACTTTACTTGAATGCTGTCACGTTGGTAACACGGATTTGTACTATATGGATCCCTTCAGGAGATGTTATCCCTCTCGGGAGAATCGGATACTCATGTCTTTTTTGTTTCACTTACATAATGTATCTCATGCTTCTATTATCATGAATCTATCATGAATCTGCTTGTGATTCCTGTACTCTCATGAATCACAGAGCCTTCATGAATCTATTCATGAATCACTCATTATGAGCCAGTAGCGTAGTCATAAATCTTAACGTAACTTGACTGGATCCTTGTGTATTGATTGGGAAAAGGGGAAGTAGAGCTAAACATATGAATATTCCAAAGTAGTGTAGTCATGAATCAACTCTTTAGTATAGCCATGAATCACATCCAACTGTTCACATATTTATCTTATACTCTGATTCACTAGTCACTGATAGTTCTCTATATATATTATAGCTATTTACTTACAGTTCTCTCTTTTATACCATGTTGTTCTTCAGTTTCATGTATCTTACTCTCTAGCATGTTTATATTTCCTAACCTGTTATGATTTGCGTGAGATGTATTATGCTCGCTCCTGTCCTGACTGGACCTGTTAAAAATATTACAGAGGATAAGGACGAGGTGCTCTGTACCACTTACTATGGTACTACCCTAGAGGATTGCTGTGACTTGGATCTCCAGCAGAATCCATTAGCAGTGGATGACACACCTTTAGTCTAGAGTAGTCATTTCAGTTGTATTTATTCACTGGATTATTGTATTTGAGTTTGGATGTTCTGGATCGCTGTGATATCTTAGACACTTAGATCCTCTATGTATTTGTATCTTTTGTGGATTCGTTTCATATCTATCTTATCGTATTCCGCCTTAGTTGTGATTGAGACTGTATTTCTGTATTGTTACCTCCACTCGGAGTGTATATACTGTACAGGTACCTTATATTGTTAGATATTGTGACCTAGGACAGCGTTCTATCGTTGACACTACGGTGTAGGCTGGGCGTATTCACTTCTCGTACCCTTACTCTAGGGTACGGGTCGTGACAATAGAGTTGCGTGCACTCCATAACTTGTACCTCCCTCTATAGGGAATGGTTGTTGTCGATTTGTGTTGCACGACATTTCAAAACTTGTGCACTCTTTTGATTTTATGAAATCAATTTGGGTACAACTTGACATGTTGTGCAGCGTAAACGTGGCACAACCTGAATGCTGTGTAACTTGAGGGTCGCACAACATGACTGCTGCTCAAACTAAGAGTCACGCAACCTGGCTGCTGCGCAACACAAGAGTCATGCAACCTGACAGTTGCGCAACAAGAGTTGCACAACTTATTGATGTAATATTATTTGAAACTAATTTCTGTTTGTTCATCTTCATGTAGTTGACTTAAGAGAGGATCCCAATGCTGAAAGATTTTTCTCCATATTTAATGTACCTGAATATAAAGAGGACCTATCACACGTGTCCTATCCGTATTATGACCTTCCTGAAGCCATGAGAGCTATATTCACAACTGAAGAAAGCTTCACACTACGGTGTTTGATGAATGGACAACCTTTAGAAAGTGTGGATAATATAGTTCATAAGAAACCAGGCTTCTTGTTTGGTGATGCTATCAAGAGAACGTCCCAGCCCAAAGCCAAGAAGGAAGGCAGGGTTTATCAGTGTAGAGAGGGAAGGATGATGTACCTCCCAGAAATGTCGAGATATCTATCATTGTCTCGATATAAATTTTCAAATTATCCTCGCCGAATGGCATGGGATATAACTGTACATCAGCAAGCAAGAGTGGGGAGGATCTGTTACAGACTAGGTCCCTAAAGTAGAGACCAATTCTATAGTACCTCAGATAAATACAGCTCCTATCTGAGAGGTCTGATGCCAGGTTGTGTACCTCACGATGACTCCTCGATGTTACTCCCGGTCAGAGTACCAACTTTTGCGAACGAGTTTGCCAAAGTTTAAGGAAGATACCTGGACCAGACCATGCGAATGACAGTCCTGGTAAATCTAGATAATAAGCCCTGGAGCATCTTGGCTTACTGGGTTCTGAACCACTTCAAAAACATGCTTCTGGAAATAGGTCTTTATGAAGCAGTCTGGGCTATAGTTTATGGGTTCCGTCCGAATGTCCACATATTCCTGGCTCTGGTAGAAAGGTATAATGATAAGACCGGTAACTTCATGACCCCGCATAGGGAGATTGGCTTTGATCTTCACGAAATAAAGTTTCTTTCTCACCTGCCTATGGGAAACAACCCGTACAAGGAATACGTACCTACCAATGAAGAATTGGACATACTATTAACAGAAAATTCTGAAATGGTACAGGTTTTCGAGGAGATCTTGTGTCACTACAAGATATGTTCCCTCTACTACAAGAGTGCCACCGTAGGGACCTACTACACATCTAAGTGGCTGCCTTATTTGTACTTGGGTCATATTCATGAAGACAAAATATTCGATACTTAGGCTTGTGACCCTTGTTTCTTCAAACCACTCGACAAAAGCGATATTTAGAAACTGATGGAGAAGTACGATCAATATGACAAGGAGCTAGATTAAGATTGGTCCCCCTTCAAGGTCGGTGCCACAATCGAGAGTTATTTCAGACAAGGTTATAGACCTATGTCTAAAGAAGCCCAGTTGGCGGGCTTTCTTTCCATATGGCTGCAACAGTTCGTAGTCCCTGGAGGCAGTGCTATCGATAGATTTTACTGAGGTGTGCTGTTCGCTGCAGTACGTCTTGTGTTCGGTTATAACATGGACCTCCTTTCAGCGATGACTTGTCGCTTAAATGCGGGCCTGCGCTCTTTTGTATACACCATGCTGCATGATAAGAATGCCAGGAATGAATTTCCCTGCACTGAGATGCCCTACACATATCTATATGGGTGGTTGCACTTGCACTATCCTGGTTTGATGAACCCATATATGAGTGTAGTAGAAGGGGACTTCATGAGACGGTGTTCCAACGCCCGTTGGAATATTAGCGCGTTATCAGAATGCCGACGAGCATTAAATAAGGGTTTTGGATGGAGATTTCAATGCGTCCCTCCCCCTTAAGGGTATGAACATATTTTCCTCAATATTATGGATTTAGAAGCCACATCGCTCCATTTGATTCCATCTACCTTTAAGTGGTTGAAGTCAATTCGGCCATCTCACTTGGTGTTTCGGTTTGAAGAAGAGTGCTTCTTGGAACCATATCTGCTAAGCCGATTTGCCCGACAGTTCGGCTATGATCAACTATATGTGGGGAATGCCATAACTTGCCTAAGTGCCCAGGATTATTTGATTGATGGAGCCAGGGCGTGGGAATACTACAACGCCCGGGACACAAAAGCAATATTCTCCATGCCAAATGTCCCTACCCAGACAGGTCCATGTATATTGAATACATACGCAAACTTCTATACTTCGGCGAATACTTTCGCCGAGAACTTCAATCTGTCCCACAGCTTCGTAAGTGACAAACGTATAAAGACTGGGGTTCGTACAACATTGTCATTCAGAGATGCTGAAGATCAGGATCCGACCGACGATCCGTTAGAAGCTTCCCTTGTGCGTTTTGCCGATGAAGCAACTGATCTACTAGACGTGCCATTGGAGGTACGAAAAGACAAATCTCCTACAAAGAATCTTGGTAAGAAAAGGAAAGTTAGAGAATCATCAACTCATGATGATCTCCCTTCCTCACTCAAAACTGTAGAGAAGAAGAAAAGTAGGGCCATAATGGCCGTAACTGAACCAGCTACCACTAGGACAACACGATCCCAGTCAAAACAAATGACTACTGGGATGTCTCTTGGAGTAGGTGAGACGACTCCTTCGTCGGTTTTGAAGCAAAATGGAGCTGTTCAAGAAGAAATTCGCGAAGAAGAACCAGTAGCACCCCTGCATCGGAAGCCTAGAAGGAAGTTTCTAGTAACCAGAGGAGATCGTCCAAGAGTTGGCTCTTCATCCACTCCATCTAAACCAGAGACACCGCTACCTTCACAACAAGATTTGCCACTTCAAAAAGTAGTTTTTTAAATATTATTTTCATATAATCATGTCTAACTAAAATTTGACATTGTTCTTTTCTATCTGCAGAGGTTAGCGTTCCGGCACTGATCTTTATAGAAGAGATTTCAGAGCCGATTATCACAAAAATGACTATTTCTGTAACTGTGTTAGCTGCCGTAGGAAGTATGATGTCATCTCCAACTCCAGGAGTTCCAAAGACTACACTTCCTGAGCAGGAATTGCCTAATCCTGATGTCAATGTCCCTTCTGTAGCCCAAACTCCTACTCATTCTCAAGAGGATCGAGAAATGATAGCGGCTCTCGTAGGCTGTGACTACGGCGATATATTCGAAGATGATTCTATAAGCGCCATTGAAGGAGACCAAGCTTTAGTAAAAGTTCCGCTAAATCAAGAGTTACCAATCGAAGAAGACCAAACTGCTGAGGGTGAAGAGCTCCCTATTGTTGAGGAGGGGCATTCAAGCCCAAAAATCTGATGAGCCTAAAAACAACGAAGATCAGATTACGACTCTTAAAGATGCTGGAAATGATGAAAATCCCAACCCAGTTGTTTTAGAGACTCAGACCCCTACTGAACAAGCTTTTGAAGTCAGGGATGTAGAAGAAATTATCCCAGCTGAACAAGTAGAATCAGGGGCCGGAAGTAGCCATTTCTTATCAGGCGGTTCCGTAGCTGGAAGTAGTCACACGGCTGTGTCTGAAACTACCATTGCCAGACTCCGCTCTGATATGGACATGCCCCGTGAAACCCCATATGTATTGCCAGTATCAGGTAAATTTTTAACTTTTATTTACCTTAATTCCTCTGATAATGTTTTAGCAACTGTGTATACTGATCGCAGAAGGACCTGTGGGAACGACTAGCTCGACCATGAATCCTTTGGATAGAGGAACTCATGTAGGAGAAAGGAGTTCATCCCAAATATCCAAATTCGGGTCTCCTCATGCACAATCTAAAGTACTTCCAACTGCTGCTGTAGTAGAAACTCGGATGGAAGTAGTGGCCACTCCAGGCGCCATAGCGACAAACAAATTTGTTGTGGCTTCTTTCACCATTGCCTTCTACACATCTCTGAGGCCTTTGGTTCAAAGGGTGATGGAGAGGGATGACGTTCCTTTTTCAACAGTCAGAAATCCCTCGTCCTATATAATCGAAGGTATTCGTGTTATTGGAGACCGAGATCTGGCAACCTATCTGGAGCATGTTTTGGACAAGCGGGAGAAATCCATTAAAGTCTACAAGGATCTCCAAAGAGGAAATATTCGACAACTCGTGGATACTGAATGTGACGCCATGGCTCATGAAGCTAAAATGAATAAGGCCAATTTTGAATCCTTCTTAGTGGCTTTCTTTCGACGCTCCGCAGAGATGGACACCCAGATTACTGAAACAACCTCCAATTTCGAGTGTCAAAAAATTGCAGCTACATAGAAAGAAAAAGAAGTCCTTGATCTGGAAGCTAAAATTGCTCGACTTCAGGAATGGCTCAAGACGGCTAAACAGCATGTAGAAGAAGAAACCCAACTGCACCAAGCTGTTGCAAGCCAATTGGACCTTTTGAAGCGTTAGGAGGATGAGTTTGTTCGAATTCAGAATGAAGAGATAGCCCGCCGGACGACCTCTCTACATCCTTTAGACTCTGTTTCTGGAAGAGTCCAAGCCAGACAATGGGTGCTTGAGTCTTGTGTCGAACGAGCTAAGGCTTTGGAGAAGCGGATCGCAGATCTTAGCACTCAGCCTCTAGAATAAAGAGATCCCAATTGTTCTCTTTTTTTTTTGCATGATGTATTTTGAACATTTTGAAACATCATTAATGAAATAATTTTTGTGGTTCCATTACTTGTTGCATACCTTGTAAAAAATATAAGTAATAGAATAGAAAATATATTCAGAGGTACTGGACGTGACATATTTCTGTATGGAAAACAACAATATTCATTATATCTGCTCAGAGGTAATATGGACGTGGCAGAATATAATTCTTGAGATATCATTATTTCAAAAGAAGACTTTATCAGAGGTAATATGGACGTGATAAGTCTTTTGATATAGAAAATAGAATTCAGAGGTAATGTGGACGTGAATTCAATTTTCTATTGATGATCTTCAAGTCAGCTGGGACTCAAAGACATGATATCATGTCTAAAAAGACGATATTTATGATAATACGGATAAGATATCTTTTAAAACAATTGGGTTTCAAAAGACAGAATTAATAATTCGGATGGACTCCATTGGAGATTTTGATTATTTATTATTTGTGGCTTTATTTACGAAAAAGTAAATAAATGATAATAAATGTAGACCTATTCACAAAATGAATAGAGACGAAAAGATTGATGAATGAGTAGTCATGCCTATTCGAGGAAAGATCATTTCGATTCTCGAGACAAACAATAAATAAAGCTCTATTCACGACATGAATAGAGATGAATGAACGAACTTGTCTTTTCGAGGAGAGGTTGCTTCAGTTCCTGAGACAGATTGTTTGGCATTTCTGTCTATAAACAGTGTGGAACCTTTTTGAGGATGTTGTCAACACCTATTTCTTCATTACAAATATCTTCCGAAGATGTGCCCAAGGAGGCTGAGGTCATCCCGAAGATCGAAGCCAGTATTGATACTCATTCCAACGAGGCTCCGTTGCCTGTTCAGAAAGAGGTGAAGGAAAGCTTAACTGCTCCTGGGCCACAACAAGACACCCTTGCCAGACTCATAGAGCCCGGAAGCACTGCCGAAGAAGAAGCTCTGAGGAAGGCTGCCTGTGAACTGCTAGTATGATCGGACAATAATATCTTTAAGCTTCTTACAAAATATGTCTTCGATCAAGAGGGCTCTGGTTCTCGTTAATTTTATGTATTTCCTTCTGTCTGAGTTATGCAATAAAAGGAATTTTATTTACATTCTGGTTTTTATGCTGATGTGTTTTTATACATAATATTTCTTGAGAAATTTGCCATTGATAGGCATCATGGCGACTCAACCATCCATACCAGTCAGTTGATAAGCTCTATTTGAGAAAACTTTGCTTACAGCCAGGGACCTTTCCACTTTGCTTCGAACTTGCCTTTGCTTATGTGCGTCATAGTCATAGGACGTCTGACGGCTAGAACCAGTTCTCCTTTCTGAAATGCCTGTACTTTAACTTTATGGTTGAAAGCTTTTGATATACGGGATTGGTATAACTCAATATGCTGCTGAGCTAGGAGCCATTTCTCATCCAATGCTTTAAGCTCCCGAAGTCGAAGACGATCATTGTTTTCTGTCGTGAGTTTATTTGCAATTGCAATCCTTAAGGAGGGGATTTGAATTTCCAATGGTAGGACGGCTTCGCATCCATACACCAAGAAAAAAAGGTGTGCAACCGGTTGGAGCATGTATAGTACGATAAGCCCATAGACATTCTCCAAGATTTCAACTCTAATTTCTTTTATTGGTAGAAACAAATTTTTTAAGAAGCTTGATGATAGTTTTGTTGAACGCTTCAGCCAAACCGTTCGCTGTAGGATTGTAGGCTGTGGAAGCAACATTATTGATTCTGTTATCATCACAAAACCGAGTAAACTTTTGACTGATGAATTGTGGTCCATTATCATGAATGATTCATCGAGGAATACCGAATCTGTATATTACATGATGTTTGATAAAATTGATGATGCTGCTTGTTTCGACTTCAGATAAAGGTATGTCTTTCGCCTATTTCGAGAAGTAATCGGTTATAGCTAGTATAAACCGATGTCCTCTAGATGACGGTGGATTGATAGGACCAATGACATCCATACCCCAGGATCTAAAGGGCCATGATACGACAGTCAGATGAAGGAACTCTGACGGATGATGGATGAAGTCTGCATGAATTTGACAGGATCGATATTTCCTTTCATATTCAATGGATCTGACACCATAGTGGGCCAATAATAACCTATACGGCGGATACGATCTTATAATTTAGGACCAGGCTGATGTGCACCACACACACCATCATGAGCTTTCCATAGTATTTATTTTGCTTAATCTCCAGCAAGACAACGTAAGAGTAGACCATCAAATGTTCGTCGATAAAGTGTCTTAGAAGTATGATTATAATAAAACCGAAGTGATCGCCTACGGATTGTTGTAGCTTCTTTAGAATCTTCAGGTAAAATGTCATATACCACAAAATCAATGAAAGGAGCTCTCCAATCTTTACTAAAAACATTGATTTTAGTTGAATTGCTAAACTCAATATTTGAGTTATTCTCAATACAAAAATAACTCTCTATTAGTGACGACAATCATCTATTGCCTTTTCACTGGGATTGCTAATATGGCTGCAAGATTAGCCAATACATCAGCCTCCGTATTGTATGCCCGACGTACATGTTCAATGAAGAAACCTTTGAACGATGTAACTAGCCTAATTGATGCTTCATGATATGGGACAAGTTCCTGGTGTCGAACTTCATACGTGCCTCTAACCTGATTGACAATCCGTTTAGAATCTCCATATACTTCAAGATATTCAATACCTAATTGTTTAGCCAATTGGAGACCAATGAGCAGAGCGTTATATTCAGCTACGTTATTGGAATACGACTCGTCTAAAGAATAAGCTCTTTAAATAGTTAATCCTTCTGGTGATACGAGGACGATTCCAACTCCAGCGACAATGAAACCTTTTGGTCATATTTTGGATGCACCGTCAAAGAATAAACGCCAGGTAAGAATTTCTTCTGAAATCATGTTGGATTCCAAAGTTTTATCTGGAATCTTGTCATAGAGTTTAGATGTTTCGGGAATTGGATGAGTTGTCAGGAAGTCAGCAAGAGCTTGACCCTTAACAGACTTTTGAGGAATATAAACCATATTATATTGTGCTAATAATATGGCCCAGGTAGTAAGCCTAGAATTGAGTGTACTGGGCTTCTTCATCAAGACCCGGAGAGGATTAACTCTAGAAATAACACGAATAGTTTGACCGGTGATATAATGTCCCATTTTTTGAACAGTAAACATCAAAGCTAGACATTCTTTTTCCACTGGGGTGTATCGATTTTTAGCTTCGATCATTGTGTGGCAGAGATAATAGATAGCTTGTTCATGACCTTCTTTATTCTTCTGAGCTAATAAAGTACCTAATGAATGGTTCATTGCTCGAACATACATCAGGAAGGGTATTCCTGAGACTGGAGGCACTAGAACTTGAGGGTTCATCAAGTACCGCTTTATATCTTCAAATGCTTGCTGACATTCTTCAGTCCAAATAAAAGACACATTTTTTCATGAGTTGAGTAAACGGTCTACAGCGTCCAGAGAGATTTGAGATGAATCTTCTGATATACGCAAGCCGTTCCTGGAATCCTCGTAGATCTTTTAGGTTGCATGGAGGTCGCATCTCTTGAATGGCTTTGATTTTCTCAGGGTCAACATGTATACCTTTAGAGGTAATAACGAATACAAAAAAATTTGCCACTAGAGACTCCCAGGAATGACTTGGCTGGATTCATCTTGAGTTGATGCTGACGCATTAGATCGAATATAGTTCTCAAGTCTTGAATATGGTCTTCCTTTAGACGACTTTTGACAACAATATCGTTTACATAGAATTCAACTATCTTTCGCAAATGATCATAGAAGATAGTACTCATAGCCTGCTGATAAGTTGCACCAGCATTTTTGAGACTGTTTGTCATAAAATATAAAAGAACAGAACAATTATCGGAGGACTGGACTTTTACTCTACGTTACAAACTCGCTTGTACAAAGAAAGCCTAGGAACGAAAGTCTAGGTACAGCAGTCTAAGTATAATTGTTTATTTTAGATTCTGGGGGTGACGATAGAGGCTCGGGAAAGCGACGGCCGCTCTGCCTTACTCCTTGGACGATCGGTATGCAGCCTTGGCTCCAAAAGATTGCTCGGCGTTGAAGAAATGCTCTCTTTGCTCTCTCTCTGCTTTTTTTCTCCAAGTATTCTGGTGCTTTCTGATCTCCAAAAAGGGTCCTCTCGCAAGGGAATGGCACCTTGCCATTTATAAGAAGGAAATGCAATCATTAGGGTTTGTAATGATTGCCCCTTAGAATGGCAGCGGCCTGTTGATTGATCAATCTGGGCCATTAATCTTGAGTGTGATGAATCTGGGCCATTTAGTGTAGATTTTACCAAATCCTATCAGTAATTAATGCTGATTGGAATAAATCTCCATGATGATGATTTGCTGATGTCTGCGAATCTGAATGAATAAATTTAATTCGTTCTCCTGCCACGTGTCCCAGATTATTAGGATTTGACCCAATCTTTGATTGCAGTAAATCTAGGAAATTGATTAGCTTTATGACACGTGTCATGGGAGTCACTGAGCCGCATAAGGATTGGGCTGCATAAAGTTTGAGCCGCATAAGCCTGGCCACGTGTCAGGGCTGCTTGGGGAGTGGCCCCCGAATCTTCGAACCACATAATAATCTGGACCACATAACGGGTAGTGAGCCGCATGGAGATGGTCCTCTTGAGTCGCATAGGGCTGTTTCGATCTGGGCCGCATAGGCCAACTTCCACATGAGCCGCATGGGGAGTCTCCGCTCGAGCCGCATATGACTGCCCACGTGTCTAGGCTGCGTGGCATTTTCTGGATCTCGGGCGGTTGTGCCAGAGATCTTCTTTGATTTCATAGGAGTCTGTCATTATGACAGAGTCATAATTACCTCTTTGTGTCAGGCCTGTCGTTTTGTCAGAGCGGTCAGCCGTCAAAGTAATTAATGCAGTATAGGGCAGAGGAGAGAACTGTTTGCAAGCCACGTGTCTTCTCTTCTGAGCCGCATTGAATGTCTTGAGCCGCATAGTCCCTCGTGTCGCATGAATCTTTGAGCCGCATGGGCTATCTGAGCCGCATGGGGTTCCCTGGCCGTATGGATCTTTCTTTATTATTTTCCATGCTTCTACAAGACCCCCTTCAAAGTTTTTAATTTGCAAAATTAAAATACTTTGGAATAAGAAGCATGGCTGTGTACAAGCTCTTCTAGCCGCATATGAGGTCCTAGCCACATAGATGTCTTGGCCGCATGGAAGTGTCAGCCGCATGAACTTTCGAGCCGCAGAGTTGTTTCAGCCGCATGGATGGCTTAGCAGCGGAGACTTTCGAGCCGCATAGCTTCTTGCCACGTGTGAGGGTCTTTAATTGCCTCCTAATTCGTTTCAGCGTCGTCTTTAGAGGGAAATCCCAAGGGCCGGTTCATTAATTCTTTTGGATTTTATGCCCTGGGTGAATCTCGAGAACGAAATCCGAGGAGTCGGTTTTGCCTTTTACGAGGCGGTTACTAGTCCACGTGTCCTCCTTCTCTCGTCCTCCTATAAATAAGAGGAGTTTGGAGAGAGAAAGGGCTTCTTTACTTTCTCTTTTTCTTCAAATTTTCCCTATCCCGATCGTCCTTTTCTTCTCCGATAACCTACCCGAGGTGGGATGTTTGTGGGAAACATCCATTATAACAACAGTCTGAAGTCAGTGACTACCGACAAGGTGCACACCAGCTGCTCTATAACGGGATTGGTCCCAGGTACTTTCTTGAATGTGTCGGGCCCCAATTTTATATTTTCTACCGCCGACACTTTTATAAATCAACTTGCTCGAAAGGACTCCTAACCTATTGGCCGGTTGATGCTCCCTAGTTGGATACATCCTATTCCCTCGTGGACCAATCTGTCTATGTGGATCTTGCAGAAGTATGAGGCCTTTTTGTGTGAGATTGGCCTTTACCATGCTATTCGGGGCACCTGCCATGGCTTGTCCATAAACAAGAAGTTGTTCATGTCTCTACTGGAGATGTATAACTGCCGTACGGGAACCTTCTATACACCCGTAGGAGAAATGGGGCTTGCGCTCCATGAAATGCACACGGTCTCCAAGCTTCCTTGGGGGGACGAAGCTTTTGAGGCATATACTCCCACTAATGAGGAGTTCGAAGATTTGGAAAGACGGTATCCCGGCTTCGTGGCTCTTTACCAAGAGATATTGTGCCACTATAGCACATGTCATCAGATAGCCCGAAAAGATAGCAATTTGGAAGGGAATACTCCCCACACCAAGGACTGGGTGCACTATCTCTTCCCGACGGATGCCTCAGGGCGAGTTATCTCCCGTCGCCCTCGATCCCGGGAGGCGGTTAAAGACTTGGTGTCGTCGGCTAAGAGGGTGGCCACCACCAGTGACAGATTCGGGAGTAAGACCGACTCTTTTGGTTATTTTTACCAGGATACCCAAGAGCTTTCAGAGAAGGTGCTCCTGGCGGGGTTTTTGATGATATGGCTGCGAAATTGTGTAGTCTCTGGAGGGGCTGGTTCTATCGAGATAATCAGTCGTAACTTCATCCTTCCGGCTGTGAAGTTAGTTTTGCAGATCAGGCTAGCTCTTCTTCCGGCCATAGAGTGTAGCATACATCGTGGCCTTCGCACCTTCACATCTAAGGTCATCGCTCGCGACGTGACCAATGATTTTGAACGGACTGAGTTGCCCTATCACTATTTGAAGGGGTGGCTGTTGATGCATTATCCGTCTTTGATGAGACCGGGCTCTGAAGACGGTGTGATTGATGATGACGCATTTATCTTCCGTTATCGTGATGAGTCTTGGGAGTATAAGACCATGCGGGCTTGTCGGATGGCATTGGCGAGGGCAGATATGTACCATATTTTTGTATTCGTTCCTCGCTTTACTGCTAAGGACATAGAGGCTGTACATCTTGACGGTATTGTGCCCCCTCAACTTCTGGGCGGCCAGATGCTCCTGTGGCTGTATAACATCTGCCCCGCACATCTGGTGTATCGTAACCGCAATACTGTTTTTCTGGAGCCTTATCTGCCTAGCAGGTTTGTCCGGCAGTTTGGATACAGCCAACTTTGTCTAGACAGTCCCAGCTCCTGTCTGGGTTTTGAAGGTAGCCTTCTTGATGGTATCAGGGCTTGGCAATACTACGATTCATTTCATACCCGTACCATTTTCTCGGTCCCTGCCATTAAGGCGTCAGTGGAGATCTTGTATATGGCGACTTTGTATCATGTCATGGCGAACAAACCCCCGGTCGATTTTAACTCAGGTGCCAGTTTTATTGTTGGTACCGGCCTGGAGAAAGGATCTCAAGGGGCCAAGAAGAGAAAGACCAGGGTCGAAGTGCCAGATTTGGATTCCGCTGCTGAGGATGATGAAGGCAACGAGCATGACGGAGATGACTCTATCCTTCCTGTGGCAGACGTAGAGGTGGATCAGCCGCCTATTTTGTCAGATGAGATGTTGGGGGATCAGTTGCCCGTTGCGCCTAGCCCTACTCCAAAGCGTAGTAGGCAAGTTTCTCCTGTTGGCGGTATTTCTCGTTCTTGGAAGTTGGTTGCGACCAGACACCGTCAGCTAACTATAAGAGAAAGCGGAGAAGAAATTAACCCCGTGCCAGAGGTAACCAAGCCACTCCCGACTCTTCCTTCCTTCTTTCCTTCTAGCTTCGATTTTAATCATCATCTTTCCTTCTTGTAGGTGTCAAGAGAAGAAGAAGAGTCTCAAGATGTCGAGGTGTTGACCCAGGATGATGGGAATTTTAATGAACCTGTCCCTAAAACTGCTGAATTTCATCAAGATGACGTTGATCGCGTCGTACTTCCCTCCGGGGTGGCTGGGATAGAGGAACCCGCTGAATCTAACTTGGAGGTTGCGGATAAGGAGGTCATGTCAGCTACGCACGAGCTGCAGCCTCCATGTTCCTCTCCTGGTAAGATAAGCCGAATCTTATCCTGCGATGAGGCCTATCTGCTCTATCATCACATCCTTCAGGTCACGTCGACTGATCATTGTTCTGGCATACAGGTCCGGCCTCTCCAGTGCTGAGGATGGATACTATTAAGATGAACTATATCGAAGGGGCACCGGTAGAGAGGAGCGTACTTCCTCTTCTTTCGGCTCGTCTTGAGGGGCCTCCCGTGGGCTCGAGTTCGGGAAATCGGGTGATGGGACGGCCAGGGCAGGGGACGATGGTCCTTTTATCCTCTTCTGCTTAGGTGGCTCTGAGATTCGACCTCTCTGCCCTACCGAGTATCCAGGCTCTTCGGGTGGCGGAGGAAGAGTTATCCGTTATCCGTGCGTCGTTCTACTCGGATTCCGTCTCCCTGGTGGCAAGTTCTATCATTACTCCTCCGATATTGTCGGCCACGCTTCCTCTGACGCCGTCCTCTACAGAGGTCTTGGATGACGCGTTACAGGACGTAATTGACAGCTTTTACCGTCATTTGATGAGGGGAATAACGGCTGCTGTGGAAAGAGGGACATCTTTCGTCTTGTCCCGGCAATGCGCCCAGGGTCAAATTGATATCCTTAAGACTCTTCTTGGTGGTGCGGGGCTGGCTGCGCTCCTGGAGGCAAAGTTATTGGAGACTGAGCAGCTGGTGGCCCAGCTGCAGGTACTGCGGCAGGCTGATTTGTCTGCTGTTATAGATCAGGAGCGTGGTTCTCTCACCGCTACTATAGAGAAGACAAGGGCTGCTTGGGATAAAACCAGGCCGACCGTACTGAAGGACCTTCGCGGTCTGTCTAATCGATATGATCAATTGAGCCACGAGGGCGAAGATGTCATGGCTCGGGAAGCGGCTGCCTCCCGTGGGATCACTGACACGCGAGAGCAGATCCTTGAGCTTCAGAGGAAGCTAACTTTCTTGGAGTCTGAACTTGAGGCTGCCCGTATTGATAAGGAGCTAATTATTCAGGAGGCTGGCAGAGTCAATCGAGCTTTGACTGACCTGGAAGTTGCCCTGAAGAAGTTAGAAGATGACTGGTAGGAGATCATGGGCTTGGATGATGAAGAGCGGTTATCCCGAGAGGCCGAGCGCCGAGCTAAACAGAGGCTTGAGCGGGGGATTGCATTGGTGAGAAACCGCCACTTGGAGTTGTGTAATGCCGAACTATAGTCGGCCTTTTCTCCTTTTGTTTTCTTTCTTTTCTTTTTACTTTTTGAGAGGGACGTGGTCCCGAAACATGTAATGCTTTTTTCTTCCTTCAAATAAAGAGTACTTTCCATTCTACCCTTCTTTCGTATTGCTTGTTGTGCCTGTGATATGATGGTGGTGTTTGCCCCGCATGGGGGACTTGTTTGTGCACCTGTTACCTATGGCATACCTTGGTTTTAGGTACAGGTAACAAGTTTGACTGGGGATACTTAGAACAGTTCCACGGCAAGGTGGTCGTGGACGTTCCCAGTATCGGGATGTAGAATGCCATGGAGCAGCTGGGCTCCCGGGGCATGATGAGGAATAGTGGGCCTGTAATAAGAGACTTAGCAAAGGACATTTGTAGGCCTATTATCCTTGGCATACCACGACTTAGGATACAGATAATAGGATGAAGGGGAACCAACATACTTACTCAGAGGTTATAAGGACATGGCAAGTACGAGGGTTTTGCCGTGGAGCCTTCCTGCTCAGAGGTAATAAGGACATGGCAGGAGGGGACTCATCTGATGATATTTATGGTCAACAGAGGACTTTTGTGGTCAATAGAGGACATTTGTGGTCAACAGGGGACATTTGTGGTCAACAGAGGACATTTGTGGACCTATTACCCTTGGCGTATCCTGGTTCAGGGTACGGATAATAAGACGAGAGAGGACCAACATACTTACTCAGAGGTAGTGTGGACATGGCAAGCATGAAGGTTTCTTCGACGGAGCCTTCCCATTCAGAGGTAATGAGGACATGACAGGAGTGGGCTCAATGAAGGAGGGTACATAGAATGACTCAGAGGTAATGAGGACATGGAAGTTCTATGTAAGGGTGATTTATTTTTGGAGGAAGTGAAACGACTCAGAGGTAATGAGGACATGGCCGTTTTGGCAATTTGTGGATCGATTACCCTTTTTGTGCACTGGGAGTGCGGGTGTTAGATCATGAGGGAGGATCTCTTCCAGGAAGAAAGTTCAGAGGTATGATCATACATGACTTACTATCTGAAAGAGTGACCGGGATGTGAGTTCAGAGGCACGAGAGGGTACATGACTCGAAAATCTGGAGAATGGTGAGTGTGAGTTCAGCGGTACCTGCGGGAACGTGACTCGAAAATCTGAAAAATTACGAGGGTGAGTTTAGCGGTACCAACGGGCACATGAATCAATGATCTGGAGAATGGTGAGTGCGAGTTCAGCGCTACCAGCGGGTACGTGACTCAAAAATCTAAAAAATTGTGAGGGTGAGTTCAGCGGTACCAGCGGGTACGTGACTCGAAAATCTAGAAAATTATGAGGGTGAGTTCAGCGGTACCAGCGTGCACATGACTCAATAATCTGGAGAATGTCGTTTAGACATAATATTTCTTCAGGAACTTGCCGTTGTCGGGTAACATGAGTAAATCCCCATTCTGTTTTGCGAGGCGGTAAGCACTGTTGGAGAATACAGCCTCGATGATAAATGGACCTTCCCATTTTGGCTGGAACTTGCCGGCGGTCTTGTGAGTCATGACCATCAGCCTCCGGACTGCTAGAACAAGATCGCCCACTTGGAATGTTCTGATTTTAACCTTTTTCTTGAAGGCTCCAGAGATGCGTGCTTGGTATAGCTCGATTCTTTGCTGAGCCAGGAGGCACTTTTCGTCTAAGGCCTCTAACTCTTGTAGTCGGCGTCGATAGTTATCATCCGTCGTCAATTGATTAGTGAGGGCGACGCGGAGTGAGGGTATTTTAGTCTCTAATAGGAGAACTGCCTTACTCTCGTATACCAGGGAGAATGGTGTGTTCCCGGTAGCTGGTCGGACTGTAGTACAGTACGCCCATAAACATTTACCGAGCTTCTCGTTCCAGTCACGTTTGTTGGAAGAGACAAACTTCTTGAGGAGTTTGATGATTGTTTTGTTGAATGCCTCTGCCAACCCGTTCGCTGCTGGGTTGTATGGTGTCGAAGCAATATTCTGGATGCGGTACTTGTCGCAGAACCGATAGAAGGCGTGGCTTGTGAAATACGGACCATTGTCGTGGATGATCCTTCGGGGCAGTCCAAAGCGATAGATAATGTGATGCTTGAGGAAGCTGATCACGTTTGAGGTTTTGACTTCTGCAAGTGGAACAGCTTCTGTCCATTTGGAGAAGTAATCCGTAATCGCAAGTATGAAGCGATGTCCTCGGGAGGAAGGTAGAGTAATTGGACCAATAATATCCATCCCCCATGCTTCGATGGGCCAGGATGCCACTGTCGGATGTAGAAATTCGGATGGCTGGTGAATGAAGTCCGTGTGGACTTGGCAGGCTTTGCACCTTCTTGCATAGTCTATCGCATTCGCTACCATCGTGGGCCAGTAGTAGCCCATTCGGCGAAGACGGTCTTACAATTTAGGGCCAGGCTGATGGGCCTCGCAGACACCGTCATAAACTTTTCGTACGGCTTCTTTGGCTTCTGCGTTCGACAGACACCGAAGCAATACTACATCATAGGAGTGGCGATACAGCATTTTCGTCTCCGTATCATAAAAGAATCTGAGAGAACGCCGTTTGATGGAGGTAGCTTCCTTTGGGTTCTCGGGCGGGATGTCGTAGACTACAAAGTCAATGAACGGTTGTCTCCAGTCCGGGACTTCATCAATCGTCTTGGCGGAATAACTCGCCACGAATTACACATTGTTCTTGGGACAGACCAGTTCGTGGCCTATCACATCTACCGATTGATGAGTATGATTTGGCACTGCTAGGGAAGCGGCCAGGCCGGCTAAGGCATCGGCTTCGATATTTCGGAGTCTGGGAAAATGCTCGATGAAGAACCCCTCGAACGACGAGATGATGTTTATTGCTATTTGGTGATAGGGGATCATGTCTTCATGGCAAACTTCATATGAGCCCCGGATCTGATTGACGATTAACTGAGAATTGCCGTATGCTTCAAGATATTCTATCCCCAGCTCCTTTGCAAGTTGGAGGCCAATGACCAGAGCGTTGTACTCGGCCACATTGTTAGAGCATGATTCTGTGAGAGAGTAAGTGCGGTTAATCACCAATCCGGAAGGGGAGACTAGCACCACCCCGATTCTGACAACGATGTTGCCCTTGGGTCCAGTTTTCGAAGCACCGTCGAAGAATATTTGTCATATATCATCGTGAGAGGTTGCATACGAATCGGCAACCTCATCTAGGATTTCTTCATATATTCTGGACGACTCCGAGCCCGGGTGGGCCGCCAAAAAGTCTGCCAGGGCTTGACCTTTGACAGCCTTTTATGGGACGAAGATCATATGATAAAGGGGACAGCAATATTGCCCATGTAGCGAGAGGAGAGCTGAGTGCCCCTGGTTTAGTCATGAGGACCCTGAGAAGGTTGACTCGTGAGATCACATGTTTTGTTTGTCCGGTGACATAGTACCGCGTCTTCTGAATAGCGAACACCAAGGCAAGGCATTCCTTCTCCACAATGGTGTACCGGTGCTCTGGCCCGATCATCATTCGACTGAGGTAATATATGGCTTGCTCATGGCTTGTATCGTTGTTTTATGCCAGCAGAGCCCCGAGGGAATGCTCTATTGCTCGTACGTCGAGCATGAATGTTTTTCCAGCAACCGGGGCCACCAGGACTGGAGGGTTTGACAAATATTCTTTGATGCTGTCGAAGGCCCGCTGACATTCTTCGTCCCATATGAACGAGACGCCTTTCTTCATGAGATGTGTGAATGGTCGACATCGCCCGGGGAGGTTAGAAATGAACCTCCTGATGTACGCTAGCCTCCCTTGAAGGCCTCTGAGTTCGTAAAGATTTTTCGGGGGACCCATCTCCATAATTGCCTTTGTCTTCTCAGGGTCTACATGGATACCCTGGGCGGTGATGATGAAACCCAAGAACTTCCCGCTGGATACGCCCAGGAAGGACTTCATAGGGTTCATTTTCAAATTGTGCGCCCGCATCAGGTCGAATACCGTCCTCAGATCCTGCAGATGGTCTCCCTTATAGCGACTCTTGACGGCGATGTCATCAATATAGCACTCCACCGTCTTGTGTAAGTGGTCTCTGAAGATGATACTCATGGCTCTTTGATATGTGGCGCCAGCATTCCTTAAACCGAAAGGCATGACTGTGTAGCAATACGTGCCAATCGGTGTTTGAAATGATGTATGCTTTTCATCGTTAGGAGACATCTTGATTTGGTTGTACTCCGAAAAGCCATCCATGAATGACATACGTTCGAAGCCGTAAGTATTGTCGATCATGATGTGTGTGATAGGAAGGAGGAATTCATCTTTGGGATATGCTTCGTTCAGATTATGGAAGTCGATACAGATTCGAATCTTCCCATTCTTCTTGAGGATGGGTACTATGTTGGCGACCCAATCTGGATGTTATTCCTCAAGAATGAAGCCGCTGGCTATCAGTTTGTTGACTTTGGCTTTGATCGCATTCATGATGCCTGGACGAAAGCGTCGCTGTTGTTGCTTGATTGGCTTTGCGTCCGGTCGAATATTGAGTTTGTGAAGAGCAATATCAGGATTTAACCCCGGTATGTCTTCATAGCTCCATGCGAACACATCAATGTATTCTTTGACAAGTTCTAGCAGCGATTCTCGCTCTTCGTCTGTTAGGCTTTTACTGACGAAGATTGGTTTTGGAGAAGATTCACTGCCGAGGTCGACCTGTATAACCTCATCTTCAGTAGGAGGTTCTCTCAGTTCGAACCATTTTTCCTATTGTGCATCTAACTATTGGGTCCACGGCTCTAGCTCGAGGATTTCAGGGATGTCTTCATCTTCTTCATAAACGTTGGCGAATGCCATGTTGGCCGACAAGACCTGTCTGAATACATTTCCGATGCTGGTATCTGAGTCAGAAGTTGGTGTCCCAGTTGAACGTGAATGCCAGTCACATTCTTCATCTGAACTTTCAGGGGTCGTCGTGGGTGTTACATACCCTAATCCACATCGAGTCTTGCTATAGTAGTCCCGTGGTTTGCCTGCCGGGACCGGTGGCTTCAAAGTTAATCGTCGTCCAGTACCATAGTTCAAGCCTGGCGTCATCTCCAGATCATACCCCTATTTCTGTATGAGATATTTGGATTGGGGGCTATAAAGATACAGAGGCAGTCTTCCGGCATCTGACCCGAGTCGACTTCTTCTATGGTAAAGGGATACGGATCGTCCTTCCGACCGAAGATGATTGGATGGTCCCCTTCCTCGATTATGCGGTAAGCGTCTTCTACTGGAATAAGCTGGATCGCGGTGTACACATTTGTCACCTGTGTGTGTAGGTGAGCGCCTATACCGTGTTCCATAGCATACATTGTACATAGCTTATTGAGCTCGATGTAGTTCAAAGATAGCCCTTTATTGATGAAGTAAGGTATCTTTTTTAGGGGGATTACATCATCTGCCGAGGGAACATCAGTGTGGGCAGCCACATACTTGGCTAGCTCCGGTTCCTCTTTGGCTACCCCATGTGTAAATGAAGACTGAGAGGACAATCTGGGCAGCTTGATCGTCAGAGGTTCAGCTGGTGGAGCAGAGCGTGGAGTCGTTGGCCGACTAGCGACCCCCAGCTTGGTACTCGATACTGGGCGGGGAGTGGTTGGTTCGCTAGAGGTCCCAGGCCTTGCATCGGGGTGACGACCCTTCTTGGGAAGGCGTATCGTCATTGGCTTGTCAGAGGGATTGAGCTTCTCCATTTGCGGCTGGCCGATTCTCGGCAGCCTGATTGTTAGTGGCTCTGTTGTGGGTCTTGGCACTTGGCCGGACCTTGGCAGTCGGACTATCATTTGCTTTTCTTGTGCCGAGAGGCTGATTGCGCCCTTACGCAGAGTGGCAGTAAGGGGAACGGACCTGCCCGGTTTGCGAGCTTGGAGGTGGATCGTCAGAGGTTCTTCTGATCCTGTGGCTGTCTCGATACGAGCTTGTATGTCTCCTTCATCAAGGTGCCTCTTCGACTTTGTATAGGCAGGAGTCTGAGTAGTAGGATTCGACCCCTTTAAAGGGATAGATGTCGGCAAATTCTGTCCTCACGAAGCCGTGTTTGTCGATATATTTGAAGCCCTGGTGCAGCGTGGAAGGCACGATCATATAATCGTGTATCCACGGGCACCCCAAGTGGATGTTGTTAGAAGTGTCTGCATCTATGACGTAGCAGGTGACTTTAGATTGGAGATTGCCAATTTGACACTTCAGACGAATCCTTCCAATTAGGTAGCTCCTGCCCGAATTGAAACCGCTGATGGCGGTACTTGTGGGCATCAGACGATGCATTGGAATACGGAGATGATGTAGCAGACCCTTCGGGATAATGCTTATGGAAGAGCCAGGATCAATGTGCATCCGATCCACCTTTACGTTGCCGATATATCCAGTGTAGTATAGCGGGCGATCATGCAGGTTGGTTTTGATGAGCATGTCCTGCAGAGTGAAGTCAATGTTGGGCATCGCTCCCGTGCAGGCGCTGTCTTGAAGATCTGCAGGCGGGCTCTCTCCTGTGAGGTTGACCTGAGCCAGGTATGCATCGGCATTTTGGAGTGCATCGCTCAAAGCCGCACGGACATCCTTTGAGAGTCTCAGAAGCTCGTATAATGATAACTTGGCCGGCGTATTGGCCAATTGTGCCAAGATGTCAAAGTTGTAGGGCCTCGCCAGCCCCTGTGGTGTCTCTTTTCGGAGGGATTTGTCAAAGCGAGTCTCCTTCGGCCTAGGCTTGTCGGTCGTCGGAGGCTGAGCCGGTCCCGGAGCATCAGTTGTAGCGGGTTGATGATCTTTAGCCAGGTTGTCAGCCACAGGTTGGGATTGTGCCCCAGACCGCGTGACCACGGCTGTAGCTTCTTCGATATCTGCCGAGATTGTGCGGCAGGACCTGACTTTTCCACTCTTCTTCTTACGAATGGGAGATGGTGTAGGCTGAGTCACTTCTGATACCAAGTCTGGATGGACCCACATGACCTCTCCTCGTGATGTGGTGAGAGACACTAGACCAGCAGCCTGAACTCGGGGAGGTAGAAGATTAGCAATCTCTATTGTTGTTAGAGGGATGGGGACCACACCGTCTTGAGTTTCCGTCGGAGGAAAGCTGCCGAATTGTACTGACACCATATTGGATGCCATCGTTACCTCTTCGAAATTGATGGCCAGTGCATTCGAATCAATGAGATTTTGGATGTACCGTTTTAGTTGGTAGCAGTCGTGTGTGACATGGTGGACATAGCGGTGGTAATGGCAGTACTTTAGGTTCTCCATGTCCGCCTACTGTAGTTCCCGTCTTGGTGGAGGAAGCTGAATCCTGTCTCCTTGTATGAGCATGTCCAAGATGGGCTTGACGTGACCGTCTTCGAAGGAGTAAGTGATTTGCGGCCATTGTTTGTTTACCGTCTTTGGCTCAGGTTTTTGTGCTGTATCGGCCACCATAGCCTGCTTACCCCTGCTGTCCCGATTGTTAGAGGGGCTACCCCTATTGTCATTGTTAGGACGCTTGCCCTTGCTCTCTCCGTCTGCGATGTACAATCCCAATTGGCGAGCCTTCTTCAATCGTTCTTCGGCGCTTGTAGCACTGATGATAAACGTCTTCCAGTCCTTGAATTGACTTTCGCCCATCCAGAGACTGATTGTTGGGAGGAGTCTCTTTTGGCAAATTTCAATCAAGGAGGAATCCGGATTTTCAGAGGGCAACTTCATGGCGGTTTGGCGGAACCGCTCGATATAGTTTCTTGTCAGCTCTTTCTCCCCTTGGACGACGTCCATGAGGGTGGACATTGTGATGTCCTGCCCTACTTCGTAGAATCTCTCTAAGAACAAGCGTTTGAAGCCGGCGAAGGAGTGGATACAGTTGTCTGACAGGTTGTGATACCAGTCGAAGGCGACCCCTTCCAATGCCCCGATGAATAATCGTGTGAGAATAACATCGTTATGGGGTAGATGGTCGGTGGTGACCTCGAAGTAGGTGATGTACCGACTTGCTGAGGTCTTGCCATCGTAAGGATTGATATTGAACGGCTTATATCTTGGTGGGAATGGAACGTCCCTCCATACGGCAGGGTACGGTTGCCGTATTCTGAGATCTGGAGAATTTTCTCGAGCGTGGAGCATGGCTCGAAGCTCTTGGACCTCTCTTCTCGCTTTGCGGGCCTCATCCACGGCGGTAGGGGCCGTTGTTTTAGGAGGATCATTGCCCGGGTTCGGTGTCGCCGATTTCGAGTCCGCATTGACCGCAGGTCCCGTATTCGTTTGGTCAGGCGTCCTTTCTTGCAGAGTTGGAAGGACTACTTTGATCTCGTCTATAGACTTGACCAAGGCAAGCAATATGGCTTCGAGCGTGTCGATGCGTTGGCGATCACTGGAACTGCATTGGCTGCTGTCTGTCATAAATACCGTCTTCACATGAGAAGAGATGGACAGAGCGGTAGAGGAAGCGCCTTCTGAATCATACCCCTGTAGTGAGAAGTCATCGGGGTATGTGGGTATGTTCTCGTCTGGTTCAGACTCGGAAGGAACAGTACCCCCAGTCTCCGAATTTGCCTCGTCTTGGGAGTTGTGAACGTCCTCGAGGACATCGGGGTTTGCTGCATCTGATGGAAGAGTTGTCTCCCCCGGCTCGCCTTCTTAGAATATCGGATTGTTGTGGAGGTTTGGAGGAGTGCTACCCCCAGTCCCAGCAACCCCCTGTGTTGTGGCCGACGAACCTCCCACTATGGCAGATTTCGTCTTAGAGCGAGTACCTTGGAAAACTCCGGTGGTGGGCGCCCACTTGGACGACAGTCTTTTGGTCGAAGTGGTTGAAATTTTCGGGCTGGGAGCACTGGTCTTCTTCCCTCTCCCATCGGCGTGGACTTTCTGAGCAGAGTTACAGGAGACGACGGGAAGTGCCTCGTCTTCTGAAGACGGCGATTACAGTCTTTGAAAGACGGACTGCCGGTCTTCTTGCACCGATGCGTTATTGCAGCAGCAGTTGACGATGACTTGGGTGCAGTGGCGTCCATGGGAGGACTTTTTGCACCCCGATGTATTTTTCCTTTCCTTGCGTTTGTGGAGGATGACCTCACGCAAGTCAGATGGGTCTGGATCGACCATGTTTGCTCCTTGGATTTTGGAAGACTGTTGCGAACCTCTCTGTCCGTTTGCCGCCGGGGGCTGGACTCGAGTGGTTCTGTACAACTTCCCATCTGTGGCCCGCATAACGGTAGCAGGATGCTCGGATGGTCAGAGGCCAGATCAGCGGACCGAACTCGCCAAGCTCGTGCTGCCCTAGGCTTCTTCGTTCTAGTGCGTAAGGGCACATAGTAGGAAGAGTCTAGGTGATACTGGAGAGAGTCAGACATATCTTCTTGGGAGCATAAGAGATCAGGACCGTAAGACAGGCGGTCGAAGACAGAGCCGCGTGGAGTAGGCATCATACGGCTGTCATCAGTAGTCTTCATGCGGCTGGCAGACATAGCCGCATAGATTTTTTTCATGCGGCTGGGAGTCTCAGCCGCATGAGTTTTCTTTATGCGACTGGATGATCTGGCCGCATGAGCTTCCTGCATGTGGTTGGCAGATTTGGCCACAGGAGTGCTCGGCTTCTTCTTGGAGGGCATGGAATCACTTTTTGTCCCTACAAGTCCAGCATCGTAGTGCTTTCCTTTGTCAGACTTGGGGACAGCAGAGTGCTCTACGGCTCGAAGTGGAGCCGTATGAGAATCGTCTTCGTCGTCTTGGGTAACAGAGAGTACCCCGTCCAGAGCTTGCAGAGGAGCAAATAATTTTGGCCTCCACTCGCAGCGAGCTTTCTTTGTACGGGTTCGCTTCTGGACCGGGCCAACGCTTCCCTCAGAGGGCATTTCTTCAAACGCCTGTTGGTCGAAGCGGACGACCATCTTCTGTTGCGTGGAGCCAAGTTTGGCTGCATCCGATTGCGTCACCAACTCCTCAGCCGTGGAGAAGTTTGTCCCCAGCAGAGTCACCATCATGTTTACCATGAAATATAAAAGAGCAGAACAATTATCGAAGGACTGGACTTTTACTTTACGTTACAAACTCGCTTGTACAAAGAAAGCCTAGGGACGAAAGCCTAGGTACAACAGTCTAAGTACAATTGTTTATTTTAGATTCTGGGGGTGACGATAGAGGCTCGGGAAAGCGACGGCCGCTCTGCCTTACTCCTTGGACGATCGGTATGCAGCCTTGGCTCCAAAAGATTGCTCGGCGTTGAAGAAATGCTCTCTTTGCTCTCTTTCTGCTTTTTTTCTCTAAGTTTTCTGGTGCTCTCTGATCTCCAAAAAGGGTCCTCTCGCAAGGGAATGGCACCTTGCTATTTATAAGAAGGGAATACAATCATTAGGGTTTGCAATGATTGCCCCTTAGATTGGCGGCGGCCTGTTGATTGATCAATCTGGGCCATTAATCTTGAGTGTGGTAAATCTGGGCTATTTAGTGTAGATTGCACCAAATCCTATCAGTAATTAATGCTGATTGAAATAAATCTCCATGATGATGATTTGCTGATGTCTGCGAATCTGAATGAATAAATTTAATTCATTCTCCTGTCACGTGTCCCAAATTATTGGAATTTGACCCAATCTTTGATTGCAGTAAATCTGGGAAATTTATTGGCTTTATGACACGTATCCTGGAAGTCACTGAGCCGCATAAGGATTGGGCCGCATAAAGTTTGAGCCGCATAAGCCTGGCCACGTGTCAGGGCTGCTTGGGGAGTGGCCCCCGAATCTTTGAACCACATAATAATCTGGACCACATAACGGGTAGTGAGCAGCATGGAGATGGTCCTCTTGAGCCGTATAGGGCTGTTTCGATCTGGGCCGCATAGGCCAACTTCCACCTGGGCCGCATGGGGAGTCTCCGCTCGAGCCGCATATGACTGCCCACGTGTCTAGGCTGTGTGGCATTTTCTGGATCTCGAGGGGTTGTGCCAGAGATTTTCTTTGATTTCCTAGGAGTCTGTCATTATGACAGAGTCATAATTACCTCTTTGTGTCAGGCCTGTCGTTTCGTCAGAGCGGTCAGTCGTCAAAGTAATTAATGCAGTATAGGGCGGAGGGAAGAACTGTTTGCAAGCCACGTGTCTTCTCTTCTGAGCCGCATGGAATGTCTTGAGCCGCATAGTCCCTCGTGCCGCATGAATCTTTGAGCCGTATGGGCTATCTGAGCCGTATGGGGTTCCCTGGCCGTATGGATCTTTCTTTATTATTTTCCATGCTTGTACATAGACCAAATGACATGACGTGTAGCAATAGACTCTAAGAGGAGTGCGAAAAGATGTATGTTTCTAATCTTCTGGATGCATCTTAATTTGATTGTAGCCTAAGAATCCATCCATAAAAGACATTCGTTCAAATTTGCAGGTATTGTCAATCATGACATCAGTGATCGGAAGAGAAAATTCGTCTTTGGTACAAGCTTTATTAAGGTCTCTGAAATCAATGCGGACTCGGATCTTCCCTATTTTCTTCAAAACTGGGACAACATTAGCTACCCAGTCCGGATGTTGTTCTTCTCTGACAAAATCACAGGCGATGAGCTTCTTGACTTCAGCTTCTATGGTGTCCATCATGTCAGGTCAAAATCGACGTTGTTGTTTCTTGACTGACCTTGCATTCGGTATAATATTGAATTTATGGGTAGCAATCTGGGGATCTAATCCTAGCATGTCTTCATAGCTCCAGCGAATACATCAATGTATTCCCTAATAAGTTGGATCAGTTCTTGTTTATCCGCTTCATGGAGGCTTTTGCTGACGAATATTGGTCTTGGAAAGGTTTTGAAACTGCCAGTTTTCAAAAATGAGGATAATTTCGAACATTTGTAAAATTGATTATTTAATAATAGGTCTAAATCATGTTATTAATTTATTTGTGATTTTAATTATTTTAATTTAATTTAATTAGTGTTTAGTGATTTTGTTCTTTGGCTAGTGTAACCTTAGAGCTGCTTAGCCTAGAGACTAACCATGACCATGGAGGCCTAACCCATGTGACTAGATTAGCTAATTACCATTTTTTAGTCTAAGGATATTTTGGTCATTTTATGACTTTTGAATTATTTAGGATTTTGATTAATTGGTGAATTTTATATTATTTTAATAATATTTAAATTGATGTATTGTAATTTTGGTCATTTTTTATATTTTAATATTTTGGGAATTTTTATATTTTAATATTATATTTTTGGGTTTAGTTTGATCGGGTTTGAGTTTTGGCTCATTTCGACTTGTGTTAGTGACCCGGATAGCTTAGAACTCTAGTTGGGACCCAGAGTTTAGCTAGACATGGTCCATAAATCCCACTAATTAGTATAGTACATTTAGACAAATCCCACATGACTTAATTGGTCCATTTGGTTATCTAAACTTGACCCTTTTATCCCTAAACTTTCACATAAGACAAAATTGACTCAAAGGGGCCTTGGAGGGCATTTTGGATATTTGCCAAATGTCCCCAAAATCCCTTAAATTTGGCCGACAGCAAGGAGACCCCCTCTCCACTTCATTTTCTTCATATCTTGCTCTTCTTCTTCTTCTTTGAGAGTTCCTTCCCAAACCAAGCCAAAACCCTTTGATTTCAAGCCTAAAGTAAGTCAAATCTCTTTCATTTCTCTAGAACTCTCTCTATTCTTGGTGCTAACCCTTGTTCATCTCTCCTGTGTGGATTTTATCTAGGTAGAGCCTAGCATGGAGGGGTTGGAAGCATAGATTTGGCTCTTCATCCAAAAAAAAACCAATTTTGGGGCTTTTCTTTGAAATTCCAACTCCCAAGAGGTAAATCCTAACTCTAACTCTTGTAATTGCTCCTAATTAGTGTCATTTGCATATTAGAGGATGCCTGAGGTGTAGGATAACCCGTTAGAAGTGGTTTGGAACCCATTGGACGCAATTTGGGACTTTTGACCTAGGTTTAATACCAATTTTAGGGAAAACCCTAAATTTACCTATTTGGGTGTTGTCCTAGCCTAATTAGACCTAATTAGGTTAGTTTGGGTGAGATGAGGCTAGGTACGCATCCATATTTGGATACGTGGGGTCGTTTTACGAGAAATCATAAAAATAAGCTTTTTTGGGGTTTTCGGGTTCCAACACACGGGTAACTTTTTGCACCGACACTAGAATCGACAAATTAGTACTTAGAATAGGTTCTAATCATTATTTAGAACTCGTGGGTAGAGTTTGGGTCGAATCCGGATAGGTTTGGTGTCCGTATCATGCGGTATCGCGAATCGGACACCCCGGAGTAGCCAGAATGGCCATTTGGCCATTCGGGCCTGGTTTTCCATTTCCGCTCGCGTGTGCGAGTTAGATTGCTTGTGTGGGGCACGTGTCTAGGCCCTAGAGGGTAGAATTGCAAAGATTTGGGTATTCGGATAAGGTTTTGGGTCGTTTAGGAGTATATGTATATGTGTATGTGTATGTGTGTTTGTGGTGGTAGTGGTGGTGTTGGTAGCGTGTGTGTGGTGGTAGTGGTGGTGTTGGTAGTATTCATGTATGTATGTATGTATGTGTGTGTGTGGGTGTTCATGGATAGATAGATAGATAGATAGATAGATAGATAGATAGATAGATAGATAGATAGATAGATAGATAGATAGATAGATAGATAGATAGATAGATAGAGGGATGAATGAATTAGTGAATTGATGAATGGATGGATGAATGAATGAATGATTGAAGTAATGAATGAATAGAGGGATAGAGGAGTAGAGAGTGGCGAAGAGGGGACTGCAGCCACAACAGAAGGGAGGGGAGAGCTGTTGCCCTCCACAGCAGCAGCAGAAATCAGCAACAGCAGCAGTTTTCAGCAGTAGTAGCAGCTGCTAGAAGCAGCCTCTTATTTTGCCCCCAATTGACCCCCATATATACCCCCTATATCCACTATATAACCCACTATATGACCCTAAAATTTTTGAGTGTTAGAGTGGTGTTTGATGGTTAGAAAGTTAGTGGGTTGAGTGGTAGAAACTAAAATAAGTTCACATGTTAGTAGATAGGTAATATGTTAGAAGTTAGATTTGAGTTGAGTTTGGATATTAGAGTTAGTGTTAGTGACTTGGTATTAGGATACCAAGTTAGGATTTGAGTTTAGAGTACTAGTTAGAGTTGAGTAGAGTGGTAATTTAGGATACCAACCCGGTATCTCAAAGTTACCCTTTTACCTTCAAGATAATAGGATGTTTACCTTTTTAACAATTAGGGTATCAAGATACCATGGTACGGTATCGAGATACTAGGGTAAGTGTTAGAATACCTTGGTAGGGTATTGAGGGATATGTAGAGTAAGGGTAAAGTAGGCAAGGGTATCGGTTAGAGGCTAAGGTAATAAGTTTACCTTGGTAAGGTAATGGGATAGAGTTAAGGTAATACCTTAGAACTAAGATATGAGATAATATGTTTAAGTTATGGTTAGTATTAGGATAGCTTGGTTAGTAACGGTTAGGAATAGGGTAAGTGACTTAGGGTTGGCCCTGTTTGACCATGGTTGACCGTTTTGACTAAAATTCAAGAAAAAGTCAACTTTAGCCAAAAATTGACCAAAACTTGACCAGAGTTGACCAGTTGACCAAAAGTCAACTGTGAGTCAACCATTGACCTAGTTTCACCTAGAGTAGACTATGAGTTGACCGGTTGACCAAAAGTCAACTGTAAGTCAACTTTTGACTTAAATCGACCTAGATTAACTTTGTTTGACTTGCCTTGACCTAGTTTGACTTTGTTAGGTCTAGTATGACTTAGATTGACTTTGTATAATCTAGATTGACTTAGATTGACTTAGATTGACCTTGTTTGACTTAGATTGACTTAGATTGACCTAGTGTGACTTAGTTTGGCTTGGTGTGACTTAGTATGACTGAGTTTGACCTAGATTGCATAACATATACTAGAAATTATGCCATACACTGTTAAACCATAATTAACTCATGATATCTCATCTTTAGGTCTATGATTTTACTCTGAGCAAGATTACACAGTTGATATATTTCCATCGGATCTCAGGAGAGTACATTCTCTGATAGTATTTCTGTTTTATGATATCGTCTATGTTTCTTGTATTTAGAGTAGATATCCTCGTTCTTTTGTCACATTGTTCACACGAATTGGTATTTGTCTGGATCCCGTCATGAGACGTTATTCCTTGTATTCCTTGGTATTATTGACACAAAGTCACAGTCAACCAAATATTGATAACATTGACTAAATAATACTTGTAATAATTCAATACGACATACGACGTCTACATCAAGCTCAAGTCAGAAGACAGCTCAGTCTCTGTTTTTCAGTTATATATGAGTCTGTATTTTACACTTTTATTGAGTCTAGACTGTTGTAAACTGGGTCATGCTGAGCTCTTGAGACTTGACCAAAAGCCTACCCAAATCCATAAACTCCACCATCCAGAAATAAGCCCACAGATCCCCAAGAACCAGTTCTGTGCTCTGGAGACAGAGTTCGGACCGAACTCTGCCTCCATACAGAGTTCGGGCCGAACTCTGTCCCCTAAAAATCAGCAACCTTAATTTTAGGGTTAGCTGGTTGCTAGTTGTCCAACGGCCAAATATTTGAAATTTTCTACCCGAATTCTGGCCGAATTCTGCCAACAAAAACCCTATAAATAGGCCAAGAATTCTCTCATTTCAAATCATCCAATCTTCTCTTCTCTTCTCTTCTCTCTTAAAGCTCAGATAAGCCATATCCTTCCCATCTACTAGCCACAAGCTTCCTAAGTCTCGAGTGCTCAGCATCTCTCAGTTAGGAGTCTTGTGCAAGAGTTGAAGAAGTCGCTTAGAAAATTCTGAGCAAATCGCCACTACGATCCTCTGTAAGAAGTTGACGTGCTCTTCTGAAGAAAAGGCACGGGTTGTGAACTACTATTTCACAAATAGTGGATTTAATCCTGAGCTAGAGTTCTCAGGCCTGGACTAGTCCTCCACGAGGGAAACCAGGTTAAAATCGGCTGTGTTTGCGTATGCGCTCTTGATTCTCACTTTAAATTCCGTATTTACTTTGATTAGTTTTATTTGTGATAGAGTTATTTTTTAAGTGGATATTATCTCTATATACTCTATTCACCCCTCTCTAGAGTTGCCATCTGTTCTTCAATTGGTAGAGCTTTGTTCTCTTTACAAGGATTTATATCCTAGAGCTGATCCATGGCAACCACACAATCCTTGATTTCCAATCACGGTGAAGGACAGTCCACTAATAGGCCTCCCCTATTCGATGGAACTAACTACACGTATTGGAAAACAAGGATGAGTTTTTATCTCAAGTCTCTAGACTTTGACCTGTGGACTATCGTCACTGACGGTGACAAAAAGCCCGCCAGAATAGTTGTCAACGGTGATCTCATTGAGAAATCACATGACAAATATTCTGACGAGGAGAAGAAACAGGCAAGTCTAGACGCAAGAGCCATTAATGCTTTATTCTGTGCTATAGACAGGAATGAGTTCAACAGGGTATCCACATGCACCACATCCCACGAAGTATGGAAGCTTCTAGAAGTGACGCATGAAGGAACCACCCAAGTCAAGGAATCAAAAATAAGCCGTCTCACTCAAGAATACGAGGCTTTCAAGATGAAGCCAAACGAGACGATTACGCAAATGTTCACAAGATTCTTCGACATCATCAACCCCCTGTCCTCGCTTGGGAAGCAATATTCAAATCACGAGAAGATTCGCAAGCTACTTAGGGGGCTACCAAAAATTTGGAACCCTAAGGTGACAGCCATCATAAAAGGAAACGATCTACAACCATGTCCATGGAGACCTTGATGGGAAAGCTAATGACTCATGAGCTTGACCTCAAGGACTTCGAAGAACCTGCTCCTAAGGCTAAGGAGATCGCATTCAAAGTTTACCGACGGAGGGCTGAACCCGAAGAGACGGATGACGACAACTCAGAAGATGATGATCAAGCCCTCATGGTTCGCAACTTCAAGAAATTCCTTCGCTTCAACCGAAAAAAGAAGGAACCACAAGAAGATGGTGAAGAAGAGCCAACATGCTATGGTTGCAAGAAGACTGGACACGTCCGAAAAGATTGTCCATTCTTGAAGAAGAGCAACCGCTATGAGAAGCCATACAAGAAGACTTCATCAAAAAAATATGCCAACACAAGTATTTGGCATGAAAGCGAAGCTAGTGACTCCGAGGAAGAAAAGGACTCTCCTCAAGATACGGCTAATGTGTGCCTAATGGCAACATCCGATAAGGTATCAAACGAAACTCTTGATGACTTCTCTTTTGATGAACTTGGCGATGCTTTCACCGATTTACTCGATGATCACAAAAAGATCATTGGTAAATACAAACACGCCAAGGACAAAATCAAAAGTCATGAAGTCAAAATTCAAAGACTTTCTCTATTACTTGATAACATTAGAGACACTTCACCCACGGATGTCACAGATGAAGTATCGAAGCTTAAACTAAGTCTTCATGATGCTGAAACACGTATTGAGCAACAAACACAAGAAATCACAACACTCAACACGATGCTTGCTGAAGAAAAGAGTAGACACAAGATTTCAATGACTAAGATATATAGCTTAAATGCTAAGGTCACTGAACTGCAGGCTGTCTCTAAGAGATTAGAGACTAGATTGGGAAAACAGGTTGTTCAACCTCAAACCCAATCTCATGAGACACCCACAAAGCATAACACTCCTCATGCTAGTCATCCGCATCATCCATCTACTACACATAATCATGCTTTCGTATACACACAATTTCATAAAGGACACAAACCACATACACGTAGAAATAATTATCATATGTCACAAAATCATCATGCTACACACAGTCATCATCATGTTGCACAAAGACACAATCAACATCACTCCACATATAGACAATCTCATCATGCCATGACATATAGACAATCTCACCATGCCATGCCATATAGACAGTCTCACCATGGCATGCCATATAGACAAACTCATCATGCCATGCCATATAGACAAACTCATCATGCCATGCCATATAGACAATCTCATCATGCCTTCCATTTCAACATCATCACCATGATGGATCTAAATATCATCAATATTCTTATAGACATCATCAGCATGCTCCAAATGTGAATAGAAATGCTACATGCACTTATTGTGGTCTACATGGACACATATCACCACAATGTAGAATCAGAAGATTATTTGATAAAAAGATATATACATGGTTTCCAAAAACAAACTTTTCAGGACCCTCAAGAACTTGGGTACTAAAGGTCACATCTACTCTTGATGTAGGTGGACCTTCCCTCCTCAACTAAGAGTAAGTGGATTCTCGATAGTGGATGCTCGCGGCACATGACGGGAGACGTACATCTTTTCGCATCACTATCGATGAAGAGAGAAGGATACGTATCCTTCGGAAATAACCTAAAAGGTTATATTATAGGTAATGGTATTATTGGCTATCCTCCCTCTCCCGTAATAAAGGATGTCTGCCTAGTGACCGAGTTAAAGCATAACTTGCTCAGCATCAGTCATCTTACTGACCATGGTTATGACATTAACTTTGGACAAAACTAATGCCTTATCTATGATAGGTCAACAGGAGACATTGCTTTTGAAGGGGTAAGAGAGGACAATATTTATATTTTCTATTTGTCTTTAGATACTAACCTTGCAGGTATATGCCTATATGCTCACAAAGATGAACGGTAACTATGGCATCAGCGTCTTGGTCATGCCAACATGGATAATATATCCAGGCTATCAACCAAGAAGCTAGTTAGAGGCTTGCCCGACATCACATTCAAAAAGGATACCGTATGTGCCAAATGTGAGTTGAACAAGGCAACCAAATCATCTTTCCATTCCATAAACTCTGTAAGTACTACTAGACCCCTGCAACTACTCCATATGGATTTATTTGGGCCTAGTAGAGTAGCCAGTCTTGGCGGTAAACTCTATGCCTTTGTTATTGTTGATGATTTTTCAAGATTTACTTGGGTTTTCTTTCTTGCAAATAAAAGTAATGCTATTTCGATTTTCAAGATTTTTGTCAAGAAAGTTCAAAACGAAAAAGGCTACATGATTACTCGAATCCGAAGTGATCATTGAGGCGAATTCAAAAATTCTGATTTTGAAAGGTTTTGTGATTCCAATGGTTTTGATCATGAGTTTTCTTGTCCAAGAACTCCTCAACAAAATGGTGTTGTGGAGCGGAAGAATAGGACTCTTGGCGATATGGCTAGAGTCATGTTGAATAAGTTTTCACTTCCGAAATACTTTTGGGCTGAAGCTGTCAGTACAGCATGCCACATTTTAAATAGGGTACTTATTCGTCCTATTACGAAAAAGACACCCTATGAGCTTTGGTTTGGGAGAACCCCAAATATTTCTTATTTTAGAGTTTTTGGATGTAGATGCTTTATCCTTAACACCAAAGACAACTTAGGCAAATTTGATGCCAAAGCTGACGATGGTATTTTTCTTGGCTATACGGCCAAGAGTAAGGGATATAGAGTTTTTAACAAACGCTCCTTAATTGTGGAAGAGTCTACAAATGTGACTTTTGATGAAGATAACAGTGCAGCAGCTACTCTTGATGATGATGTTGAGCCATCAACGTCTACTCCAATGAACACCACCACCGAAACAAATTCTCTGGAAAGCTTGCCTAAGAAATTCTCTTTCAAGCCATCACATCCAGAAAATTTGGTAATCGGTGAGATTTCACGAGAAGTAACTACTAGATCATCATTAAGAGACTCTATTGCTAGCACTGCCTTTATTTCATAAATTGAGCCTAAAAACATTTCTGAAGCTTTCAATGATGAATTTTGGATTTCTGCTATGCAAGAAGAACTCAACCAATTCGAGAGGAGCCAAGTATGGGAACTCATTCCTAGACAGGCAAATCACTCGATTATTGGTACTAAATGGGTTTTTAGAAACAAAGTAAATGAAGATGGTTCTGTCACACGCAACAAAGCTCGTCTAGTAGCCCAAGGATACAACCAAGAGGAAGGTATCGACTACGATGAGACATATGCTCCTGTTGCTAGATTAGAATCCATTCGGATGCTTTGTACATATGCTAATTTTCAAAATTTCAAACTATTTCAAATGGATGTTAAAAGTGCTTTCTTGAATGGTTTTATTAAGGAGGAAGTTTATGTTAAACAACCCCCTGGCATTGAAAATCATAAATTTCCCGACCACGTGTTCAAGCTAAAGAAAGCGTTGTACGGCCTCAAACAAGCCCCTAGAGCTTGGTATGAACGGCTAAGCAACTTCTTGCTTGAGAAAGGTTTTTCAAAAGGGAAAATTGATACTACACTTTTCATAAAGTCTTTGAAGGACACTATTCTTTTAGTTCAAATTTATGTAGACTATATTATTTTTGGTTCTACTGATGAAACCCTTTGTCAAGATTTTGCCAAGTGTATGCAGACCGAGTTTGAGATGAGCATGATGGGAGAGCTCAACTACTTTCTTGGGCTGTAAGTCAAACAAATGTCAAATGGAACCTTCATCTGTCAGTCGAAGTATACAAAGGACATGCTGAAGAAATTCGACCTTGATAATGTTAAACCAATCAGCACTCCTATGGCTACTTCAACCAAACTAGAACCAGATGAGAGCGGCAAACCAGTAGATCAACGTAAGTATCGAGGTATGATAGGCAGCCTACTTTATCTTACTGCTAGTCGCCTTGATATAATGTTTAGCGTTTGCCTGTGTGCTAGATATCAAGCAAATCCTAAGGAATCGCACATGACCGCAGTTAAGCGTATCTTCAGATACCTTAAGGATACTGTTACAGTGGGCCTATGGTATCCCAAGTCAACATCATTTGACCTCATTGGTTATTCTGATGCTGATTTTGCTGGATACAAGGTCGACCGTAAAAGTACGAGCGGTACGTGCCATTTATTAGGAAAGGCTTTAGTCTCTTGGTTTAGCAAGAAGCAGAATTCTGTTGTACTATCCACAACAGAAGCTGAATACATCGCAGCTGGGCGTTGTTGTGCACAAATTCTGTGGATGAAGCAAACCCTTGAAGACTACAATCTATCTTTTATACACATTCCAATATTCTATGACAATACTAGTGCTATAAACTTGACTAAGAACCCTATCTGTCACTCACGCACAAAACACATTGAAATTAGATACCACTTTTTGCGTGATCATCAGCAAAATGGCACGATTAACTTAGAGTTTATTGACACTGATCATCAACTAGCAGACTTCTTTACTAAGCCATTATCCGAAGAGCGCTTCAATTTCCTTTGTCGTGAACTTGGAATTTTAGATGAAGCTGTCATAAATTAAAACTCACCTGCGTAAATATCGATTATATTATGATTCTCTTACGATGAACTTGCTATGGGTACAAGCCGAAAGGGCCCTTCTGACAACAAGGCGTAAAAGCCTAAGCGACACGGTGCACTAGTCCACAGGACCACCGCTAGCTGGGATCCGGCCCCTGCAGCTAACCCATGGCAACTTCAAACTATTGAATTATGATATCTTTCCTTGTTTATTATATGGTTCGTTTTGATTTCTTACTGCTGACACACTATTTTTCAATTTCATCCTGCTATTATTCTACTTCTCTATCTAATTGATTGAATCTTTCAAGCTATTTTGTCCTCATATCTTACTTGATTTCCCTTACTTAACCATTTTTCCATTATCTAGCCTAATTTCAGTTCTGGAACAAAGACCCAAAACTCGGGCCGAACTCTGCCCCCAACAGAGTTCGGGCCGAGTACGGTCCCTCTGTTCCAGAATCGGAAACAGCTCCAGCCGTTTGATCAAATGAGATCCTATTGTCAAAATTAAACCCGACTAAGAGAAACCCTTACCTATATTTCGGTTTCTCTTCTCCTTCCTTCATTCTTACCACCTCCTTTACTTCTCTACCACTATTTTCTCAAACCCTAACCCTAGTTTTCTCTCCATAGTGATCCATCTTTCACCAAAATCAAGGAGAAAGGCTATTTTCTCATTCTCTTTCACTGTTCATCGTCTATTTGAGGTATAACTCACTCTCCTTCTCTATTTTAATTTCTCTATTTTGTGCAATGGCTTCTCGCTTGCCCAACCATGGGAAGAGATCTCGGACCGAGGGTGCATCCTCGTCGAGTGCTCCTCCTCCTGTTGAGCAACTCGTTGAACAACTACAACCACCTCATCCGTTGTTCAACCCTTCACGTCCTCGTGACCCTAATACCTATGACGACCGAATCTTTGTGTCATTAGACGCGTCCAACGATTGGTTTAGTGACTTTCGGACCCGTCCGGTGTTTTCGGGACACCCCATAAACTTCACAATCTTTTCACAATATGAATCTATATTTCGTGATCTTTTCATTGATGCCCTAGTTGCTACAAATTTTGTCATCTATCGTAGCGCTATACAAATGTTCTATTGCAACTTAACTTTTGATGACACTCACATTTACTCACGAGTTGCGGGCATCGATATCGCCTTTGCTGATTCAGATTTGGTCGAATATCTTGATCTTCAAGAGCCCAATTCTTGGAAAAAGCTAGTTGAAGCTCGGTCGTTCCGTTTTCCCGACGGGACTTCCCTTGAAAGCTTCAAGGACGACCTGTGTACTACGAACACACGTCCTCGCAAGCTTATGGCTAAATATCTAAATCCATATTTCTATGAACTTCATCGGATTGTTTTTAATACCATTCTACCCAAAGCAGGTTCTACCGATGAAATTACATATTTTGAAATATCAGCTTTGTATCATCTCCACTTCTGTGTTCCTTTCAATCTTCCACGTACCATGATGGACTGGATGATTAACTGTAGGAAGAAACCACGAGCCCTGGTTTATCCCTTGTATCTTCCTATGGTCCTTCGTGCTTTCATTGTCCCTCTTCATAATTGTCCTTTCTTGCATGCTCCTGCCTTCCTATCTAAGGCACAACGACTTCAGGCAGTCGTAGCCTCTCCTGCCACTTCTGAGCATTCTGATGATGAGGAGCTCGACGCCCCTCCACTTGGACAGGATGCGCCACCTCCTCT
Organism: Iris pallida; assembly: GCA_029216955.1. Taxonomy (NCBI): domain Eukaryota; kingdom Viridiplantae; phylum Streptophyta; class Magnoliopsida; order Asparagales; family Iridaceae; genus Iris; species Iris pallida. The sequence goes on along the minus strand of JANAVB010028000.1, from coordinate 2,051,386 downwards.
TGCTACTCTTGACTCTATCCAGACCATGCTCCGAGATCGCTTCGCCTTAGAGGACGATCGCTGGACTCAGATGGACTACCGTACTACCCTGCAGATGAGTGCCCTCAGCAACTCGCTGCACGATATTCGGTATTCTATGTCCCGTCATCCTTCTATGCCCATTCCCATGGAGCAGGATCCCGGTCGCGAGGGATATCGCATTGACGATCCCTGGGTCATGCGCTACCTGGATCCGGATGCTGCTATTGTGGACCCCAGCCGTTCCTTCACTGATCCTTCTGACTCCGCTGGGCCTTCTCGTGCTCCATGATGGAGATGGCTTCTACTTGATGATGCTGCTGCTGATCGTAGTTTATGTTTTATGCTTTCTAGTATTTTAGTTGGATTTATGTACTTGGTTTATCAGTACTCTTTATGTTTTAGTTGTGATGACTCTTATATGCTCTAGTTATGAGTTGTGACTCTTATGTCTCTGGTCGTTCTATTATTCTTATACATTTGCTTATTCTGTTAGTTAATATGATGTTTCTTCTCTTTTGGTGTGTTTGCCCATTATTACTTGTTTATTATTGCTAAATGCCAAAAGGGGAAGGGATATGTATATTCTGTGTATATTTTTGGTATATGTGCTTTTTGGTGCTTTTGGGAGATATTCCTTATCAGGCCAACAGGTTTAAAAAGCATTATTTACGGGGGAGCTATCTCGTTTAGACGTATTATTTACGGGGGAGCAATCTCGTTTAGCTCGGCACTGATTATGGGGGAGCTATGTTGTGTCCAGGGATGAATATTGAATATACAGTTATTATTTTGTCAATTATTAATATGGGGGAGATTGTTGACACAAAGTCACAGTCAACCAAATATTGATAACATTGACTAAATAATACTTGTAATAATTCAATACGACACACGACGTCTACATCAAGCTCAAGTCAGAAGACATCTCAGTCTCTGTTTTTCAGTTATATATGAGTCTGTATTTTACACTTTTATTGAGTCTAGACTATTGTAAACTGGGTCATGCTGAGCTCTTGAGACTTGACCAAAAGCCTACCCAAATCCATAAACTCCACCATCCAGAAATAAGCCCACAGATCCCCAAGAACCAGTTCTGTGCTCTGGAGACAGAGTTCGGGCCGAACTCTGCCTCCACACAGAGTTCGGGCCGAACTCTGTCCCCTAAAAATCAGCAACCTTAATTTTAGGGTTAGCTGGTTGCTAGTTGTCCAACGGCCAAATATTTAAAATTTCCTACCCGAATTCTGGCCGAATTTTGCCTACAAAAACCCTATAAATAGGCCAAGAATTCTCTCATTTCAAATCATCCAATCTTCTCTTCTCTTCTCTCTTAAAGCTCAGATAAGCCATATCCTTTCCATCTACTAGCCACAAGCTTCCTAAGTCTCGAGTGCTCAGCATCTCTCAGTTAGGAGTCTTGTGCAAGAGTTGAAGAAGTCGCTTGGAAAATTCTAAGCAAATCGCCACTACGATCCTCTGTAAGAAGTTGACGTGCTCTTCTGAAGAAAAGGCACGGGTTGTAAACTACTATTTCACAAATAGTGGATTTAATCCTGAGCTAGAGTTCTCAGGCCTGGACTAGTCCTCCACGAGGGAAACCAGGTTAAAATCGGCTGTGTTTGCGTATGCTCTCTTGATTCTCACTTTAAATTCCGTATTTACTCTAATTAGTTTTATTTGTGATAGAGTTATTATTTAAGTGGATATTATCTCTATATACTCTATTCACCCCCTTCTAGAGTTGCCATCTGTTCTTCAGGTATAACCTGTGTAAGTTTTTCCTGTGCATTGTCTAGACACGATTCCTGCGAAGGCTCGCTACCTCCTTGGAGAATCATGTGCCATGACATGTCATTACTGGATCCACTTTACTGGTCGGGGATGGGGGTACTTAGCGTATATATGTGATCATTTTTTCTCCTGTGATTCATGTTCCCTGAGAGTGTTAGCCATATACTTCACGTATGACTAGCCAGGCCCTTTTTCTCCTATGCAACCTAAGCCGATCATATGTTGAAACTAATACTAAACTCACATAGATATAGTTCCAAATTTTTGTACATGATATATACTATTTTCTTGTTCTTACATTTAGTTACAGTCTTGATATGCCTTACCATGATTCATGTACACATTATTTTACCTTGTATATTCTCTCTATTTACTGCTACATTTTCAATATCGTCTAACTAGAACTGTTATTTGAGATTTGTGCTCGTTCCATCCTGACTGGATATGTTGACAAAATTTTACAGATTATGGCAAGGACAAGTGTCCTACCTACTACGGTCCTCATGACATAGTTGGCCTAGATTTGGAGACCCTAGTTCAGCAAGGGTTAGCTCCAGCCGATAGGGCTTTAGAGTAGCTTAGCTGGTTTAGTTTGGTACTGGACTTTGTCTCCAGATTACATTTTGGCTTGTTATTATTTTAGTATTGTATTGAGATTGTTGACTCTAGACTTGTATTATTTCTGTGTTGGATCTTCTGGATGACAATTCATATTTTGTTGTCTTTATCTTTCGGTATTATATATATCTTTCTTAGAGTTTGATTGAGTATATTATATTGTCATTACTTGTCCTCCATTCGGAGTTGACCATTCTCGACAGGTTTTGATATTATAATTGTTGTTAGATAGTAGACCTAGACAGCGTTCTACGTTGTTTCTGTGATGTAGGCTGGGATGCTGTCACGCACTCATGCCCTTACTCCGGGTGCGGGTCGTGATAGGTTTTGTCTCCAACATCGACTTGAACCAACTGATCTTCAGTAGGTGGTTCACGTTGCTTGAAGCGAAGCTCCCATTGAGTATCCATCCTTTCGGCCCAAGGATCAGATTCAAAGGCTTCGGCAAAGTCTTCGTCGTCTTCCGAGAACTCGGCAGTTACCATATTGTAATATAGGGTCACTCGATGGACGTGCCTTACATTGGTGTCTGAATTCCATAAAACAGAATCAGAAGAGTTAGATCATTTTTCTTCATCAAATTGGGAGGTTTTTGGAGTTCGAATTAGCGAGGTATAATCCAATCCCCGCTTCATTTTGTTATAATATTGTTGTGACTTTCCTTTTGGAGCATGGATACGAATAGGAGTTTGCCTTCCTTTACCGTCATTAAGACCAGCTTTAAAATTATAGCCCATCTTTTGAATGATATCTTTTGATTGTTGACTATAACGAAGTAGTTGAAGTCTTCCGTTATCGTGATTTTCTTTTTCACTATCGGGCGTGATCTTCTGTTATATTCCTTTACTAAAAAGTATAGAAAATTCATCTTTCTTCCTGGAAGGAACTAAGAAGAAGGAGTCCTGCATTGGTTCGAGCGATACTTCATCTTGGAGAGGTTGAACTGCTCCTATGGTAAGTGGTTCGAAGTTATCTAGCATTTCTAAATAACATCGAGCATAATAAAAAATATTAGTATACTATAAAGGAGATGCTACTTTATTGATTTGTAGGTCATCATTTATAACAGGATTCTCAGTCTTAACAGAAGGCTTGGTAAGGTTGATAACCAGAGGAGGAGAAGGTGGATTTTTGGCCTTAACAGAAGGCTTAGTAAGGTTGATAATCAGTGGAGGACAAGGAGAATGTTTGTTACGACGAAGGTCAATAACATGAGGCTCAGAAGAGGTGAGCTCCCTTTGTTCCCTTTCTACAATAGGAAGCTGTTTGTTATGAGAGGAAAGATGGATAGTCAATATCTGAGAAGAAGAGGGATGAGTAGTATGTCCTTTGACGGTGATTATGAGAACATCTTTTGAAGTATCTTTCTGATCTTCCTCACTATCCATCGCTAATAGAACTTTTATGAACTCTTCCTTGTACATCCGAGAATCAGTACAATATGCTTCAATGCCCCTGAAAGGATTTAGGTCAGCTACTTTCTTTTAGACCTCTCCATTGATGTCTACATATTTGAAGCATTCTCTACAAGAAAAAAGACGATTCTTGACGGTTTATAAGTTGACGATCGTCAAAAGTCGTCAACAATAGTGGTTTTCTTGACGCATTTAGGCTTACGTCAAGAGAGGCCCTTTTATTTGTAAATTAGCAATTTTATACCATGTATGTTGAAGGTTTCGGAGGATCCGTCAAGAAACAACAATTTATTTATTGACAGTTTTGGTGATAACCGTCAAGTAATGTATGTGCCAAAAACTTAGCAAGATTTTTTCAACTGCCATTTTAGTAAATTTTTCAAAATTTCTATATGTGTTGATGGTTGTGGTTCCTTTTAATGGATGAACCCAGCAAACTTTCTCCCGATTGTCCCCTTCCTTTCCTCCTCTCTTCCTAACTTTTTTCTCCTTCAGAGAGAGCCCCCCACTTCTCTCCTCTAAAGAGCCCCCACTCCTCTCCGCTTTCACCACCCTAAGAGAGAAACCCTAACCCTAGTTTTCTCTACAAATTTGGATGCTCTATGGTGGGCCAGGAGAAAATAGAGAAACCCTAACCCTAACCCTAGTTCTTTGACCTAGCCCCTGGAGAGGAACTAGACCAGGGTCGGCTGCCGCCCGGACAGCTCCCGCGTCGCCGCCGTCCGGCTCCCGCGTTGCCACCGTTCGGCTCCCCGACGCCCGCCTGGGCGGCGCCCTTCCCCCGCCGCTCTCAGCTGGCTCACCACTGGTGAGGCCTGGCGGCGGAGGCCATGTCGGAGAGCCACCTAGAGGAGGTGAAAAGGATGGTGGAGGAGTACAGGAGGCCGCTGGTAAGGCTCGGAGGCACGGGCCTGACGGTGCCGATGGTGGCGGCTGCCGCCGAGGTCAGGGTCGAGCTGGAGGAATCGGCCCGGACCGGAGTGAAGGCGAGCAGCGACTGGGTCATGATGAGCATGTGCATGGGGAATAACAGCTACGGCGTGACCACCGGCTTTGGCGCCACGTCCCTCCGGAGGACCAAGCAGGGGGAGCCCTACAGAAGGAGCTCATTTGGTTGGAGACCACTCTGAATCCACATCGGAGAAGGAGTTCTGCTTGAAGTCCAAGTCGACCATTGGCGTCGAGTTCGCCACCAGGACCGTCCATGTCAAGATCTATTCGGTTCTTCACCCCGTCTTCAATTTCTTAATTAATTGCCCATTTTTTCTACAATTAGTAACTAGAATTATGCATTCATTCCATTTAAAGAAGAATTATCATACTGCCATATGAAATCAAGTTCTAGAACTGCTGAAGTTCTAAAAGGATTTGAAAATATTGAAGTCTGATCATTCAACTCATCAGAAACAGCAATATTAGCATTTAAGTCATCAAGCAGGGGAGTTATTGAAACTTCAGCTGGTTGGATGGCTTGCAATCCCAAATCCATGGAATTCTCTGTTTTGCTAGGATATCTGATGATATCTCATTTCTTAGGAACTTCCACCTTATTTTGTGGAAAATATTAGATAAGATAGCATAATGTGAATCCAACTTGAAGTTCCTTTTCATATATTTGTTAAGAGTTGTTAGATTAGTTAGTAGTTAGAGTCTCTATTTTTGTATCTCTATACTTAGCACCTTGTGTGCTCCTACTGTCCCACCTTTTCAAAATTTCCTAAAACCTAATTCTCCATTTTTTTTCGTTTCGTCAAATGCTAGTCATATCCATTTAATGATTTTTTATCAGTTTTTTGTTGTGTTCTGTTTTATGTTAGCTAAGGAAGTTGTTCTTTTTTGTATAGAGGTTAATTGATGATGAAGTAGAAAAAGTCAAAAGCTTTCCTATGGAAGCAACCGTTCCATTCAGAGAAAGGCTTAAAATTCTTGGTCGTATCGCAAATGTTGAGGATCTTCCGTTAAATGCAACAGAAAAAGCACTTATGCATAAGTACAACGAAAAGCATGTGCTATCTCATCCTCAGCATGAATTCTACACTGTAAGTTTGTATTTATTTTGTGACTTCCGTATAAGATTTTAGTTTTAGTATCAACAAATAAGTTTATTTTTGGATCCATATGTTGATAATCAGTTTTCTAATTTTTTTTATTTCCAAACCTTGCATAAGGGGTTTCTCAAGGATGTTACAATACAAATGGAGTTCACAAGTAATTATTAAGAATTGTGTGAATGCTAATTACATAACGCAGTACGGCATGGTAGCTATGCAATGTAACTATAGGGTAAGTTCAGGGCTGGTAGAAAAATTTGTAAATTTTAACAAACTCCCGAGCTGCTATCACTGCTCTTTCACTATTGCATTTAGACTTCTTTTGGTTGCTATGTTACAATTTTCAAGGTAAAGATTGGCGTAGACCTATATTTCTACCTGCCTTCAGATCAGTCTTTTCAAGAGTCGAAAGAAAGTATCCATTCCCTATCGAACTTAGTTGATACTTCAAACCAAGCCTATCATATATGCTTACACTCCAGAATGTACAAACTATGTCATAGATCATGTTATGTAACAAGTTTCATTAGTAGCATGAATTTCTCATTGTACGTACTATCATAGTTTTATTTTTCTGAGCACAAGGACAGCTCCGACTGCTGCACCCCTAACTTGAGGCTACCCCTTTCCTATAGTACTTAACTGACATTATTATGCTCACAATGTTGAGGATCTTATATTATGGAACTGTTACTTCATAAGGACCCATCTTGCTCATAAAGGTCAGGAAATTAATTAAAGGAATAATTTATACAGACTAAACTTGTACGGTAAGACTATAGATTCCAGGGCTTGAATTTCAGAGACATGAAGTGAAAAACTTGTCGTGGGCTTATATATGAAAGAAACTGTACTCAGGTATCTTCATGTGTTCATTTCTTCCTTAGGTATTAACTTCACACTTTCTTGTTGGATCCTTATTTTTTTCTAAAAGGATGGTTATAGATAATTACACACGGAGATGGAGCACTAGTTGGATCTGTAGATTCAACTGTGCTTCAAATTTGTTAAAGGACTTGACCAAGACAAATACAGGAAGGCAAGTAGAGAAGCACTCTGATTTACTGCATGTGCTTCAAATTTGTTAAACATGATAATGCTTCTGTAGTCATCACTCACTCTGCTTTTGACTTGTACCACTGAATATTATTGGAGAGAAGACAACCTCACAAGACTGCATTATTGGGGCACACTTTTTCAGGTATGTATTCATTTTTGCCAATACATAATTGAAGTACTAGATTAAGAGACGTTTTGAAATCACTAGGATGATAGTGTTGCAGTGATTGTTTTTGATGACAGAGCCTATAGATATATTGTTTACATATGTTTTTATTATCATATATCATAGGCCTGACTTTACCGGTGGGTGTAATATTGTTGTCTTACACTAACCCAGCTGTCACTTGTATTATTGAAGACTTGATTGCATTTCATCTTCAAGCAAAATGACAATAAAGCTAAGGTCACCCTGTGATTGCTATAATAGAAAGGTTTCAAAATATTAAAACATCTTTCCAGTTGGTAAGATGAGAAAAACTACATGGTAAAACTTTATTCAAACAGTTCACAATGAGACAAAGTATGCACAAGGGAAATATCATTAGTAGGTAGGTTTTGGGGAAAGCAATTTTCGACAATATATAGAGAAATGAGAAATATGGGAGGAAGGGTTGGACACTATAATTTTGGATAATTTTTTACTCTTTATGCTTGCAGTTATAGTTTCAATACGGCTAGCCTTGCAGTTCTTCTCAAGTGATTCAAATTATCTCGAGTTCTTGTACGTGTAGCAATAAAGGCAAACTGTATTGATAATTATGTAATAGTGAGTTGATACTTTATGTTCTTGTTCTCTCAGGAACTTGTCGAAAAATAAAGGTGTTGCATGCTGTGAATAGGAGAATGCTGTGGATATGGAGGGATGTGCTCTGATATGGTTTGCTACTTTTTTTGTTTCATTTTGTAGTGTTAGCGGATTATGTTTTGTGGTGACAAGTGATGGATGTTTGTGGTCTGGATGTTTAAGTGGTATGGGAACAATAGATATGGATTATGTTGTGGTTGACAATTGAAGAATACATGTGGTGGGATGTGTATTGGAACTTTTTGTTGTATGAACAATACAGTTTGTTAATATAAAATTTGGATTTTATAGTAATTTGATGCGTGTAGCTTCTGGATTGATATTATGTGTGTTTGATTAATATTATATATGATTCTTGATGGAATTTTGGGAAACTTCTATTGACGATACTTTGGATAGCTTCTCTTGACGGTTGTCAAACGTCAATTTTAATTCAAATCATGCTGCATAATAGCTTGTGAATAAATGCTTTTCTTGATGGCTAATAACCGTCATCTAGGCCGGAGTCAAGAAAAGTTTTTGCCTATATTGACGGTTTCTAAAAACTGCTATCTTGACGGCTAAAAACAGTCAAGAAAAGTACTTCATATGGCGGCCAAAAATCGTCAAGAAAAGCCCTTCCAGCGACCGTCAAGAAAAGGGGGGTCTTTTCTTGACTCCGACCTATTTGACGGATCTGCAACCGTCAAGATACCCATTTCTTGACGGGGAATCACCGTCAAGAAAAGCCCTTATTCTTGTAGTGATTGGTATAGAGTAGATGGTACAATGTTATGCTCATGCAGAAAGGGTCTTTCCAGCAAGGCATTATAAGAACCATGATTATCGATCACATAGAAAGTAACCTTTGTACGAAGATTGCCTATTTGAACTTTCAGGCGAATCTTTCCCAAAGGTTCACTTCTTCCGAAATTAAATCCCAAGATTGTCGTGATGGTTGTTGAAAGATTATGTACTGGAATCTTTAATGCATCTAGTAAAGTCTTTGGCATGATGTTGAGCGCAGACCCAGGGTCGATCAAGATGCGACCAACCTTCATGGTATCGACATATCCCGTGAAGTAGAGGAATCGATCATGACGATTATCTTCCAACAGCATATCATCTTGTGTAAAGGTGATGTTGTGCATCAGCTCCATTACACTATGACAATGAAAGCAAGTTACAGGCTCCTCCTCTGGCTTCTTGAGGCGTGTTAGACAAGTATCAGTTTACATCAAGGTTCCACTCAATGTCTCTCGAGTTTCCTTCGAAAGACGCAGTAGTTCAAAATTTGATAACCTTGCCGGGGTATTAGCCAGTTGAGCCAGTATACCAAAGTTATATGGCTTCTCGAGTCCTAGAACTGGAGTCTTCTTTAATACTTTGTCAAAGAGGACAGGCTGCTTTCCTTTGTCAGCTGTCATTGGTTTGGGAGGAGTTGGTTCCACTGGAGGTGATGAAGCCGATGGAACATTAATAGCAGGAGAAGATGATGTTGGAGGAACCTCTGGAGCTAGAACAGGGTTCTCCTGGCCTTCTGAATACTCTTAGGTAAATTCTTCCAGACTTGGTACCAGTTAAGGCCTCTTCTTCGGATACAGGTGTCATGATCCGCACCCAGTGTAGGGGCACGAGAAGTGGGTACATCCAGCCTATGCCACAGTGTCGGTGGTAGAACACTGTCCTCAGTCACATACATCTAACAATAGTAAGGTACCTGTACATTGTTTACGCTCCGAATGGAGGATAATATAGAAATGTACAACTCAATCACAGCTAAGGTAGAAAGTATGATAAGATAGATAGATAAGATCTGAATCCACAATAAAATACAAATAAGAGAGAGAAACTAAGTGTCTAAGATAACAACTCCACAATATCCAGTATAACAAAATCCCCAATAAGTACAAAGTGTATCCAAAACAAGACAAGACAATAAGTAAGATACTGGTCTAGCTAACTAGACTAGACTACTGGGATAATGTCCTCTGCAAGTACTGGGTCCTCCTGCGAGTCCAGCTTACATGTGTCATCTAGGCCTGCTCTATAGTATGTAGGACAGAACTCCTCAATGTCATCTGTAATATTTTTAATAGGTCCAGTTAGGACGGGAACGAGCACAATACATCTCACACGGTTCATAATATGACAGGATATATAAATATGCTATAGAGTAAGATACATGAAACACTGGGAAATATATAAAGTAAAAGAGATTACTGTAAAGAAATATCTACTATAAGTAAAGAGTTAACAGTGGCTAGTGATGTAGAGTACAAGATAGACATGTGAACGGCTTGATAATAAACATGAAAGTTTGTACATGATTACACTACTTTGGAATTGTTCACATGACCATTTATACTCCCCCGTACCCCAATCAATACGCAAGAATCTAGATAGGTTATGTTATTGCACATGATATCACATGAAGGCCCATAAATGGGTGCACATGATTGTATACATGAGGGCTCTGTGAACATGAGAGTACATGAATCACAAGAGTGCACATGAATGGTGAAAGTACCGGAGTACATGATGAAAGTGAAACGCACATAACATACTGTAACCCGATACTCCCGAGGGGGATAACATCTCATGTAGGGATCCATATAGTACCAATCCGTGTTAACAACGTGACAGCATCAAGTAAAGTAATCTAGAGCATAAATGTAAATCTTATCAAGTATGAAACAGTCAAAGAATGTACTCGTCTGGTATCCTGAGTATCTGCTGAGTATATATGTCCAGACAGAGTAGATGAGTCCTAAATAGAGCAAGATAGGTCATGATGTATACAAAAAGGGTTATAAATGAAGTGTACAATGTATCTACATAATTCTAGGTCAAACCGGGCCAAAGTCAACTCTTGGTCAACTCTAAAGTCAACTAGGTCAACTATTTAGTCTTGCCAACTATGGTCAACAACAGGGCTATCTTGGTCAACTGGTCAAACTTGGCTATCAAGGGTTAATTCTAAGGTTTAGTTAACTCTATAGTCAACCAAGGTCAATACTAGACCAATGGTCAATATATACGTTAGGCTATCCTAATTCAAGTCATAACCTACCCATATCAATCCCATAAAATCCTATAGTCTAGACAATACTTTATATATGCCCATATTTACATGTATATACATATAGCTACATATATATATATATATATATATATATATATATATATATATATATATATATATAATCTAAAACTTATAGATAATATCTCACCTAATATTGAAATCTCATAACCTATCTAGCTAGTATATAGGTGAACCCTTATATATTTATATCTAATACCATATAGTATAGGACTGTTGCTAACAACTAACTCTCCCTTAATATTGATTCCCTGGAGTGCAACCTCACATCATAGGCTAACACCCTATTCCCTTGAACAAACAGGTGGATAGCCACCTAGATTAACTTCACACATAAATTTCTTACAAGACAAACACCCAAGTGGGTATCACTAACTCACCCAGGCATATAGTAGATGTACACTGCTGATATAGGCATCCCCTGCCCCTTACACTGCCTGGCCTTGCTGCAGGAAAGAAATCCCACATACCACTGCTACAAAGCCCACTACAGAGGCAGTGACCCCCCTGTCCTGCAGGGTACACTCCCTCTTATCCTGCTACCTAACTACTAATTCTAGCTATCTATACAATCTCCTATTCACTTTCTAACCTCTGCCACCCAATCATCATGTATGCATCTATATATGTATACATTCTACTCTCAACTCTAAACTCAAGTATTGATACTCACACACCCTTGGCCACTTATAAACTCATGTATCCAAGTCTGTTATACACTCTCTCTAAGATTCCTTGACCCTAAACACTACGCTACTCTCCTAACCCAAACTAACACACCAATACATATATAAATATATATAGTCCCTGTATAGGTAAGCAACAAACCACACCCACAACTGAAATCTAGCCCCCTTACCATCTGATACCATCTGATACTCAAATCCCAATCCCAATGGCCCAAGCCTAAGGCTCAAGTGGCCATACCTATTGTTCTATATATAGACAGTGTTCCAAGTTTTATACATAATTCATATATACACATATATCCAGCTATATATGTATACAAGGTTAGGCACCCGAATTCACACTTAGATATCCAACATATATTCAGGTGTGTCCCCAACATGTAGGCCAAGGCCAAGCCATACCAAAATGGCCTGCAAGCCTAGCTGCTGCTGTCAACATAGCTAATTGTAATGGAAAACAAGCTGCAGTTGTTAAGTGAGGCAAGGTAATATGTCAATACAGGCAGTGGCAAATGAAGTGCAGGTTTGTAATGAAATGTACAGGTAATTGAAGATTTTAGGGTTAAATGGAGTGTCTACAGGTCCATACAAATAGGTGAGCAGTGAATGCATAAAGTGATGCAGTTGGCTACATGTTCTGATACCTTGATGTATCAGCAGAGGATTAATGAATGCAGGATATGCTAAACTGGGATGCATTGGGTGTAATGTGTCAAAGGAAATGAATGTACAGGCATATACAAGTGTATGAATGAGTGTCAAGTGAGTGTCAAAGCAAGCAAGTGTGTGCAGCATGTATGAAATATGTTATGGCAATGTACATGTGCAATAAAGAGTACAGACAACTGAATGCATGTGCAAGTGTCAAGACAAGTGAGTGTGAGTGTGTGTGTTATAAACAAGTAAAGTGTAGCAAGGGTGTTCAGACATGAGCAAGGTGTCATAGCAGAACAGAAGTGAACAAATGAGTGGCAATGTGCATGTGTCAATACAGACATAACCAAGTACAGGCCAAATTTTGATGCAGACATATGCAGGAGATATTTGTTCTGATACCAAACTATAACTAAGTGTAGTAAATGATGCAAGACACTCAATTGTGGTGAAGGGTTATAGGTAATGTGGTGTATAGGCAATGTACTGGCAAGTGCTCTCTGTTGCAAAGACAGGTATCAGAGTTCAAGCTCGAACCCTAAATCATCAAAACTAAAACCAATTAAACATCAAAATAAGGGTTGATAGTGGGTCATGTATATGCCCACGTCTCGCACAGGGTGTCTCGTGTCTAGCAAACTGGACACGAGGTATCCAAACAGTTAGAATACACACAGGCACCAAACCGTGTACAGACAGTCCCGTGCACGCAGTATACGAACTCGTGGACACGACACACGACACGAGACACCTCGTGCACGTATCTACGTATTCGCCAAGGGTAGAGCTTCGTGTCTAGGGGCCTGACACAGGACCACGACGTGTCTAGGATGGACACGAGGTCCGTATCAGAACCCAAGTCCAGTCCGTGCGCGTACAATGCAAAATAGTACGCGTGTTTGTGCTCCCTCGATACGACACGAGATTGTGTCAAACTCGAAGGGTATCGTGTCAGTCAGTGCCCCAACGTGTCTACCAAGTATCAGCCTTCCACGTGTTGTGTCGTTTCCTACGTGAGCCCCGAGCAGCAGGACACTGCTCGTGTGTGCAGCGAGCGTGTTCGTGTCCATTTTGGATACGGACACGACTCAAAAATCTGCTCAGTCGTATGGGGAATCAAAGAATACATACAACTCAATAAATCTATTCAAATACTTTTCAAAAATATCAATTAAAATCCTTTGTGGCATTTCAACAAACACATACACACATGCACAGATACATGTCTGATACGGACAAGAAATGGACACGGTTCCCTACCAAACTCGAAGGACAACTAGGGGACACCTAGATCTATGCATCCATGTAAAGAAATCAAGAAATGGAGGTGGTTTGATGGGTTTACCTATTGAGTGTCAAACTCAATAAAAAAGCTCAATATAGGAGAATCCCTCTAGCAACTCAAAAGTCCCAAATTATACAAAAGCTGTGATTTCTCACCATAAACAGTAAGTAAATAATAATTAGATCCTAATACAAAAGACTAGAGTCAAAAAGGAAGAGAAATGACAAAATTAGAAAAGATTGCAAAGGGGGACAAACCTTGTTCTTGCCAAAAGTGAAAGTGGTGTAAAAAGAGGCAAGAATGAATAGGAGAGATTAAATAGGAAGGAGAAAACCCTAGGGGGCCATCCACATGTAGGAAAATTAGGGTTAGGGTTGATGGCTAGTGGGCTATGGGCCAAGTGCAATGTCAAATTGGTTCAATCCCTAAAACACCTAATCTCTTCATGCAACATAGTCCAATAAGTCAACTTGGGTCGACTTAAGTTAGACTAGGGTCCCACCATGCTAACCAAGTCATTATAGTCAAAGTCAACATCTAGGCTAGTCTCCAAAGTCTCAAGTAACAAAGGTCAAAAATAACAACCACCAATCAAACAATTATAAAATAAATCAAAATAATTCATAATGACCAAAATACCCCTAGGCAAAAATGACAGATAAAATATCATAATCATATGGTTAAGTTCTAGGTCAAGTAGTCTCTAGGGTTTCACTAACAAAACATCAAAATTATAAGTCATAGAATTAAATAGTTTTAAAATGATTAAAAATCACCCAAAAATCATATCATGATTTAAATAACATTATTAAAAGATTTAAATTACAAAATTTCAAAATTACCCTCATTTAGAAAACTGAGTGTTACAACGGGTTCGAAGGACACCATATTGTAACTTTTTGCCTAGATCTTGCTTCTGGAAGGTTTCTTTTGACAAGTTGAAGAGTTTGTCCAGTAACCCAAACCAACTCGAGACTGGTTATGTGAAAGGCATAGAGAAAAAGGTACATGAGATCCTTTTCCATGATTCAAGCCGGGAGCCTTTTGTAGATCATATCCCATGTTTGTCATTAGTTCACGAGACTGTGGACTATACAGATAGAAAGTTGGTTGATATTTGGCTTCTAGCTTTGATATTGTTGTCTCAGAAGGGAAGGAAGAAGAAGGATTTACAGCCGAAGTAAAAGTGGCAATTAAAGGTGGAAGATAATGTTCATCCAACGAAGTCATGTAACACAACTTGTATTTAGTTGCTTTCTTGGACTTTATAGAAGGTGCTTCAAAATCAGCCACTAAATCAGGATGAATCCATATGATTTTCCCTTTATCAGTAGACAGAGGAACAAGACCATCAGTTCGTGCAGGTAGGAGATTAACAATCTCCAAAGTAGTTCGTCGGATGGGAATGATGTCGTCCTGTACAAGTTGAGCAGGAAAATTGTCAAACTGTAGAAAGACGACGTTAGCCGTTACAGTCTTTTCATCTTATTGGAGAGTAATTGTACCAGAATTAACCATCTCATAGATCTTGTCTTTAAGCACATAGCATGATCGAGTAGGATGTCCGATAAATCTGTGGTAAACACAATATTTAGGGTGGTCAGTTTTACCTACTTGATCTGGCCATTTTGCTTCTGGTAGTTGAAGTTTGTTGCTCTTGATCAGATAATCAAAGATACTCATGACATAATCTTTATCAAAAGAGTATTCTTCTTTCGGAGGTGGTGCCCTTTGTGGTGGTTCCATTGGAGTACGTGTTGATTGACCTATGTTCACAGCTAGAGTTTCTTTATCTTTGACAGTGATAGCCAAAGTTATTTTGTTCTTGCAGTTGTTCTGATAGCCACCGTTATTTGGTGTAGCATGTTCATCTTTGTCAATATTAGGCATCTGAATACCCAATTGTTTGAACTTGTCAGCACTTTCTTCTACCGCTTTAGCATTTACTATGAATGAAGGACAGTCATATAATTATGTTGATTCGGTCCATATGCTGATTATAGGCAACATGTTTGATTTAAAAGTGTCTATAGTCAAAGTATCTGGAGTTCCCAGAGGCATTTTAAGTGCCTCACGATGGAATCGTTCAATAAAGCATTCAGTTGTTTCATTGTGTCGCTGCTTAATTTTAATGAGAGCAGACATAGTCATGTCGTTTGTTCCCTCATAAAATTCTTCCGGAAATATTTCTTTGAATCTAGAGAAAGAGGTTATATAATCATCTGGCAAACTATGGTACCAGTCGTAAGCTGCACATGCTAAACATCCGACGAACACTCTAGTGAGTAGAGCGTCATTTGGTTGGAGTTGATCAGTCATTACTTTAAAGTGATTGAGGTAATGACTTGGATATTGCTGCCATCAAACAGCATAATAGTAGGGAGTTTATGTTTGGGAGGAAATTTGACTTCCTTCCATTCTATAGGATAAGGCTGTTTGATTCTAAGCTTCTGCAAGCCGTCTTTCTGTATGAAAGCTTCAAATTGAGTACGTAAAAGTTTTACGGCCTCATTGGTATCTCCCGATGATTGTGGAGTAGTAGATTGATTTGACATATTAGGAGGGGGTACTGTATGATAAGTACCACCCCCAGTACCAGATTGACTTGGAATAGCCTGTACAGGTATGAAAGCGGTGTGAAAAGACTGTACCCCCAGACCAATATTTACAGGAGCTAATGTTGTTATAGGTCTTGGGTCGGAATTAGATTCGTGACTGGTGGAACTGTATATTGTGTCATAATTACCGCATGCATGCCTGTCATCATCTCAATCATGCTCTTCAAACTAGCTTCCAAAGCAGCAATTCTCTGCTCTTGACTGTTAGAGCTGGAAGCATCTTGATCTTATGTGACGACATAAGCAGTCACTTCTCTAGCCATTGAAGACGAGCTAGTGGAAAAGATGGTCCTTTCAGAACTTTCACTATCAGCATCAAAGTCATATAAGGAACCACCCCAGAATAAGTGATAGGGATGTCCTGTGGACAAAAAGAATCTTGGTTAGAATCAGAAAGATTCTTTTGACCGATTGTTTCTTGGTCAGAATGAAGATTCCTTTGACCGATTGTTTCTTGGTCAAAAAGAAGATTCCTTTGACCGATTGTGTCTCGGCTTCTTGATCTAGTATATTGGTATACTCCTTCGCCGGATTCATGAATCCGATCTAAGTATTGTTGACTGGGATTAAGGGATGCATTACGTCTCGGGCGCTTTCTACCCCCAGTGCTTTGAGACGTCATGTTGACAGAGGCATACAACAATTCATCTTCATCTAGTATGATCGGTTGAGGAACCTGAAAGTAATTCAGACGGTCAAAGACAGACTGTTGAGCTGATTGACAACAGCATTTGATAACTACCTTATGGTGATGGTTACAGTGATGTTCTTAGGAATGCATTAGATGAGACAGATTTGTGATCTTCTGCTTTTGTTTAAGGATTTCACGAAGATCGGTTACAATATCAGGATGAGAAGAGGTCGAAGGAATATATTCTTTAATAATATTAGGAACATAATTCATATTCTTGAGATATCTCATTCCTTGAGTGTACAATAAAGTGCTGAGTTGGTTATCATAGGTAAAAGGATTCTTGTCTTCAGAAGTCTGCTTATGGCGTAAGTTAGCCATTGGCGTAGTCTGTTTGCATTTTGCTGAAGTAGGTGTTGACTGGCGCCTGTTGAGATAGCTGCACAGGTCAGATAGATCTGCTACTTGTGTATCTGTCTGAGATACTAGTAGTTTACCCTGCTTGGATCTTGAGATGAGCAGGGTAGGAAGATCCGTAGTTATATTTTTGGGATTTGGCAGAATTTCTTTTTGTGTTGTGCAACATATTCTCATGTGCTTGCTCTGGCGCAACTAAGTGTCAAAAATCTCGGTTTGAACAGAACTCAGTTTCTTAGCAGAGATTTGATTGTCTCTGTTCAAAGGAGTAGAGTTCCTACCCAAAAGAGTTTTTACTCTGACTGGCGCATAGGCGCCACCAAAGGTATTTTCTAACGAGTCAAAGACTGAAGAAGATGAGGGAGTAGCCAAAAGGCGTTTCTCTTTGTTTTGTGATTGAAAGGCCATAGACACAAGTTGCACAAGTTGAGGAAAGGCCAAAGGGCACTTCCCTTTGTTCAGTTTAACACTCTCACTAGATAGGTTCTTCCTCGAGTTCAGAACTGGAGAAGATGAGGGAGTAGCCAAAATGCATTTCCTTTGTTCAGAGCCGAAGAAGCAGTAGTTATAGGTTGCGCAGGAGTCTTGGTTGACAGAGAAACAATTTGTGCAAGTTGTGCAGGAGCCATGATTGGCCGAGAGACAGACTGCACAGGTTGTGCAGGAGCCATGGTTGGTCCAGAGACATTTTATGCAAGTTGTGTAGGAGCCATAGTTGGCCGAGAGACAGATTGCACAGGTTGCACAGGGGCCATGGTTGGCCGAGAGATAGACTGAACAGGTTATACAGGAGCCATGGTTGGTCGAGAGAAAGACTTAGGAATCCACACAGTACGCCCTTTGGTCTTAACAGCAACGGTGGTGCGCTTGGTACCCCCGGCACTAATCATTGCCTCGTAAGCGGTTTGGTCGACTTGAACGACCAAAGTCTTCTGTGTCTTGCCGATCGACGCGATATCACATTGAGCTGTCACTTTCTCGTTAGATGAGAAAGTCGTCCCCAGCAGAGTCGCCATTTTGTTTGTAAAAATAAAAGTTTTGATTTCTACAAACTGAAAAAGAGTACAAAAGTACAATTGATTTTTGGGGAAGTACAACTATAGGAATCTGATCAGAAGACGATCACTTTATCCCTTGGACGATGTGATATCGAAGACCCGAGCCTCTGGATGTTGCAACAGTACTTAAGCAGGAAATTATGATCATTCGTGATGCTTTGAGACTGATTTGAAACTCTATTTATAGAGTTCTTTGAAATAACTGTTTAGCAGTTATTGTGGGTTACGTGCACTTCAGGTTGTGCGCCTCATGATCACTTGCGCGAGCAGTTGCACTAACTGCTAGGGACGCATGCCATCTTTTGAATGAGATGCGCGTGGTCGCGGGCAGTGTAGTGGACACGTTCTATGAAGTTAATGGCATACGCGCCACATCACCCTGTTCTGGACATCAATTCGATCATATTACACGAGCTTCATCAGGTTGCGCGGGGGAGCAATGTAGCAACTTATACGAGCGGTTGCACCAACTGACATGTTGTGTGAACTGCTAGCTATCATCTTCAACTTACGCGTAAGTACATTCTTGTGCACCCTGACATATTGTATGAACTGCTAGCTGTCATCTTCAACTTGCACCTAAGTACATCCTCGTACATCCTGACACGTTGTATGAACTACTAGCTATCATCAAATCTGACTAAATCTTCTAGAGCTCCGTGTTGCGCGGGATTCGAACGGATCCTCCTTGATATGCATGTTGTCAGCTGTCAGACAATGATGATGTCGTTATAGTTTTTCGAGGAGACTGCCACGTGGCGCTCGCGCAACCTGTCTCCTGCGCAAGCTGATGTTGGCGTAACCTGATGTTGTGCAACCTACTGATGTGGCGTAACCTGATGATATGACTTTTGGATGAGTAGCATATATAGCTAGATTTTTAGCCTATACAGACCTTTCAAACTGCAATAATGACATATAATATAATTATTTGAGTTTTAGTTAGACTGAGTCATAGGTTGTGTTACCTACTTTTCCAATCCATTTACTAACTTCTTACAGTTCACAATCAGATCATTGTGTTTAGCAGTGAGTGTACCAACCTTATTCAAAGTGATAAAATGCTTCTTTCTTTCTGATTCTAGTTCCTCCTTAAGTTTAGCATTTTCCTGAATGCTTTTCTCGGCACATTCAAGAGCTTTAGGCAGTCTAAGCTTAAGTATGAATAGTTCAGCTGAGTTATCAAAAGTTGAAGTATTTTGTTAATCGTTTAGTAAGCATGTAAGCTTTTTTAATTTCAAGCTTGTAAGATATAATATCTTTCCTAGCTTGATTATATTTATCTACAACTTTTTTATAATCATCAAATAGATCATGAAAGGTATTTGATAGCTCTTCATAAGAAAATTCATTATCCGATGACTCATTGCTTACCTCATTTACCATTAGGCACAGGTTTGTAGTATGTTGAGGTTTGTCGTCATCGTTTTTGTATGAAGTGTCTATTTCTTTCTTTATGCTTCAGTCGAGCAGAGATGTACAACAGTTTGAGATTCTTCTTCAAGTTTCTTATATGTTGCCTTTAGTCGTTCCCATATCTCATGTGAGGTACTACATGTGGAGATGCATCTGAACTCAGCTTTACTTATGGCACAGTAGAGGATTTATATCGCCTTTACATCACTATCTGCTACTCTTTTTTCTTCTTTGGAGTAGTCTTTATCTGCTTTGTCGATCTTTTTCATAACCATTATTGACATTTGACCATGAATTAGAGCTAATAGATTTTGAAAAAATATTCATTTGAGCTTTCCAGACAGTAATAGTCAAAGCCATCAAATAGGGGTAGCTTATTTGATAGCTGGCCTTCCCCAATGTTGGTCTGGATAGATTCACTGGTTGCCATAATTTCTATGGATGTTAATTCTTGTAATAAGAGATCGTGCTCTGATACCAAATGTAGGACCGTTAGGCAACACTAGAGGGATGGTGAATAGAGTGCAGCGGAGATATATATATATATATCCAATTGAAAATTATTCTAAGTGAAGGCAGAGTGTAACCAACAGAATAAAAATGTGTGTGTATAAGATAAATATGTAAAGCAATAGAGTAAAAAGCAGTAGAGTAAAAAGAAACAAACTCAAATACGAAGATTTTATCCTGGTTTCCCTCTGAGAGGACTAGTCGAGTCCCGAGAACTGTTGTTTGGAGTTGAATCCACTATTGTCATAATAGTGAAACACAAGCTTTGAACCCGAAATGCTTGCAACTCCTTAACCTTTGTTCTTTTATTCGAAGTGCACAACGACTTCACACTTTAATCTGAAGGACTTGCAACTTCAGAACAAAAGAGAGAATCTTTTATAGACCAAGCTTTTACAACTCGAACAGACTTCTAAACCGATATTGCACTTGGAACTCGTAACCCTACTGTTCCTAAATACAAGTTGATCTAAAATTTTCTTATTTTTTGAATATTTTATTCTAATTTATTAAATGATTTTAATTAACTTTAGTTCTTTATTTTAATTAAGTTTATCTTAATAGATTTTATTTATTGATAGCTAATTGCTCAATTAGATTTATTGGACTATTATTTCTATTAAGAAAAATAGCTATGATTTTCATACAATATATTTTATAAAATTTATTTGACAGTTATACTTGTTAAGACTAATTATTTTGATTAATTGAAATAATATTTTTGGATTATTTAATTATATAGAATTATTTTAAGTTTTGTTAACTATACTTTACTAATATAGTAATAGCTTATTTGTAATTAATTTCTAATTAGATTGGTTATTTAGGAAAGCCATTGTGAAATGCTTAGCCACATGGGTTAATGGGAATATTCTGGAATCATCATTAACTAATCAGGATCAATGTTGATTAATCATGACTAGTCTAGAATATTCCAGAAATATTTTCCTACTCCATGTGCCTAGAGATTCTAGGCCTTTCCTAATCATCCTATAAATAGGGTCATTAATTGTTGATTTGATCATTCCTAATTAATTCTAGGGCCTAATGATTGTGTCCACGTGTCTGTATCCATTCCATTATTTTTCACATAATTTATATTTATAATTCTGTTCCGACAAGGACACACCCGTGTCCTCAACCCACACCCATATTCCAGCTGTGTCCTGTGCCCATCTGACACGGACACAATCCAATCCATTACAAACACAACACCAAACCCTAATTTCTAATACCAAACCCTAACCCTAAGTCTTATGGAGATTGTCGCCGTCGTCGTGTCCAGCCAATCTTCGTCGGGTGAGTCAACTCGCCACCGCCAGAGCACCAGAGCTGATCTCGCCGCATCATTCATTGGAGACAACCGACGATGATGATTCTCCACCACCAAATCGAGCTTCGATCTAGCCATACCCTCCATCATCAAGACCGGATATGCTAGAAGCCATCACCGGACAATCAAATCTTCACCGCCAGTTCCACTGTGGCCCCGTCTCCGCCCTCGACCCTAGTACCCTCTGCCACTCTAGTCAGCATCGTTGACCGACTCTTCTGGATACTGTGTCTAGATCTAGTCTTCGCTAAGTGCCACCGTATAACAGGACCAGAGCTCGTCCTCCTTGAAGCATTGCCAAAGATCGACATCCCACCATCGGAGTCGTCTCGCTACGACGTGACCACCAGATATGACTTGTAGTGTTCAGTACCACTTGTGGAGCTGCCGACCAACGTCGATGCTGCCACAACCATCGTCTGCCTCTCGACGCCGTCTGCTGTCCTCTCCAAACTCTCCGCCTTCGATCAGCGCCACCATACCGACGAAGCTGATGGTGAGTCTACCTCTCTTTCTTCCTTTTTGTCTTCTTCCTCTCTTTCTTTCTGTAGAAATTTGGGTTTCGTTTAGGGTTAGGGACGGGTGCTGTGGACTAGAGAGAGTGAGTTGTTTGAGTTTTAGGGTTTTTTAGATATGGTGTTGGAACGGGTCTAGTCCAGGTATATGGGCCTATGCCAACGGGCTGAGCAAGGGAAAAGAAAAATAGCAAGAATAAAGAAAAATAAAATAGAAAAGATTATTATGTGGGCGGAGCCTACATTCTGGCCACAGATTGGGCTAGCACTAGACTGGACTGAGTTATTAATTTGTTAATTTGTTGATTGCTAACTATCAGTTTAGAAATATATATTAAGTTGTTATTTGATTAACTAGTTCTTTAAAATTATTTTAATTATTATTTTTTAGTAGTAATCTTACTAAGTATTTAACTAATATTTTGAGATAATATTTTACTTAGCTACTTCATACTTGATAGATTTTGGAATGAGGATATTTATAGAATTCTATTAAGTAGTATTATTAATATATTCTTGAAAGTAAGTATCTAATAATTATTTTTAGATAAATTAGTAGGTTACTATAATTTACTTGGTTGGGTATAGGAATCTTCCAAAAAATTCTTAGAATATTTTCTAACACATATTTCCTTAACCATTTTAGGTGGATCTTGAGACAATTGACAACAACCAGTGATAGGCAAGTACATGTACTCAACTTTACTTAGCAGCTTTACATGCATGTTTACACTCACTTGCTTGACATATTTTCGTGTTTCTTACTGTAGAGACATGCGCCCACGGCCTACGTCTTGCCAAGGCAATTGGATTACCCGTGCCTCAAATTTAGACAGAGGAACAGCGTGTGAGCCACGTTCACACTCAGGCACGAAATTGTTTACGCCCCTACCACACGAAACATGAGTGTACGTTTCGTTCCCCGTGCCAAAGACACCGAAACCCAGGAGCTATAATGAGAGACGTCACTCATGCCTCACTCGGACAAACGCGTCTTATCAAACATTTCGATCCTTGTGCTGAGAAGATGGCCATGATACGAAAATTGAAGAGTCGTGATACAGGCGCACCCCTTCTACTCATGCCTCAGCAAGACGTGCCTCTTCGCCCACCCATATAGGCGCGTCCTATACGCCTATATCAATGATTATCAAACACTCATCCCGAAGCTGCATTTAATGGGCACGGCTCTCCCAAGTCCCCCTTCCCCCCCTCCCGTTCGACGTTTCGATTCTCGTGCAGAGAGACGAACAATAAAGTCAAGGTTCATTCCCCTCGGGAACAATGCAAATAGGCGTATGTCGCCCTAAGCCTCCCTAGGCACGTGTGCTTCTACCCCCATGCTGACGTTCTACGTGCCACCTAGGACGGTAATTCTTAGACTTGTGTGTAACACAAGCGCGTGCCATGTGTACAAATGCTCGGTCACGCCAAAGAACGAGTTTGGAGCATTTCAAGATTCTCTCTAACAGTATATCTACTGCGTAGCAGTCGGTTATGGTCTCCTCACCAGAGAAGTGTGCACCTGGTCGTTACCAACCCTGTTCAGGGGCGCCGCTTGGCAAAATGAAGCTCACGCCTGTCTACTCATAGGCGCGTGTACTACTCCTTCCATCAACTATAAATAGGAGGAGTTCTCCTCCATTTAAATGGTCGATTCCCCCCCCCCCCCCACCCTCGATTCGTAAATTCCTTAAGAGTTCCCGACTAAGCTAGAGAGAGTCCTGGCTGCCCCGCTCAACTAGTGAAGTTGAGCCCGAAATTATTCCCTCATAATATGGTCGTCAACGGATTAAAGAAACAACCCTCCACCGCCACAACCCAGATCAAAGACAAAGTATGATCAGGGATTCCTGTTCAGGAGTTCCTTTTTGCATTCTCGTTCGCAGTGCTTCACAAGCAGCCTGTTTTCAAGCTTAGAAGCGATGTCGAACAAGATGGCAACTCTGCTGGGGACGTCCTTCCCCTCTAAAGAGAAGGTTGTGATGCAATCTGACACGGCCATGCTCGGAACCACTACACAGATGCTTGTCATCAAATTCGACCAATCAGTATTTGAGGAAATGCCCTCAGAGGACAGTACGGGCTCTTATCCTAGACTGATGAAGTCTAAGAAAATGATGAGAACATGGTGCCTAAAGCTCGTATAGCTTCCCCATAACCTGCCGAAGAAGAGCAACGCGCACCCGTACTCTTACCCGACGTGCCGATGACTTTGCCCCCTGCACTTCCCATAGCGTGTGGCTCGGAGAAGTTCAACGTTCGGGATGACCACGTGCCTACCAATAGGCGCAGAAGGAAATTAACCCAAGGCAAACTCAGCGCCTTGGGTTACTGCAGTCCTCAAGCGTGTGAGGTGGTCTTAGAAGAAGGCACAATACATAGCGAATATAAAACCACAACCAAGGCGCGGGCCACACACGCCATACATGCCACACCGAGGCGTGCGCCTCTAGTTGTGATGTGCGCACCTGATGGAAAGCTCTATAGATCTTATTCGTGCACCTCTGCGCCAGGTTCGGGCCAAACTCTAGATTCTTCCAAATACCCAAATGCTCTGCAGGCTCAAGAATCGGGCCTGGGGGTACATCCATTTATGTGTCATAACACTCGGTCTACCCGAGGAAGCGTAAAGGTGAAGCTCCCTTCCCACGATCTGCGTTATATGATCAATCACAAATGCGAAGTGGAGGGAATCACAGCAAACACTACGCATGAAACCCCTTTGGGTGTACATATGCGCGTTAGTATAGTCGTCAACTTCTGCTACACGAAATCCATAGCAGTCCCAGAAAGGCAGTACGTGTTTTAATAGCTCAAACCTACTTCATCTGTCCGACGTTGTCTTGATGAACAGATGCAATCAGACGATGAAGAGGAACCTCTCTTCGCCACATGCCCTGCTGCAAGGGATTCTCCTCTGACTGAAAAGAATCTCAACTCTTCTGTCAGTACACCAAGAATTGACCCAAGAAAAGTAAGTAAGTGGTGCCCAACACCGGGGTGTTCCAACACACCCGCTTCAAATCCAAAATCCTGAAAACTGGGGGTAGTCAGTGCTCTGTACCAAACACCGACCTGACCGGGGGCGCTCGTTCCCTGCTCATCTAGGGATCGAGAGGTAGCCAACCCCTGATGCTACACCCCAATTCGATATTTCAAAGGGACAGTGATTCCCATGAAACTGATGAAAGAGAGGCCGTAGGTACTCACTCCCAGCATATTACTAAAGACTCGAAAATCGAGGACACTCTGAACCTCGACCTTGGTAGTTTCTCTCACTTAATCGCCTACATGACTGACAATGAGGCATAGGAATCAGCGACGGAGAGCGAACAGTCAATCCGTACATGCGTCATGCCGTCGTACATGATGAGTGATGAACATAGGTCCCAAGACAGCCGATGCTTCAAAATGATTGAAGAAATGACGTAGACCATGAATGCCAGCCTGGCACTTCTGATAAAGACTGTCACGGAGCAGAAAGCGGCTCAAACTTTATCCCAACCACCAGTATAAATCCCAGAGCTGGGGAATAATGGGGAATCCAATGCCCCAAATCTTCCAACTATGAGCCATCACGTGGCATTACCTCCTGCAGCCAGTAATCATACCCTGCCACAAACATCTAAGCCAGCAGTATCGGGTGAGGTCCTTGAAGCCATTCGAGAACTTCAAGCCAGAGCTGATGCCAGAGACAGACAGGAGACTCGACAAAAACTAGGATTCAAACAACCCTACCAGTCGAGTGGACTCAAATAGCCCTTCCCAGTCGAGTGGAACAGGGTGATTTACCCTCATAAATTCAAGCCGGTGACTATTACTCCTTTCGACGGAAAGAATTCCCCCCGTTAACATCTCAATCATTTTAATGCTATGACGGGGCATTTACCGAGGGACGATACCCTCCTTGCTAACTATTTGTCGGTGCCTTGAGAGGGGTTGCTTACGAATGGTTCTATAGTCTCCAGGATAATTCCATGTCAACCTTTGTCGACCTCCAGCATATGTTCCTGTCTTGATTCTATGAGCTAGCAATAGACATGTCAAAGTCCACCTTGATGGACACCACCCAGAAAGACAAAGAATTTTCTAGGGTCTACATAGAGAGATTTCGGCAAGCTGCGCTAAGACTACAACCGGGGGTTTCCGAAACAATTCTAATCGATACTTGTCGAAAAGGTTTGTCCTCTATGACAAGACTATGGACTGGCTCGTCCGGTCATGCAGATTGGGCAGAATTTATTATCAATGCCAATGATATCGAGAGGAAGGCCAAGGAGGCCCACTTATTGGGAATAGGCCTTCCAAATGAAAGGGACAGGAGGCCTACCGCAGCACCAAACAATAATGAGCGGGAACCCAAACCAAAACAAGTTATAACCGCGAGTCTCAACCAGGGTACAGCTCCTGTTCAGAAGCCTGAAAGACCTCCAATTCAAAAAGGGAACTATTCGTTCAAAGACGAGGACGTCCTATAATTACTCAACGTCTTACTTGAGGGTGAGAAATTTACACTTCCACCTCCAAGATGCCCCGAAGAAGTCGACAGGGTGAATGATCCCAAATACTGCCATTACCACCGGTATGTCCATTACCCAACCAAGGACTGCTACATCATGAAGAATTATGTACAGTGACTAGTAGACGCAAACATACTATCGCTGGACCTCCAGTTCGGTAGGTTTCTGCCTACAGAGGCAAAAGACGGAGTCATCCCGATTCCAAAAACAACTATGGAGGTTGTTAACCTCCCGACGGCTCAAGCCTCGGGATTAGTCCCTGTGAAAATGCCTCGAGGGGAAGTCATGTGGGTGCATCCTGATCTCATCGATGACCTAACCAAACTTGTCTCACGTCATGCCATTAAGACCAAGGGCAGGAAGGTTAAATCTTGTAATGATGTCTCTGCCTCGTCCGATGATGAAAGGGTCGAAGCAACCAGGACCGGTCTAGAATACGTACGTAACTATGACCAGACCCCAGCAAAGGAATCAGTATCGGTGACGACATTCACAGCCCTCGGTACTTTCGAACCAAGTCCGTCCCAACCTCCAATAGTGGACAAACAGAAGCAGAAGGAGGGGCATTTCGACAAACCCCTCAAAAAGGATACCGCTGCTGGGTTGGACCGATCCTACAATATTGACATTATAGTGCAACTGGCCAACACTTCAGCTAGATTATCATTATTTGAACTCCTCCGCCTCTCCAAGAGGACCAGAGAAGCTCTGTCCAAAGCGTTACAAAATGCCGAATCCTACTTGGGACAAATACAATAGCTAGATGAAGACTCTGTTGCGTGTCCCAAATGCCACAGTGTGATAGAGGCAATGCCCAATATCACATTCTCACAACAAGATATGCTGCTAAAGAATAATAGGCATGCCCGATCCCTGTATTATATCGGGTACGTTGGTGCTGTCAAGGTTGATCGTATGTATATCGACCCCAGTTTGTCAGTGAGCATTATCCCCACCGTCTATTGCATATACTAGGGATTCTGATGCATTGGCTTTCTGCAACTCAAACCCCGATCAGTGGTTTCAACAATGGCAAGAGTTGCCCAGAAAGGAAGATCTGCTTGAAAATTTAGATTGGTGACCTGAAGACTGAGGTGACTTGCTATGTCATTAATGCGGATGTCTACTATAATATCCTTTTGGGGCGATCTTGGTTCCATGAGCACATGATCGTGCCATCTACCCTCCACCAGTGCTTCAAATATGTCAACGACGATGGATTGGTAAAAACTGAGTACATGGACATTGACCCCTTTAAAGAGGTTGAGGTTTATTACATTGAGTCTCGGTTGTTCCGAAAGAAGCACCAGAAGGACTCAGACGAAGACGCTGATGACGAGGCCGAGGCTCAAACTACCTCCGAGGAGCCTATCAGTGTGCATATAAAAAAATGCCCTACGGCACCCACAGCTGAGACTACAGCCCCTCTAAAAGTATGATACAGCCCCTCTAAAAGTATGATTGAGAGGAGGGCCACCTACCAAAGAATTCCTTACGACGTCTGTGATTCAAGCTACAACTCCTCTGGTGGTATGGTTAAAGGGAAACCGTCAATAAAGGAAAACCCTTCTGTCAAGCCGATTGTGGTAAAGCTACGCAGCCCGCCACATCCTACTCCATCCCTGCCTATCTCAGGTGTTATGGGGTAGAGATCTTAAAAATGCGGTTGTGCCAAACTTTTCTACATTTGACGGTGCAATCCCCGAGGACGATTTGTCATATTTCATCAATAAAGGATTGCCTTTGAACTACTCTCATGATTTCTCTGCTTATTCTCTAGAACAAAACCTGAGTCCCTCACTACAGACACAAATCACGTCTATTTATTCCATAAAACAAGTACTCAATACATGTGGCACCTATTTTATAGTGCCAGCACGAAAGAAGAGAGAAGAACCCATCATCTTTTGCCGAGTGGACGGCTCCCGAACTCATACTCTTTGTGAGCCAGAACCTGAAGTCGGTACAGTTCAGGCTCACCACTATACCCCACAAGCCAAGCACATCATACAGAAGATGGGCTATGACCTAGACAATAACATGGGTCTCAATTACGGAAAGGGTCGACAACTGTCGATCAAGGTTAACGTTCCTAAAGGCAAATCTGGTCAGTGTTACCAGAAAACTCGCTACGGCCTTGGATGTGTCCCGCCTATGGCGCCCGAAGTCCTACGATGTAAGGAAATAATGTACTCGTACTCTTCATATTCCTCTGGCGATGTATTCCGTAGAACGTTGTCGGTGAATATGACGTCAGTGGACCAAGTCGAGGAAGATGACGAGCCATTCTTCGAGCCCCTCGAAGTTGAACCCTGGGCTCAGCAACGTGATGCCTAATGGAAGAAACGCTTCGAGTTACGCGAACCACCTACCGAAGATGAATTTGTACAAGTCAACCTAAGGGACGAATCTTCTCCTAAACTGATCTTTATCAGC
Organism: Iris pallida; assembly: GCA_029216955.1. Taxonomy (NCBI): domain Eukaryota; kingdom Viridiplantae; phylum Streptophyta; class Magnoliopsida; order Asparagales; family Iridaceae; genus Iris; species Iris pallida. The sequence continues at coordinate 2,022,456 of JANAVB010028000.1, read as the reverse complement.
AAAAGTTTGAAAGAAGAGGATTACGAGTCTTCTATCGAGCTTATAAGAGAATACATAGACGTCATTGCCTGGAGCTACAAAGATATACGAGACTTAGACCCCAATGTCATCATACACAAACTGAATATCCTGTATAAAGCTGAGCCAGTGAAGCAACAACAACGACATTTTCACTCCGATACCATGAATGCTATCAAAAAGAAAGTCAACAATCTAATAAAAAGTGGCTTAATCCACAAGAAACAACACCCAGATTGGGTAGCCAATATCGTTCCAGTCACTAAAAAGAATGGGAAGATCCGAGTCTACATAGATTTCTGCGATCTAAATGCCATCTGCCCGAAGGACGAATTCTCGCTAGCCATTATTGACATGATGATCGACAACACCTGTGGGCTTGTGCGCATGCCTTTCATGGATGGTTACTCTGGCTATAACCAGATCAAGATTTTTCTAGATGATAAGAAACATATGTCCTTTTGGACTACGATGGGGTATTTTGTTACACCGTGATGCCCTTTGTCTTAAAAAATGCGGGTACTACATGCCAGTGTGCTATGAGTATCATATTCCGCAAATACCTGCATAAGACAGTTGAATGTTACGTCGATGACATCGCTGCCAAGAGTCACATTCGTGGTGATCACCTCCGTGACTTGAGAACCGTCTTTGATTTGATGAGGACACACCAGTTAAAGATGAATCCGACCAAGTCTTTCTTGGGGGTGTCCAGCGATAAGTTTTTAGGTTTTATTGTTACTTCAAAGGGTATCTACGTCGACCCTGAGAAGACAAAAGCCATCATCAAAATGCAACCGCCAAGGAACCTTCGCAAACTTCGCAGTCTTCAGGGGCGCTTGGCCTACATCCGAAGGTTTATTTCCAACCTCTCGGGTGGTTGTAAACCCTTCACCGAATTGATAAGGAAAGTAGTGTCTTATGTTTGGACTGAGGAGTGCTAGCGAGCCTTCGAGGACATTAAAAGATATCTTACGAATCCTCTAGTCTTAATAGCACCAGTCATAGGAAAACCCTTTCTGCTCTACGTCCGAGCCTTGGATCACTCTCTCGGAGCCTTATTAGCCCAGAATAGCAATACGGTTACGAACAGGCTATTTATTACCTCAGCTATCAGCTGGTCAGAGCTGAGCATAGGTATACCCCTGTGGAGAAAGAATGCCTCGCCTTCATTTTTTCTATCCAGAAAACTCGACATTATATAGTCGGACAGACGATTCACATCATCTCTCGAGTTAATTCCCTCAGGACCCTCATGACCAAGCCAGGGCATTAAATTTACGTCTGGCCACATGGGAAATACTTCTATGCCCTTATGACATGGTATTTGTCCCACAAAAGACGGTTAAGGGGCGAGCGGTAGCATATTTCCTGGCTACCCATCCCGTAATTGAGACGTCGAAACTCTATGAAGATATCTCGAATGAAGTAATGGATGCCCATACCACCACAGAAAAGCCATTTTGGAGACTATTCTTTTACGGTGTTTCGAGAATAGGTCCCAAAGGCGATATTGTAGCTGGAGTGGGGGTAGTGTTAATCTCCTCCGACGACTTGGTCATACAACGAGTGTATTCACTTTCAGAACTATGTTCTAATAACGGTGTTGAGAACAACGCTCTTATCATCGGACTTCAACTAGCCAAAGAGCTGGGGGTCGACTTTCTGGAAGCTTACGGTGATTCTCAGCTGATTGTCAACCAAGTTCGGGGTCAGTATGAGGCCCGACATAAGAATCTAGTCCCAAACCATCAAGCAGCAATTTCCATAATCTCTACTTTCATAGGGTTCTTCATAGAATATGTGCCCCTGTTACAGAACCTGGAAGCTGATGCTCTAGCAGGACTTGTGGCATCGTTAGCAGCACTTGTCAGAACTCTGCACACTATAACAGTGATAGGGAAAGAGTTGGTATGTCCTAATAATAACCAATGCATGCAAGCCTGCCAGTCCACGGAGGTTGAAGAAGACATTCGAGACTAGCGATCTCCTTTTATAGATTTTATAGTGTACAAAATCTTACTGGATAATACAAAATAAGCGGCTTCCGTCAGAAGGCGCTCTCTTCAATTTTACTGTGACACTCAAACAAAGATGTTATACCGCTGTTTCTTCGATAGACTCCTGTTTCGATGTTTATCAGGGCAGGAAGCTAAATACGCACTGTGCGAGGCTTATAACGGCACTTGCGGGGCTCATCAACTGGGACCTAAACTCCAAGACCGACTCAGACGCATGGGTTACTATTGGCCTACAATGATAGTCGATACCCTGGCATATGCTAAGGAGTATCGGATGTGTCAGATCCACGCTGACTTTATTCACCAACCGTCAGAGTTCTTGCACCTAATGGTGCCATCCTAGCCGTTCGAAGCATGGGGAATGGACATCATTGGCACGATTGCCCCTCCTTCATTAAAAGGTCATCGCTTCATCCTGGCCATAACCGCCTATTTCTCCAAGTGGTAGAAAGCAGTAACGCCACAGTCCCAAAATACGTAGGACTAGGAACGTAGACATGCCAGCCGTATAGTATATATACGTAAGCTGTAAAATGCAGTAGAACCATAACTAATTTCATCCATACAAAATAAAAGATATCATATAATGATAATGAATTGTCTTGATACAATATGTTGGGCGAAGACAAATCCACTACCAACAGCAAGAAAAAATACATGGAAAATGAAATGAGTTTGACGGACAAAGCGAAGACGATCAAAGTACAATCATCCTCGAAGAAATAGTGACGATCATGGCCACGGCTAGAACACCTGCAAAAGACAAGAACACACACCTGGCGAGATAACCAGGTCCTAGAGGGACGTAACAAGATATAATAGACATGCCATATAAATACTAAATATAAAATATGCCACAATTAATGAAAGTGACAAGACATAAATAAGGTAAACTAATCGTACTAAAGTGAACATGTAATTTGAGAAACAATCCTTTGACGCATGAGCCCTGGTTGTAAATGGGATCTGGTATAGTCCCCACTTGGGCACCAGAGACCACAGCGCATGACGTTCAAAAATGGCAGTGGCAAACCTGAGAGGCTAAACATACCCGTATCTCCAGCGAAGCTTCCGGGTTACAAGGGAAGTACAATCGAAGCCCATACAACAAGAAAAATGTTCTCCCCATCCAATGTACCTATCATGTCGCATCCACGACCATGTAACACTACTAACCGTCAAGTCTTCTAATATACAACTATTGTCAGTTAGACCTAACGCTCGTCCTATACGCATCAGTGATCAGCCAACACGCAAGTCCGGATGCTATATGCTACTCATAACTCACACATCTCGTGACACATCAGTGTCAAAGTTTACGTAATACACTAAACTAGTGGTAGTCCCTTAACTCTAGGTCCATTTGCAATCAAAGGATAAATAACAAGGTACAGCTAATATCACCGAGCAGGCAATAAGTCAGGAACTGTAATAATGGTACAGCTAAAAGAACTGGAAATAATACACAGTGATATGCAATAATAAAATGCAGACTAATTTATAAACAGTAAATTATGGCAAGGTATCTTGCCTGGTGTGTCGCCGGGTGTGGTGCGATGTTCTGTAAAGTTCCAGTTGCCTAATCGCCATATCCGATGGAGAAGAGTCCGAATTCACGAGGAAATAGGGAAGGATGATTAGTCATGATAATGGTGATAATCAAGAAGAAATTGTGGAGATTACGTACGTATCCTATTTTGAAAATATTTATGATACTTAAAAACTACGTATAATTTTTAAACAAATATCTTAAATACATATATTTTTAAAATCATAATGTGAAACTACCCTTTTTATTAGTCAAAATATTTTAAAGCAATACTTTGCAAATCTAGAAAATTATTCATATGGTTAAAACTATATTGTAAAGATAAAATTTTGTAGTTCAAAATCCTTAGATAAAATGGTATGCAATAGTATATATATTTTTCCACAAATATTTTTAAAATATTAATCAAATTATTTTTATACAATTAAAATTGTGAAATTAATATTGCCACTAATAATACCAATGGCAAAATACCCCTACCCATATACACTCATAAAATAAAATATTAATAATAATACAACTGTTAATCATAATAATAATCATAATCATAATAATAATAATATTATTATTATTAATATTAATCCTTAAAAACAATCCAGTCCTTTCCTTTGTAATAATAATAATAATATTATTATTATTATTACCATAATAAATATCCCTTAGAAGCAATACAGTTCATTCACCCCCCCAAAAATCGACAGGAGAGAGAGAGAGATGGGAAAGTGAGCGGGAAAAAGAGCGAAGTAGGAGGAGAGTCTCACCAGCGGGTCGTCGACGGCGAAGCTCCGGCGGAGGCACGGTGCATGCACGGCGTTGGCGTGTGCTCCATGAGGTGGCGGATGGGCGCTGGAAGCTCCGGCACGACGGGAGCGGTGAGGAGGTGGCGTCTGAGGCGGCCGGGATGCCGAAGGAGGCGGCACAATCGGTGGTTGGTGGAGGTCCAGTTCGCCGACCGGAGAGAAGAAAGGGGGCACGAAGAATGGCAAAAGTAGAAACAGCGGCGGGGAGTTGTCCCGCGCGCGTTGGCACGCACGGCGGGGCGCCGGCTGGAACGGAGACGTGACGGAGGGGGCACGATCTGGGGCGATCTTCCGGTCGAGGGGTTCCTCGGCACGACGGAATTGCCGGCAGAGGGCGAGGCGTGGATCCGCGGTCGAGGTGAGGTTTTCTTCCTCCTCTTTTTTTTGTTTCCTGGGTGGTGGTGGCGGTGGTGATGACGGTGGCGGCCCGGAGCCGAGGCTATGGAAGTTACCGGACACGGTGTGAATCTGGTAACGATGGTGATAGATAGTAGTACGACGGGGATGAGACGAGATGATGACGACAGTACCGGGTGGACAGGAAGAGTGGCAAAGGGACAACAGTTTTAAGATAGATTTGGGTGATGTCGGGGGTTACGTCGGAAAGTAGAGTCGTGTCCTGTGTGACACATAGAGACAAAGTGGTGTCCGGTATATCGGACACGGAGAGGAGATCTGTATTTGTAATGGGGGAATTTTAGTGGATGGGAGACACAGACACGATGCACAATCTGGGGATGGTGGAAGTTTATGGATGAGTATCTCTCCTTATATAGGAGGTGAGAATTCCCAGCTGGATAGGGATTGGGAGAATTTAAATTTCTCATAGATAATATCATATTATATTAAATTTGCTTGAAACTTTAAATCATTCAAATCCAAATCAAACATAAAGCCTCCACTCATTTAATTCAAATTCCAATGAAATCTTTTCTAATTTAAATTAGCATATTTAATCAAATATTAAAATCAACAAAATTTTAAGTATCACTTTCATAATTAAATAAATATAGAAATAATTAATTTCAAAATCCCGATAAATACTTAAATATTAAATCATGAAATAGCTCTTATAAGTAAAAAAATATTTTAAATATCAACTTTCAAATTTTGCAAAATATTTGGAATACTTTTCATATAAACCACAATTTTTCAAATCACCATTATTTTTAAACAACGAACAAAATAACTTTTTTTTAGAAATAAAAATATTTATCACATATTATTTTGAAAATTAAATTCTTCTATATATAAAATCTCTAATAAAATGTTTTACAAAAATATGTACCTCGCACATATTTGCATTCGACGAGCAATTACGAAATGCAAATCTCGTACGCTACAACAATATGAATTCATATGCGACGTGTAGGTACGAAGTACAAAATAAATACGAAAATATTAAAAAATTGTAGTAGAAATTTAGGGGGTTTACATTCTACCTAACTTAAAAGAATTTTGTCCTCGAAATTTAGGAGTAAATAGGGTAGGTAGGCTTCAAGAGATAGGAAGAATTTAAGAACGATAAGTCACGATTTAATTCATTAGACGAGGAGAAGAAACGACATTCAACAAAAATTGACAATTTGATAACTTAAAAGAATAAATCAATGGTACAGTTTTGTAATGATCATGCGCATGACATCCTTCTGTGTCTAATTGGGTCACACTGTCATCAATCCTAGAATCACCATAATTTCAAGGATTTTAATAACTTCATCTATCTCATCCCAAGACTACTAATTCCATATTCGGGTCGCGTTAAATATCATCATGATCATCGTAATAAATCTTCAAAAGTTTCAATTTTTTCTCAATATTCATATTCCATAAAACTTTAAAAAAAAATTTGAGGCACTTTCTTTTTCTTCTTTATTTCCTTTGATGTTTCTCCTTAAGATTAACTCCCAAAATTTATATTCCTTAAAAATATTCTCAATTCCTATATCTTACAATATAAATTTCAAGAAGTACCAAAGTTTTGAATTCAAGGATTCTAGATTCTTCTTCTTCCATCATATATATATATATATAGTTTTGGTTCAATCTAAATTTTGACCTTATAATCTCTTTAAAATTTAAATTTAATAAATCAATTAGTCGGAGCAATCAAACTCTATCTTAGTCATGAAACTTCATATTCGTAAAAAAAATTCCTTAGGATATCAAGAATTTCCACTTTTAAATATTGGGTAGCTTCGAGATCTACTACATCAATATCCTACTTATCACTTCATATAAATTTCTCAATAATGGGTTTACCTTGAAGAACCGATTTGTCTCCTTTAAGAAATGATAGCACCCTTTGCCACAAAATTCCACTTATGCATATTCAATCACATTAATTAATTATACCACTATTCTCCTCGATGAGTTTTCTAATCTACCCTCTACTAACCGAGGGATGTCATGGTCAAAGGTCATCTTTACATAAGTGTATCATAAACAGAACAAGGTTGCATAAACTATGAAGGAATCATAATGTAATATAAGTGAAGTAATTTAATTGGAAGGAAGAAGGGTAAGGGTTGCAATATTGAAGAGCGAAAGATGTTATGTGTCTAAGTGAATCGAGATAAGACTTGAAAATAAATGACAAGGGTTAAGCAGTCAAGATAAAATGCAAGGTTAAGCATTTAAGGGATTTAATAGATCGCAATCATATATTAGGTCGAAAAATTGAGTTGAGTTTGAGTCTATATCGGTACCATGGTAAGGGTTATAGTTTAGTCTTTTTGACCCGAAAGTCGTACCATAAAAATAGAGTGCAAGGAAACGTGTTTTAGTGTAACATGATATACCTACATGAAGGTGAGCTCGTCTAGGTCTTGCATATGAAATTTGTTGGAAGGAAAGTCTAGTGTTGTGCTCCAAATATCAAAGTCACGATAGGGAACGCCAAATGATCAAAAATAGAAAGTCGGTTTTCATAAGGTACTAATTAATGCACAAAATAAAAGGTTAAAGCATGAAATAAAGATAATTTAGGAAATCTCGTAGATCAAGTTAAGTTAAGTTAGAGGCACAGTTTCTAGAGAGAAAATAGTCTCATGGACAAGGGTATGGTTAAGGGAATGATTCTAATCATTTATAAGTTTTAAACAATTAGATGGTCACGAATAAAGATCTAGAATTGAGGAAAGGTTGAGTAAGGCAATTTAAAGATATAGTTACACAGTTTGGTCGATGACTAACTATACTTGTGTATATGCAATATCATAATCATAGGTGGTACGGCAATCTAATGTGGAATACTTCTATCTCACTAGGGTGACCTTACTTGCTTCTTGGTCCTATACCAATATACGATTTAATCTAAAATTTCAAGTTCTTCGAAAATTTCTCAATAAAATTTCCAAGATACTCTGCCAAAATTTCCAATTATCTTAGACTGTCAACTTTAATCAAAATTTTAAATCGCTAGCCATCCTCGAAACAACCCTTGTATATCGCAAATCGAATAATAATAATTATTATTATATATTTATTTTTTTTCCAAATCTTAAACTCAACATTTAATAAGTTTATCAGCCGAATTTCATACTATAAAATAGAACAATTAAATAACTCCCGAATTTAATTATATCCTTCAAATGTGTCAATCTAGCTACCAATAAGTCACAACTACTCTTCAAAAAAAAATTCTACCAAAATTTAAATATCCATAATCAAGGCCTTAAACTCGAAATCTAAATAACTTTATAAAACATAGATCATATGACGTAATTTAATTCAAAAATATTTTACCAAAATTTATCAACCATCCTCAAATTTTGGTCAATCGTAAATCATACTTCCACATTTAAAATTTTATGATTCTTTTCAAATCAAATTTATGTCCCTCCAAAAGATGTATAGCTATAACTTAATAAATCGTAAATGTTCAAATACCTTCAAATTCAAAACGCAAAATCAAATCAATTTGTTTTCTCGATCTAGCTATCCTCTTGTGTATATCACCTTGTAATATCAAATTAAAATTCCAACTATCTTTTGGAAGCGGTAATATGCTACTACCCAACTTGGAATTAACTAACCCTTAAGATCATATTTCTAGGAAAATAAATGCCTTTATAACTCAAATAAAATCTAAATGCATATTAATTGTCAATACAATCCATCTAGCCATGTGTTTAACCTATGGACATATACTAGTGTAGTCATCTTACTAAAGATGAAACTAAGAATTTACGGTAGAAGGAGTCAAGCAAGATGCAATTCAAGGAGGTCGAACGAGAGTTCGAAATTTGAAGTCAAGAAAGGATGTCAAGTAGGTGGATGAGATTCTAGATTCTAATCCTATATTGCAGGCCCATATCGGTACAATTACGTAACCGAAGTAACAAACTCGACCTGCATGGGCCACCATAAAAATATGTAACGCCCCAGTCCCAAAATACGTAGGACTAGGAACGTAGACATGCCAGCCGTATAGTATATATACATAAGATGTAAAATGCAGTAGAACCATAACTAATCTCATCCACATAAAATAAAAGATATCATATAATGATAATGAATTGTCTTAATACAATATGTTGGGCGGAGACAAATCCACTACCAACAGTAAGGAAAAATACATGGAAAATGAAATAAGCTTGACGGACAAGGCGAAGACGATCAAAGTGCAATCATCCTCGAAGAAATAGTGACGATCATGGCCACGGCTAGAACACCTGCGAAAGACAAGAACACACACCTGGCGAGATAACCAGGTCCTCAGAGGGACGTAACAAGATACAATAGACATGCCATATAAATACTGAATATAAAATATTCCACAATCAAAGAAAGTGACAAGACATAAATAAGATAAACTAACCGTACCAAAGTGAACATGTAATTTGAGAAACAATCCTTCGACGCATGAGCCCTGGCTGTACATAGAATCTGGTATAGTCCCCACTTGGGCACCAGTGACCACAGCGCATGACGTTCAAAAATGACAGTGGCAAACCTGAGAGCCTAAACATACCCGTATCTCCAGCGGAGCTTTCGGGTTACAAAAAAAGTGCAATCGAAGCCCATACGACAAGAAAAATGTTCTTTTCACCCAATGTACCTATCATGTTGCATCCACGACCATGTAACACTACTAACCGTCAAGTCTTCTAACATACAACTATTGACAGTTAGACCTAACGCTTGACCTATACGCATCAGTGATCAGCCAACACGCAAGTCCGGATGCTATATGCTACTCATAACTCACACATCTCGTGGCACATCAGCATCAAAATTTATGTAATGCACTAAACAAGTGGTAGTCCCTTAACTCTAGGTCCATATGCCATCAAAGGATAAATAACAAGGTACAACTAATATCACCGAGCAGGCAATAAGTCAGAAACTGTAATAATGGTACAGCTAAAAGAACTGGAAATAATACACAGTGATATACAATAATAAAATACAGACTAATTTATAAACAGTAAATTATGGCAAGGTATCTTGCCTGGTGTGTCGCCGGGTGCGGTGCGATGTTCTGTAAAGTTTCAGTTGCCTAATCGCCATATCCGATCGGGAAGAGTCCGAATTCACGAGAAAATAGGGAAGGATGATTAGTCATGATAATGGTGATAATCAAGGAGAAATTTTGGAGATTACGTACGTATACTATTTTGAAAATATTTCTGATACTTAAAAACTACGTATAATTTTTAAACAAATATCTTAAATACATATATTTTTAAAATCATAATGTGAAACTACCCTTTTTATTAGTCAAAATATTTTAAAGAAATACTTTACAAATCTAGAAAATTATTCTTATGGTTAAAACTATATTGTAAAGATAAAATTTTGTAGTTCAAAATCCTTAGATAAAATAGTATACAATAGTTTATATATTTTTCCACAAATATTTTTAAAATATTAATCAAATTATTTTTATACAATTAAAATTTTGAAATTAATATTGCCACTAATAATACCAATGACAAAATACCCCTACCCATATACACTCATAAAATAAAATATTAATAATAATACTACTGTTAATCATAATAATAAAAATAATCATAATAATAATAATATTATTATTATTAATATTAATCCTTAAAAACAATCCAGTCACTTCCTTTGTAATAATAATAATAATAATAATAATAATAATAATATTATCATAATAAATATTCCTTAGAAGCAATACAGCTCATTCACCCCACCACCCTCCAAAAAAATCGACAGGAGGGAGAGAGATGGGAAAGTGAGCGAGAGAATGAGCGGAGTAGGAGGAGAGTCTCACCAGCGGGTCATCGACGGCGAAGCTCCGGCGGAGGCGCGGTGCACGCGCGACGTTGGCGTGTGCTCCGCCAGGCGGCGGATGGGCGATAGGAGCTCCGGCACGGCGGAAGCGGTAGGGAGGTGGCGTCGGAGGCGACCGGGATGCCGGAGGAAGCGGCACGATCGGTGGTTGGAGGAGGTCCGGTTCGTCGGCCGGAGAGAAGAGAGGGGGCACGGAAGATGGGGAAGTGGGAACAGCGACTGGGAGTTGTCCTGCGTGCGGTGGCGCGCACTCGGGGCACCGGCTGGAACGGAGACGCGGCGGAGGGGGCGCGATCTGGGGCGGTCTTTCAGCCGAGGGGTTCCTCGGCACGGCAGAATCACCGGCGGGGGGCGAGGCGTGGATCCGCGGCCGAGGTGAGGTTTTCTTTCTCCTCTTTTTTTTGTTTCCTGCGTGGTGGTGGCAGTGGTGATGACGGTGGCGGCCCGGAGCCGAGGCTGTGGCAGTTGCCGAATACGGTGTGAATCTGATAACGATGGTGATAGATAGCAGTACGACGGGGATGAGACGAGATGATGATGGCGGTGCCGGGTGGACAGAAAGAGTGGCAAAGGGACAACAGTTTTAGGATAGATTTGGGTGATGTCGGAGGTTGTGTCGGAAACTAGAGTCGTGTCCTGCTTGACACATAGAGACAAAGTGGTATCCGGTATGTCGGACACGGAGAGGAGATCTGTATTTGTAATGGGGGAATTTTAGAGGATGGGAGACACAGACATGATGCAGAATCTGGGGATGGTGGAAGTTTATGGATGAGTACCTCTCCTTATATAGGAGGTGGGAATTCCCAGTTGGATAGGGATTGGAAGAATTTAATTTCCCGTGGATAATATCATATTATATTAAATTTGCTTTAAACTTTAAATCGTTCGAATCCAAATCAAACATAAAAGCTCCACTCATTTAATTCAAATTCCAATGAAATCTTTTCTAATTTAAATTAGCATATTTAATCAAATATTAAAATCAACAAAATCTCAAGAATTATTTTTATAATTAAATAAATATAGAAATAATTAATTTCGAAAATCATGATAAATACTTAAATATTAAATCATAAAATAGCTCTTATAAATAACAAAATATTTTAAATATCAACTTTCAAATTTTGCAAAATGTTTGGAATACTTTTCATATAAACCACAATTTTTCAAATCACCAATTATTTTTAAACAACGAACAAAATAACTTTTTTTAGAAATAAATTTTTTTATAACAGATTATTTTGAAAATTAAATTCTTCTATATATAAAATCTCTAATAAAATATTTTACAAAAATATGTACCTCGCACATATTTGCATTCAACGAGCAATTACGAAATGCAAATCTTGTACGCTACAACAATGTGAATTCATATACGATGTGTAGGTACGAAGTACAAAATAAATACAAAAATATTAAAAAAATTATAGTAGAAATTTTGGGGGTTTACAGAAGCTATACAACTTGTGGAAGTGAAAACCTCCAACGTGATCAAATTCCTTAAGCACCATGTCATTTATCGGTTTGGGTTACCTCGAAGGATCATCCACGACAATGGCCCACAATTCGTCAGCAACTCCTTCCGTTGATTCTGTGATAAAACCAAATCCAGAGCATAGCATCGACAGCCTATAATCTAGCAGCTAATGGTTTGGCCCAGACTTCTAATAAAACTATTATCAAACTCCTCAAAAATAGTCGTGTCTTCCAATAAACATGACTGGAACAAGAAGCTCGGCGAATACCTCTAGGCTTATTGAACCACCGTCCGTACACCTACTGGTATTACTCCATTCTCACTGGTATACGGAAGTCAAGCTGTGCTCCCTTTGGAACTTTAAATTCCCTCTCTACGGGTCTCTCTTAATATTCATATGACTACAGAAGATAATCATCGCTTGCGACTACAAGAGTTGGAAGCACTCGATGAAAAACCTCTTCTAGCTCAACAGCACATTAAGCTATATCAGCCACGAATCTCGGGGGCCTTCAACAAAAAGGTTAAAGAAAGGTCATTTCGGGTCGGTGATCTGGTCCTATCAGTCAGAAGGCCAATGATCATGACTCACAAGACTGCTGGAAAGTTCCAACATAAATGGGAGGGACCATTTGTTGCGAAAACGGTCTATTCTAATGGAGCGTACCGGCTAGCAAAACCTAACGGAGACTTGCTTATGATGCCTATTAACGACAAGTTTCTTAAAAAATACTATGTATGAATGTCCAGTTCTTCCATTCCTATATTTTAGTTTCCTCTGCATCCTGGTCTGAATGCCTACCATGTCCATATTGTTGGCCCAATGATTGTATCATATTTTTGAATATGGTTAATATGTTAAGTTTAGCATTTCATTATCACTAATCTTCATACTATCGATGTAGCATTTCTACTTATACTTATACCTTTGGTGATATGTGCCTATTGGTTTACATATTAGTGATATGAGCTTATCTATCTTAAATTTAATCGGGTTGCCAAAATCAAAACTATGTTTTTGATTGTGGTCATTCAATTAAGTTTAATCATTATGATATCACTAACATTTATGCTATCACCTTAGCACTTATACTTAAACTCGGCATTGTCCTAATATGCATTAAACTTATCATACTTGCTACTATGTATATTGCTTTGTTCGTCTAACATGTACATGCATAAAAGTAATAAGCAAGATCAACGTGCATATATACAATGAAGAAATCATAGTGGGCCGAAGATGACAGATCCCACAAAATTTTTCTGAACCATCCGACGACATCTCCGGAGCCACGCACTCGGGGTTCCGCTGCCCGGTCAGTAGACAGGGGTCGAGGGGCAGCGCCCCTCGTCGGGGGGTTCGGTGGCGAAGCCCTCGAAAGGTATTAAGTTTTCACAAACTAGATAACTTTGGACAGCTGCCGCCAAGGAAAAAAGCTAGCACCTATCAAAGGAAGAAGCCAAGCCATGCCATCATCATTTCATGACTCTGAAGAAGCCTACACCTGTCTAAGTATATCTGGAGTCTGTAATGAGTCTTAAGAATAATTGTAAACACAAAAAATGGATGGCAAAATCGAAAGCTAGGGTAAAAATTAGCCTAGGATCATTTTCGGAAGAAAATTGACATACCGACGGTATACGGGTCTATACCGACGGTATACCGAATTTGTTCACAGAAAGTTTCTGTCTACAAAATCGGCATACCGACGGAATACCGATCTATACCGACGGTATACCTATTTGGTAATATTGAAAATCCAACGGTCGAATTTCTAACATTTAATGATCCCAACGGCTATATTTTTAGCCGTTGCAATTCCAAACTGGTATACCGGTTCGTACCGACGGTATACCGATCGCTGACTGAAAAGTTGCCTTTGATCTCTTTTCAATGCTTTGGTTATAAATAGCCTTGAACCCCTTCATTCAAGATTGATGCTTTGAGGCTAAAAATTTTTAAACCACCAAAACCTATCCACAAACAACTCTACAAAGCTTTCATTTGCCATCCATCAATTGCGTTAGAGTTATTGAGTTGAAAAGTAAGATCTTTATCTTGTTGTATAAGGAGATCAAAACCTATTGTGAAAGGTTGAAGTTGGAGAGTCTTCGTATCCAAACTCTCGATTGAAGTTGGAGAGTCTTCGTATCCAAACTCTCGGTTAAAGTCGGAGAGGTCTTCGGACTAAAGCTCTCGTGTAAGAAGTTGGCAAGTTCTTCGGATCTAAACTCGTGTGTAACTATTTACTCAAATAGTAGATTAAAGCCGAAGAGAGTTCCGGGACTGGAGTGTCCCTTGGAAGGATACCAGGATATATCGTGTGTCGGTATTGTTATTACTTTTTCTCTTACACTTATATTTTTAAATTGTCCATTAGCTTGTGCTAAGTGCTTGATTAGTTAGCTTGACCCTATTCAGCCGCCCTCTAGGGTTTCTACACATATTACCTCTGAGTATACATTCTTATCTATCGATCTTCTTTCAACATGTCCACATTACCTCTGATGACAAAGATCGTCGCTTGTCGTCCGTACCTAGTTCTAGGTGCACTCATGATCAGCCTCTTAAACAAACATGTCCATACTACCTCTGAGTTGTTCTTCGTATCCCTAAAAGTCCATTCATGCATATCACCTCCGAGTAAGAAAACTCTACCTTTAACCCTATATTTATTACATCCATATTACCTCTGAGTAAATATGTTGGTTCTTTTCTCAAATTATTGTCTATATCGAGAAACCAAGGTGTGCCTAAGATGATAAGTCCACAAAATCACAAGTTTATGACAAATTGAACAAAGCAAAAAGTTATGTATTTCCTCATCCAAATAAAAGTAAAGGACTACATTTTCAAAGAAATAAAAAGGGACTACATCTCAAGACATCAAAAACAAAAAGACAGATAGGAAACACCAAAGACAAGAAAAGTAAACTGGCTTTTCCCTGAGAATGACAACTACGAGACAGTCGATAAAACACTACAGTCAGGGATAATTGTTACGTTGAGGCAGACACCACTCCCTTAGCCATCGCGCATATAAAGGCTCAAACTAATCAAGGTCCTCTACGTGAGTGAGATGACTAGAGCTCCCAGTTCTACTACCTTCCGATGCAGATTCTTCCTTAACAGTATCTTCCACTTTTGGAGTTATCTCCTCCATAATGGTCACCGGCTCTCCTTCAATACCGCCTTCAAGTTTTGGAGTTATCCACTCTTTGATGGTCACAAGTTCCTCCTTGACAAAGGGAGACAACATTTCCTCTTTTATGACAAACTCCACTTTCGGCACCACAAAAGCACCATAAAAAGGAAGACAAAGATAGAGTTAAAAAATACTGCATTGAGGAAATGTAATACATATTGGCACACGCCTATTAAAATGAGGTACATAGCTCAAGTGAGGGCACATAAAGCAACCTCCATATGCTTTCAAACTAGCACAAATTGCACGTGCGTCTCAAGGAGAGGCGCTTGGGTCTCGCGTGCCTATTAAAAAGGAAGGCACAAAAGTATTCAAATGCTCGCCAAAAAGACAGGTGCGTGAACTGCTAGCATATAGTTGCTCGAAAGCAAGCACGAACACGTGGAGGAGTTCAACTGAAACTTGAAAACACACAACCGGCCAAAAATTCAGAAAAAGGGGGGCGCCGTACCTTCGACTTTGCCTTAGACGTCAGAGTGGGCTCGGTCATTGGGGAGAGTAGAGGCGGTCGCCTAAGCCCTTCCCTTCCCCTTGGCTGTTGCTGCCTATGGAACCATGTCTGTGTAAGGTCGGCAAGATGAAGTCAGAGAAGAAAGAGTTGGAGGAAGTAGGGAAGTTTGATAAAGCAGTCTCTCTCCTCTAAACCCCAAACGCCAATTTATAGACTTCTTAACACGCGGTTTAAGATGAAGGTGAAGCGCTAACCACCGTTTCAAAGATCAAGCCAAATCTATGCACGCTTATCACGAAGAAGATCTTGCCAACGTCATTTTTAGTACGGGCGCCATGCCTTTGTTCAAAGTATTTCTAATTCCATCCATGAGTTAGAAAATTTGAAGGGGGTCTTGTAAAGACATGCGCCCACTACCTACGCCTTCCCTAGGCAATTAGATTACCCGTGCCTCAAATTTAGACAGAGGAACAGCGTGTGAGCCACATTCACACTCAGGTACGAAATTGCTTACGCTCCTACTGTTTGCCATTGATTATCAAAGAATAGAACAATTTTATGGGATGACTGAACTTTAATTCACAACTACAAACTCGCTCGTACAAAGAGAGCCTAGGAATAAAACCTAGGAAAAGCAATCTAAGTACAATTGTTTAATTTAGATTCTGGGGGTGACGGTAGCAGCTCGGAAAAGTGCTATCAACTCTGCCTTACTCCTTGGACGATCGAACGGAACCTCGTCTCCGACGAAGAAATGCTCTCTCTCTGCTAGGCTCTGTGTTGCTCTATATGTCTCTCTGTGTGTGTATAAGGAATAATCCCATGCTATTTATAGGAATTTATGATGAGTGGGGTGTACAGCCACGTGGCCACATCTTTGTAACTGCGCCTTGAGAAGTGGGCGGTTGGGGATTGGTTAAGATTAATCTTTATCTGTTTGTAGCAATAAAACTGGACTGTTATGTTGATTAAAATAAATCTGAACTGCTAGGATTTGTTGGTTGCAATAAATTCGAGTTTTTAAGACCTAGTCAACTTCTGCCACGTGTCCCAACTGCCACTAGGTTGTGAGCCGCATGAAGGACTGTTCCCCTGTCTGAGCTGTATGAGGGTGGCCTCACAACCGAGCCGCATGAGGGTAGCCTCACAACCGAGCCGCATGAGGATGGCTTCACAACCGAGCCGCATGAGGGTGGCCTCACAACCGAGCCCCATGAGGGTGGCCGTCACAACCGAGCTGCATGAGGGTAGCCTCACAACCGAGTCGCATGAGGGTGGCCTCACAACCGAGCCGCGTGAGGGTGGCCTTACAACCAAGCCGCATGAAGGTCACTCAGGCGATCCGCGTAAAGAACTTTTTTGGGATTTGTGAACTGTGCCAGCTATCACAAAGATTTTTTCGTCTTTTTATGAGCATGTCGCGTCTCTTCTTTATGTCAAAGCCATCATGTCAGAGCCATGTCAGAGCTGTCACTTTGTGTCAGAGCATTAATGGCCAGCTGTACGGAGTAATTATGGCCAGCTGTATGGGCCTCTTTCAAACCGCATAAGGCCATGTAGCTTTTTCTGAGCCGCATAAAACTATCTGAGCCGCATGAAGCGCTTTGAGCCGCATGAAGCTCTCAGGAATTTTTGAGCCGCATGAAACCCCTTAAGTTCTGAGCCGCATAAGAATCGCTATGCTTTTCCATGCTTCTACAAGACCCCCTTCAAAGTTTTCAATTTATAAAATTGAAATACTTTGAATAAGAAGCATGGATAATCCGCATAAGCTCCTTATGCCGCGTAGACTTCGCTGATCGCATAGGATTCTTTGGCCGCATATGCTTCTCTGGCCGCATAGACTTCTCTGGCCGTATAGGCTTCTCTGGCCGCATAGACTTCTCTGGCCGCATTGGCTGGTCTTTGTGCCACGTAGGCGTCTCATTAATTGCTCTTGATTTGTTTTTGATTTAAAGCTGTCTTTTGGATAGGATCCCATGAGTCGGCATTAAATATTTAGATTTTCCTTGATGATACTGAGCATTCTTTTTGCATGAAAGGGGATAGAATCCTAAGGGTCAGCTTTATCTTCTAGGCAGCACGAAACCCGAAGCTTCTATCGGTTCACACGCCCTTGCCAGCCTATAAATATGAGTAACTTTTGAAGAGAGAGATTCTTTACTCTCTTTACTCTCTTCTTTCTTCAAACTTTTCATGCCCTAATCTTCGTCTCTTCTCCTCCTTCGATCATCAATGGCTCCCAAAGCTTCTTCCAGTACTGCGGCGAATGGCAAAGGAGTTGCTTCCTCGTCCGCGATACCAGTTCACCCCGACGTCTATCCTGCCATTGACAGTAAAAATACTGGGAGACAAACTATATGGATTCAAACCCTAACCATAACGGCTACGTCGCATGTTTTATGCACGAGCCGTTCTCTTTGGCATATTCTTCGTCTTCATTGAACTGTTTAAGTTCGGTGTGATAAATCCACATATGCTGTGCTGTATGGGCCGTATAAACGTCTCATGTCCGAGCCGCATGGGGTATGCCTCATGTTCGAGCCGCATGAGAGTCGTCATGTTGCTGCATAAGCACTTTATGAACCGGGCCGCATGAAGATCCACCAAACAGAGCTGCATAAGCCCCTTATAAACTGGGCCGCATGAAGCCCTACCAAACATAGCCGCATGAACTCCTTTAAACTGTACCGCATAAGGCCTACTTAATCAGAGCCGGATGAATTCCTTTAATTGTACCGCATATGGCCCACCTAATCAGAGAACTCCTTTAAATTGTATCGCATAAGGCCCACCTAATCAGAGCTGGATGAACTCTTTTAAACTGTACCGCATAAGGCCCACCTAATCAGAGCCGTATGAACTCTTTTAAACTATGCCGCATAAGGCCCACCTAATCAGAGCCGCATAAGCTCCTTTAAACTGGGCCGCATAAGGCCCACCTAATCAGAGCCGTATGAACTCCTTTAAACTGTACCGTATAAGGCCCACCTAATCAGAGCCGCATAAACTCTTTTAAACTGTGTCACATAAGGCCCACCTAATCAGAGCCGTATGAACTCTTTTAAACTGTGCCGTATAAGGACCCACTTAATCAAAATCGCATAAGCTCCTTTAAACTGGGCCGCATAAGGACCCACTTAATCAGAGTCGTATAAGCTCAGAACACACTGAGTGGTTTTCTCTGGCCATCTTTTAACTTGTTTCTTTTATCTTTTTTTAGTGAAGTTGCCAGTCAATCCTGCGGGAGAACTCTTGGTAGGTCGAGCCCAATCTGTCGTGGGTGTAAGGTACGATCATTTAGTTGATTATGTGTCGGACCAGTTTCCCAAGGATGAGCCTGAGGAGAGGCTACGGGATATCAAAAACCAGTCCTTCTACTTTCTCACTAGCATGATGAACTAAGGGAAATTGGGGGGCCAACACTCGAAACTTGTGTTCCTCTTCGGAGATGCCCTGACTGTGGAGAACCCCAATGTTTTGGATATATCTGAAAGTTTGTGTTTTTCTTCTAACGGGGTGGCGATCCACATTCTGCAAATGGAACGTCACTTTCCACTGTCGTGGTTCAACATGCTGCCAATGGACAAAAAGATGGTGGATTCCTTGACTCCGAGCCGACAAAGGATGTTTGTGGGCGATATTCACTATAACAGAAACTTGGGGTCGGTAGTCGCGACCAGGACACCGATCAGCTGCTTCGTGATAGGGTTGGCCCCGGCTAGTTTCTTAAATGTGCAGGGTCCCAACTTCAGGTTCTCTCAAGCTGACACTTTCATGAACCAGCTTGCTCAGAAGGGGTCCTACCCCATTGGTCGGTTGGCGCTGCTGAATTAGATGAACCCCATCCCTTCGTAGACCAACTTGACCATATGGATTTTGTGGACATATGAGAATCTCCTGCACAAGATCGGCTTATATCATGCCATTCGGGGCGCCCGTTATGGTTTGCCCATAAACAAGAAGCTCTTTATGGCCCTTCTTGAAATGTACAATCGCCGAACGGGGACCTTTTTTATACCGGAAGGAGAGATGGGACTCGCGCTCCACGAGATACGTGAAGTCTCTAGGCTGCCCTGGGGAAATGAAGTCTTCGAAGTGTATACCCCCATGAACGAAGAGTTCGAGGAGTTGGAGCAGAGGTTCTCAGGCTTTGTTGCTGTCTACCGAGAATTGCTGTATCACCACAACACATGCCAGCAGATGTCGAAGAAGAAAAACGACAGCTCGGAAGGGAACCTTCCGCATACGAAGGCCTGGGTCAGTTACCTTTTTAAGCTCGGTACCTCAGGCCGGGTTTCTCCCTGAAGTCCTCGAACCCGGGAGGAGGTGCAAGACCAGGTGTCAACCGCCAAGAGGGTGAAAACCACCGGCGACAGATTTTGGAGTCAATCTGACTCCTTTACTTATTTTTACCAGGATACTCAGAAGTTGTCCGAGAAGGCTCTTCTGGAAGGATTTCTGATGATATGGCTATGGAACTGCGTAGTCTCGGGAGGGGCTGGCTCTATTAAGAGGATCAGCCGTAACTTTATCCTTCCTGCGGTAAAACTGGTCTTTGGGGCCAGACTAGCTCTTCTCTCTGCCATGGTGTGCAGCATACACCGTGGTCTCCGCACTTTCTCGTCCAAGGTCATTGCCCATGATACGGCAAAGGACTTTGAACGAATTGAGCTGTCCTATCATTATCTGATGGGATGGCTGTTGATGCACTGCCGGTCTTTCATGAGGCCTGGTCCAGAAGACGACATAACTACGGATGATGCCTTCATCTTCCAGTATCGTCGTATGCCTTGGAAGTGCAGTACTATGCCAGCATGTCTGATGGCATTGGCGAGAGTGGACCGATATACATTTTTCGTGTCTGTTCCTCTTTTTACAGATAAAGAAGTGAATGGTGTACATCTTGATGGCACTGGGGCCCCCCTTTTGTCTGATAAGATGCTCCTCTGGTTGCAGAACATCCATCCTGCACACCTGGTATATCGCAACCGCAACTCTGTCTTCCTGGAGCCTTATTTGTCCAGTCGGTTCTTCCGACAGTTTGGGTACAGTCAGCTATTTCTGGACAATCCCAGCCTCTGCTTAGGTTTCGAGGGTAGTGTCCTTGACGGCATCAGGGCCTAGCATTACTATAATACTGTCCATACCCATACCAGCTTCTCTATGCTTGATGCTAGGGAGTCAGGGAAGATTTTATACATGGCGGCACTGTACCATATTATGGTGAACAAGCCCCCTACCGATTTTGACCCAAGTACTAGTTTTATTGTTGGTACTGGCTTGGAGGAGAAGCCGAAAGGGTCCAAGACGAGGAAAAGGACGGGGAACACGGTCAATGTGTCAGACTCGAAATCCATCAACGTGGACGAGGAGAATGACACCAATGACTTATCTCTTCCTCCTGTCGATGATGTGGTGGCAGTTGAGGCCCCTGTTGCGCCTAGTCCTTCTCGAAAGCGAAGCAGGCGTGGGTCCGCTGTTGGCAGCATAACTTACTCTCGGAAGCGGGCTGCGGTCAAGCCACGCGGGCCAATCATTAGGGAGAGAAACGAGGACGCTGATGCCGTTTCGGAGGTGAATCGAATTACAACCATCTTTTTTAGCTTTTCTTTTCTGCACTATGATCTGATCATTCTCTTTTTATTGTAGGCATTAGGAGAAGTGGACTCTCGAGAGTCGGCTAATGTCTCTGAAGTCGACCCGGCTGTAGCCACTTTAATTAGTGATATGAGTGCTGAGCTTATCTTCGCCAGGGTTCTCCCGGCGACGGTTGAGGTTTCTCCCGTTGCTGATATCTCAACCCAGGGCGATGTGGGCTCTACTGAGCCAATCCTCGAGGTTGCTGAATTCCAGCTGGATGATGCTGACCCTATTGCGTCAACCTCCGGGGCGGCTGGGGCAGAGAAACCAGCTGTATTCAGCTCAGATGTCGCTGGTGAGGAGGATACAATGGCTGTGAGCGATCCTCAGCTTCAGCAACCCTCCTCTAGTAAGCTAAGTTAGGTCTTGACTAGTGAGGAGGTTTATTTGCTCTAGCTTTACATCCTTCGGGTTAAGCTGATCGATGGTTGCTCTAGTCATACAGGTCCTGCTCCTTCACCGCTGACAACGGACATCGTTGAAGAAGAAGTCACCGGAGGGGATCTGGTAGACGAAAATATGCCTCCTCTTCCTTCAACTCATATTGAGGGGCCTCCTACCCGTTCGAGTTCTGGGGAACAGGCAATGGAATGGCCGGGACGGGAAGAAATGGTCCCTGCAGCCTCCTTGATTCATGTGGCTCCGAAGGTTGACCTTTTCACCCTGCCCAGTCTCTAGATCCTTCGGGCGGCGGAGGAGGATATGGCTGCTATTCAAACATCCTATCGCTCGGAGCTTGTTTCCCTGGTGGCAGGGGCGTCAAGTTTCGGTGCATCTTCTTAAACTCTGCCAACTACTCTTCCTCTGACGCCGTCTTCTTCGGAAGTTCTCGATGAATCATCGAGGGATATGATTGACAGTTTCTACCGCCACCTGAAGCGAGGGGTTGAGGCTGCCGTGGAGAGGGGAACATCTTTTGTATTGGCCCGTCAATGTGCATGCGGCTAGATTGAACTTCTCAGAACCCTCCCGGTGGGGCCGGAATGGTTGATCCTTTGGAGCCCAAGTTACTAGAAGCTGATCAGCTGGTGGCTCAGTATCAAGGACTGCGGCAAGTTGATCTGTCTTCAGCAATAGATGAGAAGCATGCCTTTCTTTTAACTGCCATGGAAAAGGTAAGGACGGTACGGGAGACGTCCAAGCCCGCTCTGATGAGGGACCTCCGAGATTTGTCGCTGAAGTACGATCAATTAAGCCGCAGCGGAGAGGAATGCATCGCTCGGGAAGAGGCCGCCTCTCGTGGGGTAGCCGAGACCAAGGAGCAGATCCTCCAGTTTCAGAAAAAATTAGTTTCTTTGGAGTCTGAGCTGCAGGTCTCGCGCGACAACAAGGAACTAATTTTTCGGGAGACCGACAAGGTCACCCGAACCATGATCGGCTTTTTCCTTTCTTTTTTTATGTTTCTTCATTTTTTTGACAGGAACGTGGTCCCAAAAAATATAGTACCTTTGATTTAAATAAATGACTTTGTTTGCATCATCTTTATCTGTCGTGCTTGTACTGCATCTTTAGTTTTATGTGTTTGCCCCACTGGGGGACTTTCTGTGTACCTATTACCCTTGGCATACCTTAGTTTTAGCTACGGATAATAAGTTTGATAGGGATACCTAGAACAACTCTGCGGTAAGGTGGATATGGAAGTTCTTGGTATCGGGCGAAAGAATGCCATGGAACAGCTGGGTTCCAGAGGCATGAGATTGTGAGAAAAGAGGCGCATATACTAGAAAACCTAGTACAGCATTTGTGGTCAACTACGGACATTGTGGTCAACTGTAGACATTTATGGCCAACTGTGGGCATTTGTGGGCCTATTATCCTTGGCGTACCCTAGGTTTTTTTGGGTACGGATAATAAGTCGAGAGAAAACTGACATACTTACTCAGAGGTAATGTGGACGTGGTAAACATGAGGGTTTTACAATAGAGTCTTCCTACTCAGAGGTAATAAGGACGTGGCAGGAGTGGACTCCACGAAAGGTATATTGAACAACTCAGAGGTAATATGGACGTGGAAGTTCTACGTAAGGGGTGGTTTGTTTTTGATGGAAGTAAAACAACTCAGAGGTGCATCGACGTGGCTGTTTCAGTAATTTTGTGGACCTGTTACCCTTTTTTATGCGCTGAAAGCGCGGATAATAGACTATGAAAAAGATACTCTTTTAGGGAGGAAGTTCAGAGGTATGATCATACATGACTTACTACCCAGAGGATGCGATGTAGATTCATTTGGAGTGACCAGAGTGTAAGTTCAGCGGTACCTAAAAGTAATAACTCAACAATCTGGTTGATTCGGCGGATGTCATTTAGACATAGTATTTCTTCAGGAACTTGTTGTTGAAGGGCATCATAAGTAAGTCTCTGTTTTGCTTTACGAGATGGTATGCACCATTGGAGAATACTACCTTGATGATAAATGGGCCCTCCCACTTTGGCTGGAACTTGCCGGCGGTTTTGTGAGTCATAACCATCGGCCTCCGAACTGCCAAGACGAGATCGCCTACTTAGAATGTTCTGAGTTTAACCTTCTTGTTGAAGGATCCAGAGATGCGGGCTTGATAAAGCTCGATTCGTTGTTGAGCTAGCAGGCGCCTTTCATCTAAGGCCTCTAACTCTTGCAGCCGGCGACGATAATTATCATCCGTCGTCAATCGGTAAGTGAGGGCGACACGGAGCGAGGGGATTTGAATCTCCAGTAGGAGAACTGCCTCACTTCCGTACACCAAAGAGAATGGTGTGTTCCCAGTGGCCGTCCGAACTGTAGTACGGTACGCCCATAAGCATTCGCCAAGCTTTTCATTTCAGTCACGTTTGTTTGAGGAAACGAACTTCTTGAGAAGCTTGATTATAGTTTTGTTAATCGCTTCTGCCAAACCATTAGCCGCCGGGTTGTAGGGTGTTGACGCAACATTCTGGATCCGATATTTGTCGCAAAACCGATAGAAGGCGTGGCTTGCAAACTACGGACTATTGTTATGGATGATCCTTCGAGGCAGTCCAAAGCGATAGATGACATAATACTTGAGAAAGCTGATCACGTTTGATGTCTTTACTTCTACAAGTGGGACAGCTTTCGCCCACTTGGAGAAGTAATCCGTAATTGCTAGTATGAAACGGTGTCCTCTGGATGAAGGTGGGGTGATTGGACCAATGATATCCATTCTCCACGCCTCAAATGGCCAAGATGCCACCGTCGGATATAGGAACTCGGATGGTTGGTGTATGAAATCTGCGTGGACCTGACAAGCTTTGCACTTTCTTGCATAGTCTATCGCATATGCCACCATCATAGGCCAGTAATAGTCCATCCGGCGAAGACGATCTTGTTATTTTGGGCCAGGTTGATGGGCCCCGCAAATGCCATCGTGAGCTTCGCGTACCGCTTCTTTGGCCTCTGTATTTGACAAACAACGAAGCAGTAGTCCATCGTAGGATCGCCGATACATCATTTTTATCTCAGTATCGTAGAAAAATATAAGAGAACGTCTTCTGATAGAGGTGGCTTCTTTCGGGTTCGCCGGCAAGATGTCATAGACTGCGAAGTCAATAAATAGAAGCATCCAGTCATGTGTCTCGTCGACCTTCAGGGCAGAATAACTCTCAGCAAATTGGACGTTGTTCTTCGGACAGACCAATTCATGGCCTATTACATCTACCAAGTGGTGAGTATGATTTGGGACCGCCAGAGAAGCGGCCAGTCCTGCTAAGGCGTCGGCTTCAATATTCTGGAGTCTTAGAACATGTTCTATGAAGAATCCTTTCAGGGACGTAATGATGGCGATTGCTATATGATGATAGGGGATCATGTCTTCATGGCGAACTTCATATGAACCCCGAATCTGGTTGACGATTAACTATGAATCGTCATATACTTCCAGGTACTCTACCCCTAGTTTCTTTGCAAGTCGAAGGCCGGTGACCAAAGTGTTGTACTCGGCCACATTGTTTGAGCAGGGTTCTGTAAGGGAATATGCCCGGTTGATCACCAAGCCATAGGGAGAAATTAGTACCACTCCGACCCCAACGACGATGTTGTCCTTGGGCCCGGTTCTTGAAGCACCATCAAGGAACATTCGCTAGACGGTATTGTGGGAAGCCATATTTGAATTGGCGACCTCGTCTGGATTTTTTCATATATTCTGTTGGCTTCGAACCTGGATGGGCTGCTAAAAAGTCTGCCAGAGCTTGACCTTTAACAGCCTTCTATGGGACGAAGATCATGTGGTAGGGGGATAATAATATCGTCCAGGTTGTGAGGCGAGAGCTGAGTGCACCCGGCTTGGTCATGAGAACCCTGAGGGGGTTAACTCGAGATATGACATGGATGGTTTGTCCTGTAACATAGTGTCGCATCTTATGGATAGCGAACACCAAAGCAAGACATTCCTTTTCCACGGCGGTGTATCTATGCTCAGGTCCTATCATTATTCAGCTGAGATAATAGATGGCATGTTCATGCCCTGCATCATTGTTCTGTGCTAATAGAGCACTGAGGGAATGCTCTATCGCTCGCACATAGAGCAGAAACGATTTTCCAGCAACCGGGGCTACCAGGACTGGAGGGTTTGACAGGTATTCTTTAATGTTGTCGAAGGCGCGTTGGCACTCTTCATCCCATACGAAGGAGACGCCCTTCTTTATGAGGTGGGTGAATGGTTGACATCGCCCGGAGAGGTTAGAGATAAACCTCCTGATATAAGCTAGCCTCCCTTGAAGGCCTCTGAGTTCTCGAAGATTTCTCAGGGGACTCATCTCCATGATTGCCTTTGTCTTCTCAGGGTCTATATAGATTTCCTGGGCAATAATAATGAAACCCAAGAATTTTTTGCTAGATACGTCCAATAAGGATTTTTGGGATTCACCTTCAAGTTGTGCGCTCGCATCAGGTCGAAGACTGTCCTCAGATCGTGCAGATGATCTTTCTTAGAGCGACTTTTGACGGCGATGTCATCGACATAACATTCTACTGTCTTACGCAAGTGATCCCTGAAGATGACACGCATAGCCCGTTGATATATGGCACTGACATTCATTAAACCAAAGGGCATGACTGTGTAACAGTACACGCCAATCGGCGTTTAGAACGATGTATGCTTTTCATCATCAGAAAACATCTTGATTTGGTTGTATCCTGAGAAGCCATCCATGAACGACATGCGCTCAAAGCCACATGTGTTATCAATCATTATATCCGTAATAGGAAGAGGGAACTCATCCTTAGGACATGCTTCGTTCAGATTTCGGAAGTCGATACAAATTCGGATCTTTCCATTTTTCTTGAGGACCGGTACTATGTTGGCGACCCAGTCTGGATGTTGTTCCTCCCGGATGAATCCGTTGGTTATCAGTTTATTGACCTTAGCTTCGATAGAATTCATAATATCTGGGCGAAACCGTCGTTGCTGCTGCTTGATAGGCTTTGCGTCCGACTGAATATTGAGCTTATGGAGTACAACCTCGGGGTTTAGCCCTGGCATGTCTTCATAGCACCAGGCGAACACATCAATGTATTCTCTGACGAGTTGCAAAAGTGCCTCCCACTCTTCATGTCTCAGGCTTTTGCTGACGAAGATTAGCTTTGGAGAGGATTCATCGCCGGGGTCAACTTGCATGACCTCATCTTCGATAGGAGGATATCTCTATTCGAAACGCTTCTCCCACTGCGCATCTAGTTGTTGAACCCAAGGCTCTAACTCGAGAAGCTCGGGTACATCTTTGCCTTCTTCATAGGCGTCAGCAAATGCCATATTGACAGACAAAACTTGCCTGAATACGTCCCCGATGCTGACATCCGAATCAGAAGTGGGTGATCCGGTCGAATGTTAATGCCAGTCACATTCCTCATCTGAGCTTTCAGGAGTTGTTGCAGGTATAACATAGCCTAGACCACGTCTGGTCTTGTTGTAGTAATCCCATAGTTTTCCAGTCGGGACTGGCAACTGCAAAAGTAATCGCCGGCCAGTACCGTAGTTTAAGCCTGGTGTAGCCTCCATATCATACCCCTAGTTTTGTATGAGGTACTTAGATCGGGAGCTATACAGGTAAAGGGGCAGTCTCCCGGTATCGGGTTCGAGATCAACTTCTTCTATCCTGAAAGGCTGTGGATTATTCTTTCGGCCAAAGATGATTGGATGGTCCTCTCCCTCAACTATGAAGCAAGCGTCTTCCACGGGAGTGAGTTGGTTCGTGGTATAGACGTTTGTCACTTGTGTGTGTAGGTTGGTGCATATATCGTGTTCCATAGCGTACATCATACAAACCTTCTTAAGCTCGAGGTAGTTCAAAGATAGACCTTTATTGATGAAATAAGGTATCTTTTCAGGTGGAATTACATCGTCAGCAGAAGGAACATCATTGTGAGCAGCCACATACTTGGCTAGCTCTAACTCCTCTTCGGCCACCCCTTGTATTAATAAAGACTGGAAGAATGACCTGGGCAGCTTGATCATCAGGGGATCTACTGGTGGTGCTGAACGTGGAGACGTTGGTGCACTAGCGACCCCCGGCTTAGTGCTTGGTGTTGAACGGGGAGTTATTGGCTCATAGCAGTCCCCGGCTTAGCGTTCGACTGTCGACTTGTCCTGGAAAGACGAATCGTCAGTGGCTTAACAGAAGGATTGGACTATTCTGTTTGTTGTTGACCGGCTCTAGGCAGCCTGATTGTCAGCGGCTCCGTAGTGGGTCTCGGCACTTGGCCAGACCTTGGCAGTCGAATTGTCATCTGCTCCTTTTGTGCAGTGAGCATCGGGAGACTAGTTGCTTCTCTACGCAGAGTGGCTGTGAGAGGTGCAGTCTTACCTGGTTTGCGGGGTTAGAGATAGATTCTCAAGGGTTCCTCAGGCCCTGCAATGGCCTCTATCTGCTCTTGAACATCCTCTTTGATCAGGTGCCTCTTTGATTTCTCATACAAGCAGGAATCTGAATAGTAGGATTCGACCCCTTTAAAGGGATCAATGTCGGCAAATTCCGTCTTCAAGAAGCCGTGCTTGTCGACGTACTTGAAGCACTGGTACAATGTGGAGGGCACGATCATATAATCATGTATCCACGGACGCCCCGGGAGAATATTGTAGGAGGTGTCTGCATCGATGACATAGTAGGTTACTTCCGACTGAAGGTCGCCAATTTGGCACTTCAGGCAAATCTTTCCGATGGGATAGCTTCTTCCTGAATTGAAACCGCTAATTGCGATGCTGGTAGGAGTCATTCGATGCATAGGGATGTACAGATGGTGAAGCAAGCTCTTCGGAATAATTCTTATCGAAGAACCGGGATCAATGTGCATCCGATCCACCTTGATGTCGTCGACGTATCCAGTATAATACAGAGGGCGATCGTGTAGGTTGGTTTTGATAAGCATGTCCTGCGGAGTGAAGACAATATTGGACATTGCACCTGTACAAGCGCTGTCCTGGAGATCCGCCGGCGAGCTCTCCCCTGTAAGTTTGACCTGAGCCAGATATGCGTCGGCATTCTGAAGTGCTTCGCTCAATACGACGCGAACATCTTTGGAGAGTCTCAGGAGTCGTATAAAGACAATTTGGCTGGTGTGTTGACCAATTGTGCCAAAATATCAAAATTATAGGGCTTCTCCAGCCCTGAGGCGTGTCTTTCCGAAGCAGCTTGTCAAAACGGGTCTCCTTTGGCTTCGTCTTGTCGGTCGACGGAGGCTGAAAAGGTCCTGGGGCATCAGCATTGGCCGACTGACGTTCTTCGGCCGAGTTACCCGGTATAGGTTGAGTTTGTGCACTAGACCGGGTAACGACAACTGTCGCTTCTTTGACGTCGGCTGAGATTGTACGGTAGGACTTGACTTTCCTACCCTTCTTCTTGCCAGTAGAGGGTGATGATGGCTGGGTTACTTCAGACACTAAGTCCGGATGGACCCACATGACCTCCCCACATGATGTGGTGACGGGTACCAGCCCAG
Organism: Iris pallida; assembly: GCA_029216955.1. Lineage (NCBI taxonomy): Eukaryota > Viridiplantae > Streptophyta > Magnoliopsida > Asparagales > Iridaceae > Iris > Iris pallida. The sequence continues at coordinate 1,993,095 of JANAVB010028000.1, read as the reverse complement.
CAGCCTGGTCTCGGGGAGGTAGAAGATTAGCGACCTCTATTTTTGCCCGAGGGACGAGTACTACGCCGTCTTGCGTCCTCGTCGACGGGAAACTTCCAAATTGGACTGACACCATGTTGGCAGCGACTGTCACCTCCTCAAAATCAATGGCCAAGGCCTTGGAGTCGATGAGGTTCTGGATGTACCGCTTCAATTGGAAGCAGTCTTGTGTAGCATGGTGGACGTAGCGATGGTAGTGACAGTACTTGGGGCTCTCCATCTCTGCAGGTCGAGGTTTACACCTTGGCAGAGGGAGCTAAATTCTGTCTTCTTGTAAGAGCATGTCAAAGATGGGCTTGACATGACTATCCTCGAAGGAGTAAGTCATCTGCGGCCACTGCTTTTCTGCTTGCTTCGGTTCGGGCTTCGGGACTGTGTCGGCCACTATAGCATGTTTGCCCTTGTTGTCTCGGTTGTTGGAGGAATTACCGCCATTGTTGTTGTTGGCATTAGGGCATTTGCCCTTGTCCTCCGCGTTCGAGATGTGCAATCCCAGTTGGCGAGCTTTCTTTAACTTATCTTCTGTGCTAGTGGCGCTGATGATGAAAGTCTTTCAATCCTTAAATTGACTTTCGCCCATCCAAAGGCCGATTGTGGGGAGCAGCCTCTTTTGGCAAATTTCAATTAAGGAAGAGTCCGGATTACCGGAGGGCAACTTCATCGCGGTTTGGCGAAACCGCTCAATATAGTTTCTTGTCAGCTCCTTCTCTCCTTGGACAACGTTCATGAGGGTTGACATGGTCACATCTTGTCCCACCTCATAGAACCTCTCCAAGAACATATGTTTGAAGCCAACGAAGGAATGGATGTAGTTGTCCGGCAAGTTGTGGTACCAGTCGAATGTGACTCCCTCCAATGCCCCGACGAACAATCGTGTAAGGATGGCATCGTCATGCGGCAGATGATCTATTGTGACCTCAAAGTAAGTCAGGTATCGACTTGCATATGTCTTTCCGTCATAAGGGTTGATGTTGAAAGGTTTGTATCGAGGAGGGAAGGGGACATCTCTCCATGCAACGGGATACGACTGTCGTATCCTGAGGTACTGAGAGTTTTCTCGGGCGTGAAACATTGCCCGAAGCTTCTGGACTTCTCTTCTCGCCTCTCTGGCCTCTTCTGCAGCAGTGGGAGCCGATATTCTGGGTTGATTTTCTTCCGGGGTTGGTGCGGTTGTATTTGAGTCCGCATTGACGGCGGGACCCAAGCTTGTTTGGCCAGGTGTTCTTCCTTGGAGAGTCGGCAAGGCTGCCTTGATCTCGTCTACTGAATTGACCAGGGTATAAAGTATGGCCTCAAGAGTGTCGAGGCACTGTCGATCGTTGGGACCATACTGGTCATTCTCAGTCATAAATACTATTCTTACACGAGGAACAGTGGAAGGAACTGTGGAGGATGTGCTCTCCGAATCATACCCCCGAATGGAGAAGTCGTCGGGATATGTAGGAATATTCTCCTCCGATTCGGACTCTGAGGAATTGCTACCCCCTATATAGGAGGTTGCTTCATCTTGGCACCCATGGACGTTTACAGGGGTATCTGGTTCTGTTGTATCTGTTGGGGGGACTATCTCCCTTGGTTCATCTTCTTGGAACACCGGATTGTCGTAGATGTTTCGGGGAGTGCTACCCCTAGCTTTGGCTACCTCCAGGGATGTAGATGACGAATCTCCAAGTGTTGAAGATTTCGCCTTCGAGTGGGTGCCTTGATAAACTCCTCCTGTGGTGGTTGTGGACAACCGCTTGGATGAGAGTTTCTTTGCCGCGCCAGTTGAGATCATCGGGCTGGAGACATTTACTTTCTTCCCTCCCTTGCTGGTAGGGACTTTCCGGGTAGAATTGCAAGAGGCGAAAGAAAGCGCCTCGTCTCCCGAGCTTTGTTCTGGGTCCGGTCCTGGCCGCTACAGTCGTTGGAAGACGGACTGCCGGCTCTCTTGTACTGCTACCTTGTTGCAACAGCAGTTGACAATGACTTGAGTGCAGTGATGTCCATGGAAGGACTCTCTGCACACCAAGCTTTCTTCTCTTTCCTTGTGCTTGTGAAGGATCACATCACGCAAGTCAAATGCTTCTCGAGCAACCTTTACACTTATTTTATGGGCCCGGGAGTCCCGAGTAGATGAGTGTGTTGGTATCATGTTTGTTTCCTGACGTGGGGCTAGTAAAAGTACTTGCCCCTGATCATTGTTGGGAGACTCTTGAAAACCACCCTGTCCGTTGGCCGCCGGGGGCTGGACACAGGTAGTTTTGTACAACTTTCCATCAGAGGCCCGCATGACAGTTAGCAGGACTCCCTGATGGTCAGAAGTTGGGACAGCTGACTGAGCTTGACGAGCCCGTGCTGTCCTAGACTTCTTCGCTCTAGCACCCAAGGGTCCATAGTAGGAAGAGTCCAAACTGTGTCGCACAGAGTCTGGCACATCCTCATGAGAGCTTCTGAGGTCAGGATCGTATGAGAGCCGATCAAAGACAGAACCTGAGCCGCATAGGGTGGATGGCCTGCGGCTGGGATTGGATGCCGCATAAGCCATCTCCCTGCGGCTGGGCTTGGCGGCCGTATAATCATCCTGCATGCGACTGAAAGTTGTGGGGACCGCATGAACCTTCTGTATGCGGCTGAAATTTGTGGCCGCATGATGCTTCTGTATGCGGCTGGAGCTTGTGGCCGCATGAGCCTTTTCCATGCGGCTAAGATTGGTTGCCGCATGAGCCTTCATGCGGCTGGCGCCCTTATGCGGCTTTCACACAGAGTTCCCCTTTGCTCCCGCAAGTCCAGCTTCGTAGTGCTTTCCTCTGCCAGACTTGGGGACAGCAGGGTCCTCTGTGGCCTAAAGTGGGGCCGCATGTGAGTCTTCTCCACCATCTTGGGCAGCAGAGAACACTTCTTCTAGATCTTGGAAAGGAGCAACGGCCTTGGGCCTCCACTCCCTGCGGGCCTTCTTCGTGCCGGCTCGCTTCTGGACCGGGCTAGCGCTCCCGTCAGAGACATCTCTTCAAACGCTTGCTGGTCGAAGTGAACAACCAGCATCTGTTACGTGGAGCCGAGTTTGGCGGCGTCTGATTGCGTCACCAACTTCTCAGCAGTGGAGAAGTTAGTCTCCAGCAGAGTCACCATCGTGTTTGCCATTGATTATCAAAGAACAGAACAGTTTTATGGGAGGACTGAACTTTAATTCACAATTACAAACTCGCTCGTACAAAAAGAGCCTAGGGACAAAACCTAGGAAAAGTAATCTAAGTACAATTAATTAATTTGGATTCTGGGGGGTGACGGTAGAGGCTCGGGAAAGTGCTATCAACTCTGCCTTACTCCTTGGACGATCGAACGCAACCTCGGCTCTGGCGAAGAAATGCTCTCTCTCTCTCTCTCTCTCTCTGCTCGGCTCTGTGTTGCTCTATATGTCTCTCTGTGTGTGTATAAGGAATAATCCTATGCTATTTATAGGAATTTATGATGAGTGGGGTGTACAGGCACGTGGCCACATCCTTGTAACCGTGCCTTGAGAAGTGGACGGTCGGGGATTGGTTAATATTAATCTTTATCTGTTTATTGGAATAAATCTGGACTGTTATGTTGATTGAAATAAATCTGAACTGCTAGGATTTGTTGGTTGCAATAAATTCAAATTTTTAAGACCTAGTCAACTTCTGCCACGTGTCCCAACTGCCGCTAGGTTGCGAACCGCATGAAGGACTGTCCCCATGTCCGAGCCGCATGAGGGTGGTATCACAACCGAGCCGCATGAGGGTGGCCTCACAACCGAGCCGTATGAGGGTGGCCTCACAACCGAGGCGCATGAGGGTGGCCTCACAACCGAGCCGCATGACGGTAGCCTCACAACCGACCCGCATGAGGGTGGCCTCATAACCGAGCCGCATGAGTGTGGCCTCACAACCGAGCCGCATGAAGGTCACTCAGGCGATCCGTATAAAGAACTTTCTTGGAATTTATGAACTGTGCCAGCTATCACAAAGATTTTTTCGTCTTTTTATGAACATGTCGCATCTCTTCTTTATGTCAAAGCCATCATGTCAGAGCCATGTCAGAGCTGTCACTTTGTGTCAGAGCATTAATGGCCAGCTGCACGGAGTTATTATGGCCAGTTGTATGGGCCTCTTTCGAACCGCATAAGGCCACATGGCTTTTTCTGAGCCGCATAAAACTATCTGAGCCGCATGAAGCTCTCAGGAATTTTTGAGCCGCATAAAACCCCCTAAGTTCTGAGCCGCATGGAGTTTCTGGGCTGCATAAGAATCACTATGCTTTTTCATGCTTCTACACCTACCACTAGAAATATGAGTATATATTTCGTTCCAAAGACGGCCAAAGACACGGAAACCTAGGAGCCATAATGAGTGACGTCACCTACGCCTCACTCGGATAGGCACATCTTATCAGATGTTTCGATCCTTATGCTGAGAAGACGACTATGATACGAAAATTGAAGAGTCATGATACAGGCATGCCCTTTCTACTCACGCCTCAGCAAGGCGCACCTCTTCGTTATATAGGTGCGTCCAATACACCTACATTATTGATTATCAAACACTCATCCCGAAGTTACATTTAATAGGTATGGCTCTCTCGAGCCCCCTCCCCCCTCGACGTTTCAATTCTCGTACAAAAAGATGAACAATAAAGTCAAGGTTCATTCCCCTCGGGAATAATGCAAATAGGCATATGTCGCCCTAAGCCTCCCTAGGCGCGTGTGCTTCTACCCCCGTGCTGACATATTACGTGCCACCTAGGATAGTGATTCCTAGACACCTGTGTAACTTAGGCGCGTGCCACGTGTCCAACTGCCCGATCACGCCAAAGAACGAGTTTGGAGCATTTCGAGATTCACTCTAATAGCAAATCTAATATATGGCGTTCGGCTATGGTCTCCTCACCAGCAAAGTGTGCGCCTGGTCGTAACCAATCCTTGTTTAGGGGTACCGCATGGCAAAAGAAAGCTCGTGCCTGTCTACTCTTAGGCGCGTGTACTACTCAACTATAAATAGGAGTTCTCCTCCATTTAAACGGTCGATTCCCCCCCCCCCTAATTCCAAAATTCCTCAAGAGGTTTCCGAGTAAGTCAGAGAGATATTCTTTGTTGCTCTCCTCAGCTAGTGAAGTTGAGCCCGACAATACTCCCTCACAGTCAGATCATCAACAGAGTAAAGAAAAAACCCTCCACCGTCACAACCCAGATCAAAAACAAAGTACGATCAGGGATTCATGTTCAGGAGTTCCTTTTTGCATTCTCATTTATAGTACTTCACAAGCAGCCTGTTTTCAAGCTTGGAAGCGATATCGAATAAGATGGCGACTCTGCTAGGGAAGTCCTCTAAAGAGAAGGCTGTAATGCAATCTGACACGGCCATGCTCAGGACCACTACACAGATGTCGGTCGACAAATTCGACCAATCAGCATTTAAGAAAATGATCTCGGGGGATAGTACGGGCTCTTATCCTAGACTGATGAAGTCTAAGAAAATAAAGAAGATGTGTGTGCCTAAAGCTCGTATAGCTTACCCACAACCTGCTGAAGAAGAGCAACGTGTGCCCATACTCTTACCCAACGCGCCGATGACTTTGCCCTTGCACTTCCCCTGGCACGTGGCTCGAAGAATTTCAACATTCGGGGGGAACGCGCTACCAATAGGCGCGGAAGGAAATCAACACAAGGCAAACTCAGCACCTTGGATGACGGCAGACCTCAAGCGTGTGAGCTGGTCTCAGAAGAAGGCACAATACATAGCAAATATAAAACCAAAATCAAAGTGCGGGCGACACACGCCACACCGATGCCTGCGCCTCTAGTTGTAACGTGCGCGCCTGATGGAAAACTCTATAGATCTTAGTCACACGCCTCTGTGCCCGAGTCGGGCTAAACTCCAAATTCTTCCAAATTCCCAAACGCTCTGCAGGCTCAAGAATTGGGCCTAGGGGTACATCCACTTATGTGCCACAATACTCGGTCTACCCGAGAAAGCATAGAGGTGAAGCTCTCTTCCCACGATCTGCATCATGTGATCAATCACACACACAAAGTGGAGGAAATCACGGCAAACACTACGCATGAAACCCCTTTGGGTGTACTTACGTACGTTAGTATAGTCGTCAACTACTGCTCTGCAAAATCCACAGCAGTCCCAAAAAGGCAGTCCGTGTTTCAAAGGCTCAAACCTGCTTCATCCGTCCGACGTTATCTCGACGATCGGATGTAATTAAATGATCAAAAGGAACCTCTCTTTGCCTCATGCCATGCTGCAAGGGGTTCTCCTCTGACTAAAAAGAATCTCAATTCTTCTGCTGGTACATCCAAGAATCGACCCAAGAGCAGCAAGTTGGTGGTGCCCAGCACCTCATCACAGCATAGGCCGATTGTATGATTGTATATTGTACTGTCTATATTATTTTCTAACTTTTCTCTTAGTGTCCCATAGAAAGTGTTGTTATAAACCCATGGCTTTCAAGAAATTTTCCTCCTCCATTCTATAATCTTTTATGATTTATGCTCTTTTGTTATTTGGAGATTAAGATTATTCTTTCAAACTCCTCCTTTAGCAAGCCTATTAGTAGACCATTTCAAATTTCTTTATCAATTTTAATCAAAATCATACTTCTCTATCTCTATTTAGAATATCGATCCATTCACTATTTAGAATTTAAACTTCTTCTTTAGCAAACCTATTAAGTCTCTAATATAGCCATTTCAAACTTTCCTATTAGTTTTGGTCAAAAATCATACCTGATTTTTCTTTAACCATTCTAAGCCAAGGAGTTTCATTTAAAACCATGAAGATCATAGACTAGCTATTTTGGACCAACCTATTAATTTTTATTGATCGTAAGGAATTATTTCCCCAGAATAATTACAGTATCGGTCAATATTTCCTAAGTATTCCCATGACCCAAGATTTTTTTTTTGTTTCTTTCGTTCATCTTGAAACATCACCATTTATCCTTGAACCTAACTCATTAGCCATAGTCGGGTTTTGATTGAATTCTGTGTCCATAAGCTTCTGACCTGGATCCCTTAATACTAGAGAAAGGTTGGAGAAGAGATACTCCTCTTGGCTGCAGTCAACCATTATAGTTAATTTTGTCTATTTTATGGTCAATCACTTGATTCCTAAGAACATATATTTACACTGATACCATATCAATTTTCTTTCGATTATGGTCAACTCTCATTAGTAAATAGAAACTTGCTTGAATTTGAATTATTAAGGTGCTTTTTTAAAATTCCACGGATAATAGTTGAAAGAATATTCGTTGACCTACTATGGCATGGCAGATGCGCACTGCAGGCATTTATCTGAATCATAAAAACAGCAGGTTTACTGAAGCCAGCAGCGTACTGCGGGACATGGGATCTAATTTGAACTAATTCCAGGTATGTATAGTGTAGGAACGAAATCGTAAAGCAGAATACTCTAGAGGGGGTGAATATAGTAGGCAGCAGAATATTTCTAATTAAAAACTCGTTAGCAGTTAGATCACAGATATAAAAATAATCACAAAATAAATGACAGTAATAAAAGAGTGATCAGAAGGTAAACACAAACACCGAGATTTATATTGGTTTTCCACTTGTGAGGACTAGTCCAGTCGGAAGAACTCTAGCTTCCAGTTGAATCCACTATTGGAAAATTCCGCAAGTTTTCATACGAAGTCCTTGCAACTTCTACAGACGCGAGCTTTGATACAAAGAACTCGAACAACTTCAATTGTGAAGAGTCAATCTTCAATCATGCCTCTGATTACAATCGCTCTGAAACTTCTAGACCGCACCGTACTGGCAAATCGACTAGAGGATTGTAACTGGCTTGGGATTTAAAAATGGAAGCTTTTTCGAACTCTTTGGAAGAAATATAAGCTTTAGAAGAGAAGAGATTGAAATTGAATTGGTGATTTGAAATGATCGAAATTCTTCTCTATTTATAGTTTTTCCAAAGGCAGAACTCTGGCAGAATTCGGAAAGAATTCGGACAGAACTCTTTGTAACCAACCGCAACTGAAGGGAGACCAAGTTCAAAATCAAACGTTCACATAACGTTCAACTTGGCCGAACTCTGGGCGAACTCTGGCCGAGTTCTGTCAGGATTAGGTCAGTTGATTATGTGAAAAAATAAATTTTGGCTTTTTAAAAAGCCCTTCAGAAGCTTTTTGTAAAATAGGTATTTTTCAAAAGCATAGGTTATTTTTAAAGAGATAGGTCAGTTTTGAAAAACATTTTCGGATAGCCTTTTTGCCAGTACGACTTGGTGTATAATGTATTCCTAGACTCAATAAAATAAAAATTTATATTACTTTGAAGAGAATACATTCTGAGTGGCAAACAGCTTCGGTCTTGAACGGAGTAGATATCCATCTTTGATCAGTGTCCAAAACGTCGTTAGTAAACATCTTAATTGACTCGTATTTATATCGAGACAGAGTTTGATCAATTATTAAAATCAAGTTTGACCATGACCAATGGGCCAACAATCTCTCCCATTTTGATAATTGACAAACCTTGACTGATATAACTTCTTGGTTTTGATCAATTCAAAAGTATACCGAAAGTACCGAGAGATAAATGAAAAAAATTTGTTCATAACCTGTATTCATGAAGATATTAGATCTTATTTCTCCTCCGTTGTCACTTAGCAAAATAATTGCAAAAGAGAAAGCTCTCCTGCAACAAATGCATAAGTAACAAGCAGTGAAGAAACAGAATAAAAATATAATAAGAACATTCATCACAGGCATGGTATAAACATTGACAGAAAAAATAAAATAAAATAAATAGGTAAGGTATAAACAACACAGGCATGGTATTTGTCACAGGCAGTGTATATGAAGCATAAAGAAAGATAATGCTATAAAGCTGAAACAAATAAAATGCTAAGCTGAATAATAAACTAAAGTGAAACATATGCCAAACTAAGGCATAAGAACATGTCTATGAAGAGTCACAAATCATATCCAAAAATAAAGTGTACTGATAATATCTTGGAATGTCGGAGCATTTTCAAGTAAACATAAGACAAAATAGATAGTCTCAAAAAGTAACATCTCAGAAATCATCATCCTCATCCTCATCATCATCGGCTGCAGTGTCAGCATGTCCAGATGGACCAGCTCCAGAAGTGTCAGCTCCAGAAGGATGCGGAGTAGTACCAGAAGTACGATACCAATCGTATACATTCCCTGGCTGGAATAGAGAGTGGACCGCCTCATCATCAATACGGTAGCCAGATACAGAAGGGTCTAGAAGTAGAGAGCTAGCAGAGTGACCCATCTGTGCAAATCTCAGATCGACGAAGGAGTTTGCAATAGCCTGAAATTGAGTCACATCACAGAACTCATGTTCCCTGGAAGTGTCAACGAAGAATGACTGCAGATCTGATAGATACCGGTGAATACCCTCAAAGATCATAGGGTAAGACTGAGGAGAACCAGGTGCTATAGGAGTAGGTGCAGGAGGAGCAGGTGTAGTATGTGGAGGAACAGTGGCAATGCTGCGACGAGAGAGTTTGAGAAACTTGGGCTCAGGGTCCAGAGCACAAGTGGATAAGTCAATATCGAATCTCTGAAAGATGCGTGGGAGGATCATCACATAAAAGAGGTTGCGGTCTCTTCCGCGACATCTACCCATCATCTGAATAATAGTCTTAGGGGCAGAAAAAAGAATCCCCTTAAGAATGTGATATAAAGTAGAAAGCTCAAGTGCAGTAACATCATCTTTTGAAGACAATTTTAGAAGTAGAGTGGAATAGATGATGTGATGTAATTTATAGTTAGACAAGTTCAAGTTATTGGCCTTGAACTTTTCAGGACGAGCACGTGCGGGCGCACAAAGCTCATTCTTGAAACTAACGAGAGTCGTACCCTCGGGGAAATCGAAATCAGTGATGTCATCGAACAGGGCACCTTCATTTGGTAGACCAAGGATTTCTGCTAGCAATTCATCACTGAACTTGATATCTATCCCGCCGATACGAGTTCTCGCGGTAAAAGTGTCTAACACGAAATTACAGTAAAATAGTCTAATGCATTAGTAGCTATAGGGAATTATAAAGTAGCAAAGTGATGTAACCCTAATGCCTCAAAGTAAGGACGATGGTCAGGAAATATAGTCCATTTGATCGGAGATCCGGTACAAATAGTACGCATAATGAAGTCGGCATACCAAAGTAGGGCTTGGTCGGGAGTTTTGAAATAAAACTCGTCCGATACACCATCATCCGATTGGACCGGAGAAAAGAGGGAATCCGTATGCGGATCAGAAGATGATGCCTCTTCACTGGCATCGGTCTTCTTCCTCTTGAATGGATTGAATCCCTTAGGCATTCTATCCCAAACACTAAAAACCATAATAATTTGAAAGTGGAGGAGAGAAGGAATTATACCTTCCGAGAATCAAGTATGTTGTAGAGGACGAGATTCTCCGTACGAATCCAAATTTTGGACGAAGATCTCCACGTAGATTGGAAGAAGGAAGGTAGAGAAGAGCTAGGGTTTTCGGGGCACGGCTGCTGCTATTTTGATGAGGTTTAGAAGAATGAAGAAGAGGGGGGCTCGGGTTCTGACTGGTATATATATATACCCAGCAGAACTCTGGCCGAATTCGGACCGAACTCGGACCAAATTTGCCAAGGGTTGCCTGGTTATATATATATAAACAAAATTTTGTGGGGTCACATCTTTTTCATCAATTCGTTCCAAATGTTTAATTCAGAGTTAAGTAATTTTAAATTTCAAATAATACTATTAATATTATTTTATAAATTAATATCCTTTACTCGGCATCTGTCTCAGATTAGCTGTAGAAGTACTGTCCCAGCTAATGGAGGTTCACCGGAGAACTCTTAAATACCGCTTCGCTTCGACCGTAGTCGTGGTGACAGACAGACTCTTTTTAGGCTTTTCTCGAAAACAATTTTTGAGTATTGAATAAATAATTAATAAAACAAAATTAATTAATATTATTGACATCTAAAATTCCTAATTCTTGACGTAAATAATTGAAACGATCTTCTGCTAGAGGTTTTATGAGAATGTCAGCTAATTGATTCTGTGTGTCTATGTATACAAGGTCTATATCTCCATTTTGTTGATGATCTCTAAGAAAGTGATGTCGAATCTCGATATGTTTAGTACGAGAGTGACATACTGGATTTTTAGTCAAATTAATAGAACTAGTGTTGTAACAAAAAATGGGTATGTGTGTAAAATACAATCCATAGTCTTCTAAAGTTTGCTTCATCCACCAAATTTGTGCACAACAACGTCCTGCGGCGATGTACTCAGCCTTGGTTGTTGATAATGCGACAGAATTTTGCTTTTTGCTAAACCAAGAGACTAGGGCTTTTTCTAGGAAATGACATGTGCCACTGGTACTTTTTCTATCTACTTTGCATCCGACAAAATCAGCATCTGAATAACCGGTTAGGTCAAATGACGTGGTTTTGGGATACCATAAGCCGACAGAAGAAGTGCCTTTAAGGTATCGGAAGATACGCTTAACTACGCACAGATGTGATTCCTTAGGATTAGCTTGAAAATGTGCACACAAGCAAACACTAAACATAATGTCTGGTCGACTAGCAGTTAAATACAGTAAGCTACCGATCATACCTCGATACTAACGTATGTCGACGGGTTTGCCTTGTTCATCAATATCAAGCTTGGTTGAAGTCGCCATTGGAGTGCTAAGTGGCTTGACTGCTTCCAGATCGAACTTCTTTAATATATCCTTTGTGTACTTTGCTTGATTTATGAACGTCCTAATGTTGGTTTGTTTGATTTGCAGTCCGAGAAAGAATTTCAGCTCTCCCATCATGCTCATCTCAAACTCATTCTTCATACACTTTGAAAATTCTTGACAAAAAGATTCATCAGTAGATCCAAAAATAATATCATCTACATAGACTTGAATCAAAAGAATGTTGTTTTTAAAAGACTTTATAAACAATGTAGTATCAACCTTTCCCTTTGAAAAATTGTTATCAAGTAGAAAAGAGCTTAGACGATCGTACCAAGCACGAGGGGCTTGTTTTAAACCGTATAAGGCTTTTTTTAACTTGAAAACATATTTAGGATATTTGAAATCAGTAAAACCGGGAGGTTGAGCTACATAAACTTCTTCTTTTATAAAACCATTCAAAAATGCGCTCTTGACATCTATTTGAAATAACTTGAAATTATGAAAATATACAAATGCACATAACATGCGAATGGATTCTAATCTCGCAACTGGGACATAAGTCTCATCGTAGTCGATACCTTCTTTTTGATTGTATCCTTGAGCTACGAGTCGAGCCTTATTACGAGTTACTAAACCATTCTCGTTCAGTTTGTTTCGGAATACCCATCGGGTGCCAATGACCGAATGATCAGTGGGCTTGGGAACAAGTTCCCAAACTTGATTACGTTCGAATTGGTTTAATTCCTCCAAAAATTATCACTACATGCTTCTTCAATATTTTTGGGTTCAAACTGCAAAATAAAAGCCACATAAGAAGCTATATCTTTACTAGAGGAACGAGTACTTACACACTTGGTAAACTCACCAACGATCAAGTCCTTTGGATGATCTGCCAAGAATCTCATCGCTTTAGGTGTAGCCTCAGAATTGCTGGTTCCTGCTTCTTTGCTTGAAGACTCAGCTGGTGCTTGGTGTGAAGATTCTGCATCTTTGTGTGAAGGTTTTGAAGTAGCTGTACTTGGTGTGATTACGTCTTCATTGTCGTCATCGTCTAAGTGTTGATTTAGCTCATCAAACTTGACATTGATTGATTCTTCGATGATCATGGTTCTTTTGTTGAAGACTCTATATCCTTTGCTCTTTGCTGCATAACCTTAAAATATATCTTCATCGGCCATTTTATCAAATTTACTCAGATTATCTTTAGTATTAAGAATAAAGCATTTACAACCAAAAATATTGAAATATGAAACATTGGGTGTTCTATCAAACCATAGTTCATAGGGAGTCTTCTTCGATATAGGTCGAATTAGAACCCTATTGAGAGTATAGCACGTTATAATGACAGCTTCAGCCCAAAGTATCTAGGTAGACTAAACTGATTTAACATTACTCTAGCCATTTCAGATAGAGTTCTGTTCTTACGTTCCACAACTCTATTTTGTTGTGGAGTCCTAGGGCAAGAGAATTCATGCAAATAACCGTGTGTGTCACAAAATTGCTTGAATTCTGTATTCTCAAATTCGCCGCCATGATCACTACGAATACGAGTAATCATGAACCCTTTTTCATTCTATACTTTCTTACAAAAGGTGACAAATTCTGATAATGCATCATTCTTGCGTACAAGAAAATAAATCTATGTACATCTAGAAAAATTATCTACAATGACAAATGCATATAACTTACCACCTAGGCTAGCAATTCTATTTGGTCCAAATAAGTCCATATGTAACAGTTGCAGAGGTCTAGTGGTACTTACAGCGTTCTTGGATTTAAATGCGAATCGAGTAGCATTGTTATTTTCACATTCACTACATACCGTATCCTTCTTGAAAGATATGTCCGGTAAGCCGTGTACCAACTTCTTTGTAGATAGTCTAGAAATTTATCCATGTTTGCGTGACCGAGTCTCATATGCCATAGTTGACTCTCAATGCTTTTGGCCATCAAACATCTACCTGCTTTGTTAGCATCTTCCAACAAATAGAAAACATATATGTTGTCTTCCCTGATACCTTCAAAGATCGTACTACTAGTTGAACTATCAACTATAGTACATTTGTCTTTGACGAAGTTAATGCCATAACCATGATCAGCTAAGTGGCTTATGTTGAGCAGATTATGTTTTAACTCGGTATCTTGACAGACATCTTTAATCACAGGATAGGAAGCCTTACCGATTATGTACCCTCTGAAATTATTACCGAAGGATACGTATCCTTCTTTATTCTTCTTCGACAGTGTTGCAAATAATGAAGCATCACCGGTCATGTGCCGTGAGCAACCGCTGTCGAGGATCCATTTGCTCCTAGCATGTGAAGGGCTTTCCACCTGATCATAAGCCATCAAGCATATATTTGTAGCGTTATCTGATTGTTTGTCTTCTGAGTCGCTGGCTTCACTTTCATGCCATATGCTTGTGTTAGCATACTTCCTTGATGTATATTTCTTCAGGTAGCCTTTGTCATATTTGTTGCTTTTCTTTGATGATGATGCTGTTGGACAATATTTCTTTATGTGTCTTTTCTTCTTGTATCCGTAGCAAATAGGATCTTTCTCGTTGTTGTTGTTGTTGTTGTCTTTTGTTCTCATGTTAAATCTTATGAACTTCTTGAATTTTTTTACCAGAAGAGCTTGATCTTCAGAGTCAGAGTCGCTGTCGTCAGAGTCATCTTCGACAGTTCTTCTATGTTGAGCCTTGAGAGCGATCGACTTCTCTGACTTCTCCTTTGGTGTAGCATCTTCAAAGTCTTGAAGTTCTAACTCGTAAGTGAGTATCTTACCCATGAGTGTTTCCAGAGACATTGTTGAGAGGTCGTTCCCTTCAATGATTGTTGTAGCCTTTGGAATCCAGTTCTTTCTGAGAGCTCGTAGAAGTTTGTAAATATTCTCATGGTTACTGTAATCCTTGCCTAGTGAAGACAAAAAATTTACAATATCTAAGAATCTTGTAAACATCTGAGTGACTGATTCACTTGGCTTCATTTTGAACGCCTCGTACTCCTGTATAAGTCTGCTGATCTTTGACTCCTTGACTTTTGTTGTTCCTTCGTGGGTTACTTCGAGAAGTTTCCACACTTTATTTAATGTTGTACAGGTAGACACCCTGTTGAATTTAGTTCTGTCTAAAGTAAAAAATAAAGCGTTAATAGCACGTGCGTCAAGACTGGCCTTTTTCTTTTTATCCTCTGTATATTTGTCATGGATTTTTCAACTAAAACTCCATTAACATTAATACGAGGGGAATTTTTGTAGCCATCAATAACTAGATACCATAAGTCAAAATCAACATATTTCAGAAAGAAACTCATACGTGTTTTCCAATAAGTGTAGTTTGTGCCGTCAAACAGCGGAGGTCTGTTTGTGGCTTAGCCTTCACTTGTGAATTTCACAGTTGCCATGTGTAATACTGTGATCTATATAACAATTGAATATAACTGCAATTTTACCTTGCTTTACCTGTATAATCCGCTCTGATACCAATTGTAGGAACGAAATCGTAAAGCAGAATACTCTAGAGGGGGGTGAATAGAGTAGGCAGCGAAATATTGCTAATTAAAACTCGTTAGCAGTTAGATCACAGATATAAAATAATCACAAAATAAATGACAGTAAAAAAAGAGTGATCAGAAGGCAAACGCAAACACCGAAATTTATACTGGTTTTCCTCTTGTGAGGACTAGTCCAGTCGGAAGAACTCTAGCTTCCAGTTGAATCCACTATTAGAAAATCCCGTAAGTTTTCATACGAAGTCCTTGCAACTTCTACAGACGCGAGCTTTGATACGAAGAACTCGACCAACTTCAATTGTGAAGAGTCAATCTTCAATCAAGCCTCTGATTACAATCGCTCTGAAACTTTTAGACCGCACCGCACTGGCAAATCGACTAGAAGATTGTAACTGGCTTGGGATTTGAAAATAGAAGCTTTTTAGAACTCTTTGGAAGAAATAAGCTTTAGAAGAGAAGAGATTGAAAGTGAATTGGTGATTTGAAATGATCAAAATCCTTCTCTATTTATAGCTTTTCCAAAGGCAGAACTCTGACAGAATTCGGGCAGAATTCGGACAGAACTCTTTGTAACCAACCGTAACTGAAGGAAAACCAAGTTCAAAATCAAACGTTCACATAACGTTCAACTTGGCCGAACTCTGGCCGAGTTCTGTCAGGGTTAGGTCAGTTGATTATGTGAAAAAATAAATTTCGGCTTTTTGAAAAGTCCTTCAGAAGCTTTTTGTAAAATAGGTGTTTTTCAAAAATATAGGTTATTTTTAAAGAGATAGGTCAGTTTTGAAAAACGTCTTCGGATAGTCTATTTTCCAGTACGACTTGGTGTACAATGTATTCCTAGACTCAATAAAATAAAAAATTACATTGCTTTGAAGAGAATACATTCTGAGTGGAAAACAGCTTCGATCTTGAACGGAGTAGATATCCATCTATGATCAGTGTCCAAAACGTCGTTAGTAAACATCTGAATTGACTCGTATTTATATCGAGACAGAGTTTGATCAATTATTAAAATCAGGTTTGATTATGACCAATGGGCCAACATATAGGTCTTCGGATAATATTGAGACTATGTCCTATATGCATAATTTTTTATCACTTAAGTTGTTCTGTCAATATCCTTTTGGAAATGGGTGAAGTTGAGAGACTATTCGGTACCTATCATTCCTAGATTCCTAGAACCAAGAGTTTACTGCAGCCAGGTGTATACTTGCGGGGTATGAATACTAGGTAAAATGATTTCGGATATGCATAGTTTCTGAGTACTACTAAGACTATATCCATATCCTAGATATATATTGTTTGGCATCTTATTACTATTGAAAAACCGTACTAGAATTATTTTAATCTGTTTGATTTTGTCCTAGCCTGAAGATTTTATTATTAACAACTTCCAGAGATCACTTCTAATACTACAGTAAATAGGAATAAGGGTTCCTATAAAATTTCTACTTGATTTTTTGTATTCATTAGAACCATTTCAATTACCATTTTGGCCCAATTTTTTTCATAGCTCAAACTCAGGTGTGTTGCATATTTTGTTAATAATTACATATTTTTGACAGCTATATATAAATACTTTGCTAATAGCTATGTATACTAGACAGCTAATATACATTTTGTGGATGACTATGGATATATCTTTATGTGTACAAAGGAGCATAGATAGTTACCTACTAACCCTGTTAGCTCATCTCTAGTAAGGGTATCCTTGGGATCCATAGTTTTCCAATAAGGTTAGACAGGTAAAAGTAGAAAGGTAGTAGAATAAGACTACGGGTAAGCAGGTTTGGTAATGAGTTTTGAGAGGCTTTAAAGATTATGGCTTATTCAGGAAGAAAATGACAGAACCGTTAGTAGTGATATCGGATTTGAACAAATGATGAAATATGATGATATTGACTTTTATGATTAAAGGCAACAAAAAGGAATTATATTGAACGATAGAAAAATCCATAAGTGATCAAAGGTTGGTGAAGAAATATTAGAATTTGATAAGTTTCTTCCACAGAGTAGGTACGTTTGGAACTATAATCGGGATAATAAGGGAACTTGAGAATATGAGGATCGAAAGTGAAAAGCACCCAAAGGAATTCATTTTTAAGGTTAGATACAGAAAGGATAGATAGGATCATAGAAAGATTAATGGGTTCTGGAAGGAAATAAGTTGTGTCAAAGTAATAATGACCAATTAAGACCATGATATTGACATACAACTCTTGGAATAGTTTGATAGTGATTAAAAAAATAATGGTCGTTAAGTTAAGATTTTGATGGAAGATTAACAAACGTTGAGGATTTAAATTTTGATCAGATTCATGTTACAATAACAAAAAATTTATACATGTTTGAGATATGATGATATTTTGAGATTTCTATAGGAAGATATTTGATTAGTGATTCAGATTTGAGTGCTTTTGAGGATTGAACTTTTTTGAATATATATATATATATATATATATATATATATATATATATATATATCATGGATCGATTTGATAAGAAATTTGAGATTATAACCTTGATGAAGTTAGAAATAGGATGAGTAGAATTTGATGTCTGAAAGATGGTGGATTTAAGATAAGCAAACTAGCGGATTATACGGAACGACATGACGAAATATCAAAGTGGGTACATTTCTTGATACCAAATAGAATTAGTTATAGTGAATGGGTAGTTATCTTGTGTCCCTTGGTGCTGAGTTAGTTTCTTCCTATATATTCTGTTCTGAATTACCTTTTTATTTACTTATTATAGTAATTTGATATTCTATCATCATTGGATCATCATTCTGTCCTCCATTGAAACAGATTATCAGATTTTATTTCTAACTTTATCCTGGCTATATTATTTATTATTGTGCCTAAATTTTGAATTTTGGTCATATCTAGACAAAAGACTCTTAAATATTGCATATACAATTTTCGATCGTAACTAGATCTTCATTCTATTTTTGATCGTGCCTGAGAAATTCTAATTTTGAATTGATCCTGCCTAGATACTTGATCGTGACCGGATGGTTCATGAACGTGTCTAAATTTTGATTTGCTTCTTGATCGTGCCAAGTTCACCATCTTCAAATTTTTGTATTTTAATCGTGCCTGTAATTTCGATTATTTATATTTTGATTTTATTTTGCACCTATTTAGTTTTGATCATTTTCAAAATTTACGTACGTGGATATTCATAATCGTGTCCATCAAGATTCAAAATTTTCAGGACAAAATTTTTTAAGGTGGAAAGATTTGTAACCCCATTGTTCCTAAATAAAAGTTAATCCAAATTTTTCTACTATTTTATTATTTTTCTAATTATTTTTTTGAATATTTTATTCCAATTTATCAAATGATTTTAATTAACTTTAGTTCTTTATTTTAATTAAGTTTATTTTAATAGATTTTATTTATTGATAGCTAATTATTCAATTAGATTTACTGGACTATGATTTCTATTAAGAAAAATGGCTATGATTTTTATGTAATATACTTTATAAAATTTATTTGATAGTTATACTTGTTAAGACTAATTATTTTGATTAATTAAAATAATATTTTTGGATTAATTAATTAGCTGAAATTATTTTAAGTTTAATTAACTATAGTTTACTAATATAGTATTTGCTTATTTGTAATTACTTTCTAATTAGATTGGTTATTTAGGAAAGCCATTGTGGTATGCTTAACTACATGGGTTGGTGGAAATATTCTAAAATCATCATTCTAGTCATGATTAATGTTGATTAATCATGATTAGTCTAGAATATTCCAAAAATATTTTCCTACTCCATGTTCCTAGATATTCTAGGTCTTTCCTAATCACCCTATAAATAGGATCATTAATTGCTTATTTGATCATTCCTAATTAATTCTAGTGGCCTAATGATTGTGTCCACGTGTCTGTGTCTATTCTACTATTTTTTTCACTTATTTTATATTTACAATTCTGTCCCGACACGGACACACCCGTGTCCTCAACCCACACCCATATTACAGCCGTGTCATGTGCCCATCTGACACAGGACACAACCCAATCTATTATAGACACAACATCCAAACCCTCATTTCTAATACCAAACCCTAACACTAAGGTTGCGTTTGGTTCATTGTAATGTAATCGTAATCGTAATGGAATTGTATTTGTAATGTAATTGAGTTTGTAATGTAATGGAATTACAATTACATTACTATGTTTGGTTGAAGCATGTAATCAAACCATGTAATGTAATGTCAATTGCATTCATATGTTTGGTTTACCATGTAATGTAATTAAGTTTCTAATTTAATATTTTTTTAAATACAACATAAAATTTAAAAAGTGGATCACTAAAAAATTTTAAAATTTAAAAAAAAATAAAAATAAATAAATAATAAATAAATAAGGAAAAAATGGTTTGTTTTCTGCAAAAAAAAAGACCAAAAACGAAAAAAAAAAAAGACAAAAAAATAAAAAATACAAAAATGACAAACGAATAAAACAGAAGGAAAAAAACAAAAAATGAAAAAGCGATAAAAAAGAAAAACGGCAAAAAAAAAAAAAACGGATCAAAAATGTGAAAACCATAAAAAGTGACCAATAATGATTAAAAAAATGACTAAAAATAAAAAAAATTTGACAAAAAACAACAATAAATGAAAGGAAAAAAAAAAGACGAAAAACGACCAAAAAAAAAGGGCAAAAAATGAACAAAAACGACAAAAAAAAGAAAAAAAAATGACAAAAAAACGATAAAAAAGAGCCAAAAAATAAAAAAACGATAAAAAGGAACAGAAATGACAAAAAAACGAAAATACGAAAAAAGACCAAAAACAAGAGGGAATTAAAACGAGCAAAAAACGACAAAAAGATTAAAAAACGTGCAAAAAAAATCCAAAAATGACAAAAACGGGAACAAAAAACGACAAAAACAACAACAAAAAGAAAAAACGAGCATAAACGACCAAAAAAAAGTGAGAAAAGACCCAAAAAAAAGCAAAAAAAGGATAAAAAAAAAAGCGACAAAAAACGTGCAAAATCGACAAAAAACGATAAAAGATGATAAAAACGTGAAAAATGGTCAAAAACGTACAAGATCGACAAAAATCGATAAATAACATGCAAAAATGGCAAAAAATATAAAATCGACAAAAAAGATAAAAAAAAAGTGACCAATAATGATAAAAAAAAAGACTAAAAACAAAAAAATGAACAAAAAACAACAATAAATGAAAGGGGAAAAAAAGGACGAAAAAACGACCAAAAACAAAAAAAAATGGTAAAAAATGAACAAAAACGACAAAAAAAGAAAAAAATGACAAAAAAACGATAAAAAAGAGGAAAAAAAAATAAAAAACGATAAAAAGGAACAGAAATGACAAAAAACGAAAATACGAAAAAAAAGACCAAAAACAAGAGGGAATTAAAACGAGCAAAAAACGACAAAAAGATTAAAACAACAAACAAAAAAAAAAACGAGCATAAACGACCAAAAAAAAGTGAAAAAAGACCCCCAAAAAAAGAAAAAAAAGGATAAAAAAAGCGACAAAAAACATGCAAAATCGACCAAAAACGATAGAAGACGATAAAAACGTGAAAAATGGTCAAAAACGTACAAGATCGACAAAAATCGGTAAATAACATACAGAAATGGCAAAAAATGTGCAAAATCGACAAAAAACGATAAAAACATAAAAAATTGACCAAAAACGATTAAAAAAAAGGCAAAAAATGAACAAAAACGACAAAAAAAATGGCAAAAAGAACAAGAAAAGGGCAAAAACGATAAAAAAATAAAAACAACAAAAAACGAACAAAATAAAAAAAATGAACAAAATGAACAAAAAAAAGGACAAAAAAACGACAAAAAATCGAACAAAAATGACAAAAAAGAACAAAAATTACAAAAAAACGAACAAAGACGAACAAAAAGACCAAAACAAACAAAAAATGACAAAAACGACAAAAAAAAAACAAACAAAAACAACGAAAAAACGAACAAAAATGATAAAAAAAAAAAACGAATAAAAACGACAAAAACCGGACAAAAACAACAAAAAAAGGACCAAAACGACAAAAAAACAAACAAAAACAACGAAAAACGAAAAAATAGAAAAAAAAAAAAAAAAAAAAAACGACAAAAACACAAAAAAAAAAAAAAAACGACAAACCACAAAAAGACAAAACGACAAAAAATAAACAAAAACAACCAAAACGAACAAAAATGACAAAAAAAACGAAAAAAAAAACAAAAAAAAAAAAAACACACAAAAAAACGAACAAAAAAGACAAAAAAAAACCGAACAAAAATGAAAAAAAAGAACAAAAATTACAAAAAAACAAACCAAAAAAACGAACAAAAAGGACCAAAAACAACAAAAAATTGACAAAAACGACAAAAAAACAAACTAACAACGAAAAACGAACAAAAATGACAAAAAAAACAAAAACGACAAAAAAAAAAAAACAAAAACGGACAAAACAAACAAAAAACACAAAAAAACAAACAAGCAACAAAAAACGAACAAAATGACAAAAAACAACAAAAAAACGACAAAAAAAAAAAACAAAACAACAAAAAGGACAAAAACGAATAAAAAAACAAACAAAAACGAACAAAAACGAACAAAAATAACAAAAAACGAACAAAAACGACAAAAAACGACCAAAAACGATCAAAAACGACAAAAAACAAACAAAAACAACATAAAATGACCAAAAACGAACAAAAATGACAAAAAAACGAACAAAAACGACCAAAACCGAACAAAAATGACCAAAAACAAACAAAAATAACAAAAAATGACCAAAAACGAACAAAAAGACCAAATTATAGCATACCAACCTTCCGCTTAAGTTGTAATGTAATTGCGATTACATAGGTTTTATGATGTAATTGAGTTTAGAAGAAACTGATGTAATGTAATCAAACTTGTAATCGCGATTACATTACATCTAATTTTTTTTGTCCAACCAAACATCCGAGTTAGATTGACAATGTAATGCCAATTATATTACGTTGTCCAATCCTGCAAACCAAACGGGCCCTAAGTCTTCTGGAGATCGTCACTGTCGTCGTGTCCGGCCAATCTTCGCCGGAGTGACTCGACTCGCCACCGCCAGATCGCCAGAGCCGATCTCGCCACGTCATTCATTGGAGACCACCGCCGACGACGAAATTTGCCACCAGCGAATCGAGCTCCGATCCGACCATCCCCCCATCATTAAGACCAGATATGCTCGAAGCCATTGCCGGACGACCGGATCTTCACCGCCAGTTCCACAGTAGCCCCGTCTCGCCCTCGACCCTAGTCCCATCGGTCGTGTCTCGTCAGTATCGTTGACCAACTCGTTGAGACACTGTGTCCAGATCTGGTCTCCGTCGAGCGCCACCGGTGTGACAGGAACAGAGCTGTCTTCGTCCTCCCTGAAGCATCTCTAGAGATCGACATCCCCGCCACCGGAGTCAAGTTTCGCCACGACGTGACCACCAGATCTGACTAGTGGTGGTCAGTACCACATGTGGAGCCATCGACCGACGTTGATGCCGCCGCAGCCATCATCTGCATCTCGACGCCGTCTGTCGTCCTCCCCGAACTCCCCGTCTTTGATCAGCGCCACTACACCGACGAAGCTGATGGTGAGTGTCCCTCTCTTCTTCCCTCTTGGTCTTCTTCCTCTCCTTCTTCCTGTAGAAATTAGGGTTTTGTTTAGGGTTAGGGCCGGTTGTTGAAGACTAGAGGGAGAGAAAGAAAGATAGAGTTGTTTGAGTGTTAGGGTTTTGTAAGATATGGTGTTAGGCCGGGTGTGGTCCAGGTATATGGGCCTATGCCAACGGGCTGAGCAACAGAAAAGGAAAAGAGCAAGAATAAAGAAAAAGAAAATAGAGAAGATTATTTTGTGGGCTGAGCCTACATTCTGGCCACAGATTGGGCTGTACAGATTGGACCAGCACTAGACTGGACTGAGTTATTAATTGGTTAATTAGTTGATTGCTAATTATCAGTTTAGAAATATATATTAAGTTGTTAGTTGATTAACTAGTTCGTTAAAATTATATTAATTAATTTGTATTTTTTTTTAGTTGTAATCTTACTAAGGATTTAACTAATATTTTGAGATAATATTTTACTTAGCTACTTTATACATGATAGATTTTGGAATAAAGATTTTTATAGAATTCTATTAAATAGTATTATTAATATATTCTTGATAGTAAGTATCTAATAATTATTTTTAGTTAAATTAGTATGTTACTATAATTTACTTGGTTGGGTACAGGAATCTTCCAGAAATTTCTTAGAATATTTTCTAACCCATATTTCCTTAACCATTTTAGGTTTGATCTAGAGACAATTGACAATAAACAGTGAAAGGCAAGTACATGTACTCGACTTTACTTAGCAGCTTTACATGCATGTTTACACTTACTTGCTTGACATGTTTTCATGTTTCTTACTTGCTTGCATGTTTCTCATATTTCATGTCGGAAGGGAGAACACTCATGTGGCATGTAGTACACCTAGCCTTGGATAATTTTCGTGCCTGATAGCATATCATATCTTGATATGCCAGATGTCCATTTCATACTTGACTGATAGTATATCCTGATGTCTGATATTTGTTGTGTGCGTGACAGATAGCATTATCGACGGACATGCCTGATATTGGTTACTTGTATGATATTCATGACTAATAACATATCATGATATACCTGATATATGTTTAGCCCCTACATGCTTATTGGTGTTCTATTGCACATGTTTCACGTAGCTATTACATGATTTCAGGTATTTTTCAGTTTATTTGCTATTTAGTTGCCCTTGCTATTTTATACACTATTGCATCATGTTGTTGAGTACTGTCAAGTTACATTGTACTTTGCTCCTTTCCTGACTAGATCGTTGACAATTTAGGTATGGACATGTTTATCGCATTAGATTTGGATGACGACTCCTGGAAGATTATAGAAGATCAGACGCAGGTACTATTTGATTTATTAGATAATTTATATGAGACAGATGTATCAGTTGTATTATTAATACTTTGAGGATATGATTACCGAATTTGTTTTCGGATGAGCTAGTAAATGTATGATGTACCAAAAGAGTGATAGTGGACTCTGTAGTGATTGTGTGTGGCTGAGAATTACTTGTACGTTCTAGTTGCTGTGATGAAAGATCGATATATTTTATCGTTGATGATTCTTACGGTTTAGACATCTTACTACCGCTGTCCACGACAGTATAGGCCGGGCGCGATCTCGTACCCGATTATCTGGGAGTGGATCGTGACAAAACTAGAAGGCTAGAGAGTTAATTTTGGAGATGGAAAGATTTAGCTCAGAGACCTTTTTATTATAATATAAAATATTGGATTGTATGTGAGATGATTAGAATGTGAAAATCTATCTCTATTTATAGTCTTTTGTGGATAGAGTTCGGCTAGAATTCGGGTAGCAAATTTGAATTTTTCGAACGTTAGAGGCAACAGAATCTGAGATTTTAACAACTGGCTGAAACTACCAAAACTTTTAGAGACCGAGTTCGATCAAAGTTTGGCCAGAACTCGGTCTGAGTTCGATGTTCATATTAGGTATAGATTTTGGCTTGGTTTGGAATAGTTTATTGGATTTTGATTGGACTTTTTGTAAATGGGCTTCAGGCCTTTATTTGAGTGGACTTTGTTTTGTGGATCGAGGGACATTTAGAGTATTAGTACGACCCGATGTACATAATGTGCTAGACTCAAATAAAATATATGATTACATCGAAGAAGAGACAAAAATTGATAATCTGTTGATGCAGCATGTTGAAGCAGATGTTCTATCTTTTGTGTGTAGTCTTTTCTTCTTGTAATTGAGCTATTGTAATTATGTCGATTATCAGAATCAGGTTGACCGAAACAGTTATGTGCCAACATATTAGATTTTAGTCTAAGAAATATTTCCTAGAATATTCTTAGAAAATCCCTAACTAATTATATTCCCATCTTAATCAATAATTAACTAATTACTAATAGAATTAAACTAACTAATAAATTATCACTCAAATAACTTAATTGATTAAAAGAACAAAAAATAAGATTATCTAGATATTTATAAACATAACTAAAATATAGCCAACTAAAGTAGCTACTATAAGTTACTAATTAACAAAATGTTTGTAAAATGTAACCAATATATAAAACAGGTTACTAGCAACATTTAACAAAGGTCTCGATGACGTGAGCAAGGAGAAAGAATCGCTCGAAGGTGTGGGAAGGGGTCGCCGAGACTACGACACACGAGATGACGACCAGGCCGGCGAAGAAGCTCGTTGCAAAAAACTAGGGTGTCTTACAATGGTCGAAAACCATTGCAAAAACTATATAACCCGTTGCAAAATCAATCCGCAATAGTTGTTGCAACTATTGTAAATTTGAGCGTTGCAGATTCCTCTTGCAACGGGTATAGGAGATTTTTACAACATTTCTATAAATAGTTGCAAATAACGTATTATGCAACGGATCTCACATTAGTGCATAACGGTTACATTGTGTTGTCAATAATATATTTGGCAACGATTAACAAACCATTGTATGTATTGAGTAATGCACGATGGTTGATAATTGTTGCCTAAAATGTTTCATGCAACGGTTAAAAATTGTTGCGAATAATAGACATCAAATACTTTTTTTATCACCATTGGGGCTCAAACTTCCGACCGCGTAGATCACATGCCTCCTCTCTACCACTAGGCTAAAGGCTCGTTTGCATGTAAATACTTATACATATATAATATATGTACTTATATCATTTTTATTAATTGAAGATTTTGAATCGATGTTAAATTTTAATTATCTAACATTTTTTATAGGAACAAGGAACCAATTAATAGGAGTAATTCTAATACTTAAATCCCTATTGTGTATAAAAAAAAATTTAATTGTACATTGAATTTGCAAAGGCTATAACAAACTGTTGCGAGATCAATATTTTTGTAATAGTTGTTTATTCTTTTGACAATGGTTATCATAAATGTTGTTATTTAACAAAAAAAATTGTAACTAATGGCGTAAATCGTTGCACAATCATTACAAATAATAAGCCTACTCACAACAGGTTGCAAAATATTTTGCACAACTGTTGCTAATAATGAGCCTTTTTTATAAGACTTTATGTAATCGTTGCAAAATATTAATAAAATTGTAACAAATACTTAAAACCCTTGCAAAATCCATTGCCCATTAAACTCACTTTGACAACACTTTCATAAAACTGTTGCTTGACTGTTGTAAAAAAGAAAAATATTTAGCAAGTGTTTACGAACTGTTGTAAAAAGTGTATTAGGCAATGGTTAATCTTTAACCATTGCAAATATATTTAATTTAGAAACAGATATTTCAACCGTTACGTAACTGCTGCAAGTTATAATTTCAGCAACATCCATATAAGCTTTGCACTAAAATTGTTGCAAAATTGGGGTATTTTTGGTAGTACTTGCACACCACTCTGGGTTCCGGCGGTAGCAACAGCTCTGGAGCGTAGTGGCGACGGTGTTGACTAGGTGCCGGGGTGGTGACGATAGTGGAGAGGAGGTTAGATTTTGTTTGTTTTTTTCAGTTGGTGGTTGGGGTCCAGCAAGACTAAGGCACTGGGAGAGGGAAGTCGGGGCTGGCAGTCTGTAAGGGGAGAGTAGTGGTGTTGTGGTGGATGGAGGTGGTCATAGATGGTGGTGATGGTGACGACCGGGAGGAACAGGGGTCGCGGGGATGAACGTCGTTGGGGAGTGGCAGTATTCATGATGACTGGAAGGATGGCGGCGTCGACGGTCAGACATGGGTTATCACGGCAAGGGTTCGAAGCTGCTGGAGGTGTCCTGGTCAGTTGTGGCCCGATACGGTAGTAGTAACGGGGGTGGATGACGGGGGAACCATGGTAGTTGACAGTGAATGGCCATTATGGCTGCCATGGTGGCGACGATGGTGGTAAAAGTCTAGCAGAGTCGGGGATCATGCTGCTGTCATTGGCCGGGATAGGGGTCGTGGCTCTCCGGCGGTAGAGGAAAGAGACGGTCTATATTAGATTTAGGTTTAGGGTTTCCGATTTTGGTATGTAGTATCCTGCGTGACACAGCGGTGGGAGGATCAGGATCGTATCTGGTTTTTCAGACACAGGGAAAGATGTAATTATACTACAAAAATAATGAAAGAAAATGATGGACACGGACACGGTGCATGGACACGGTGCACGAACACGGTGGTGTGATGATGATGGTTGTTTTGTGCTCGGAGAAAACAATGGCAAGGCTCCTCTATAAATAGGGATATAGAAAATCTTAGTTGGATAAGGATTTAAAATCCGTTGATGACCCCACTAGATAAATCTTAATTAAATTAAATAGTATTCAAATTTATTTAATCAAGCTTAGTATAATTTTAAATCAAATAATTTCCAAAAATTACATTAGTCTAGTCACAATTTAAAAATTGATCACAACTAATAGCTTTAAAATAATATTGATCATTATCAAACAATTTAAAAGCTTGTTAGTATATATCCAAATCGCGAGTCTTCTTAGGCTTTGCTAGCCTAGGTAAGGGATTTGAATCCCCAGAGAGCATATCTTCGAAGGCTTGTTGGTCGAAACGAATGACCAACATCTTCTGGATGACCCCAACTTTGCGGTGCCGGATTGCATCACCAAGTTCTAGGCGTGGAGAAGGCGGTCCCCAGCAGAGTCGCCAGATTTGTTGCCATCACAAATTAAAGGAGGGAAACATTTTATTAACTTTTGCCTTTATGGATCAAAACAAAGAAGTACAATCAGAACCCTAACAGCGAGGGTTCGTAATATAAGACAAGATCTGGGAAAGTGTGACGATAGAGATCAAGTATTGTAGTGACTCCTTTACTCTGTTTATGATCGACTGGCGAAGGCCTTTCTCCTTGATATGGTCTCTCTTTTATGTGTCCTCTATCCCTCCGTCTATGTGTGTTTGTATTGAGAAAGGAGATGCGCCTCTATTTATAGCAATTCCTACTAGAATTAGTTACGCATGATGTGGTTGATTGGATGTGATCAGCTGCGAGAACCATGTTACAAAATCTGGATTATTAAGCTATCTGTTATAGCTGTTCAACGGCAAAGCCTGGTCAAGATGATACGTGGTATTGAATGGAAGAGATTTGTTGTAGAGATCCTGAAGGTGCTGTAATGGAAGTTGATATAATGCACTTACCAATTACAACTGCTAATCATATGGCCCGACCATGGTGACATGTGGCATACTATGATTTGGGAAGATTTTTCATTAAATAGGACGGTTATAACGCACACGCCATAAATGCGGGATCAAATCATCAAGGTTATATGCCTGATCGTTCTGACACGTAGCACATACCAATATATGGGAGAATATCTTGTTTAATGGATGGTTAATAATACACATGCTATTAATGTGGGATTTAAATCACCTTTCAGTTTAATTGGAGACACAATTATTGGATACATGGCACATACCAAAATTTAAGAGAATATGGAGCATTGTTGCGTGAAGGCTCGGACGCATAGGGACTTTCGGGTGCATAACCGTATAAAGTTTTGGCCGCATAGGGACTTTTGGGGGCACAACCACATGATGTCGTGGCCGCATAGGGACTTTCGGAAGCACTATCGCATGAGGAGAGTGTACACGTAGCACTACACCGCTGTCTTCTGTCAACAGTAGTGACTAGGGTGATGTAGTCCTTGTGTTGTTGTCTTTGTACAGGATGCTTGGAGCATCATAGAAAGAAGGACCACCTGGGGAGCCGCATGGAAAGCCGTATGGAGAGCCACGAGTTAGTGTGCTTCCTCTTAGCCGTATGACCTGATGCGGTTCGAATAAAATAGCCCTTTAGTGATTTTTAATGCTTCTACAAAGACATCACCGTCACCCTCATAGAACCTAGTTAGAAACAAATTCTCCAGGTCCTTAAAACTTTTAATTCAGTCATTTGGTAGGCTGCAAAATCATTCGAAGGCAACTCCCTTCAATGTACTGATGAATAGTTTCGACCAAAGTGTGTCATTCTTGGGTATGTACACCGTCTATGAGTAGAAATACGTCAGGTGCTGTCAAGGCAAACTATGGACCGCCATATGGGATCAAGGACTGTAGTTCATATTTTGGAGGACAAACTATGTCGTCCAACTCCGGAGGATAAGGTTGGGATACCCCAGCTTGTGTAACTCCTCTTTATAATTCATTGAATCTAAACGAGCATTAATAGCCCGAATGTCTTCTTGAGGGTCGATTGCTTGCTAAGAAGTAGTCAATTTTTGACTGTTGGTTGCATCTACTGCATCACAGGCATGGAGACGCTTCTAACAATTGGGGATTAAAGTTGGCCCACTTGCATCTTGGATGATAGGTGTTGCTACAGTAGCTTGGGACTGAACCATAGTAGCTTGCATGTTCATCATGGCTTGTTGCATCTGCTGCATCACTGTACTCATCCATTGCATCATATTTTTAATATTTTTTAACCGTTGTCGGTCGTTGTTACCTCCTTTGTTACGGTTGCATAAGCAAAGACTGTATGAGGACTGTTGAATGGAGAAGTATGCAATGAAACTTCACTTAAATCAATTATACTTGCTACTGAACTTTGAGGTAAACTACCTTCAGGAGCACATTGTCCTTTGAGTCTCGAGGTACGTTGTCCTCAGCTTGAAATGTACTATCGTCAAAGACGGGAATATTACTACCCCTAGTCAAAGGAACAGTAAAATCTTCTTCTTGGATCAGCGGAATACTACCCCTTGGATGTGATGTATCATCTTCGAAAGGAGGCCTGGACCGGGAACAAGTTATTTGGTAGATTCCTTCTTGTGAAGAGGTTCACTAAGCCTAATCACCTCTTCAGCTAGATATTGTATAAACCGAGGCAAAAGGTATTTCTTCCTCATTGTCAAGAGATTACCTTCCAAGACACTGTTGACCAGGCATCCTTGTTTGCAGTCTCTGGAATACTAGACCTGTCAATGGATAGTCAAAAATTCGAATCTGATTCGATTCCGTATCCGAACATTCGAATATTATTCAAAATTTTGGATATCAGATTCGGGTATCCGAATATTTTTTGGATATTATCTTTTTTCGGGTACGAATTCGGATATTAAGGTATTCAAATCTGTTAATATCCGATCCGACTTTAAATTATAAATTTCGGATATCGGATTCGGATATCGGATATGGATATCTGAAATTTTATATATTTACAGTATAATGTATATGTAGTATATATTAATGAATAGAGAAGATTAAATGATTTTATTCTCAACTGACTTTTATAAATTAGTTCATTTATTACTTTTTTACCTATATATTATAATATAGTTTATATATAATATTAATATATATTAATTACAATTTACAACAGAAGATGAAAGGACTCAAATATATATATATATATATATATATATATATATATATATATATATATATATATACAAAGGTCACCAATACTCTGTCGAACAGCTAACTCGGGAAATTCACCGACAATGTCGCAAAAGGAGTTCCCTCTGCTCCCACAGCTCGTCGACATTCTGGCAACAGTTCATCTATTAGTTTTGGGCGGCCGCGGTCTCCCCTCCCCCTTCCCCCTGTCTTTCCTTTTGGTTGTATACTTTTGTCGGCTTTGGCCTTGTATACGTGTCAGGCTTCGGCATTTTGAGCCTTGATTAATAAAAAAAGGGGGTTTCTTTCTCTCTCTCTCTATATATATATATATATATATATATATATATATATATATATATATATATATATATATATGGCCGACTCAAATTGAGCCTTCTTGGAATTTTCAACGGAAGATGAAAGGACTCAAATAGGGCAATATGTAAATCAAGTTAATTGAGCATTCTTGGAATTTTTAACATAAGACAAAAGGGCTCAAATAGATCAATTGAATTTGATTTTCGAATATTCGGATAAGAAGTAAATTTTTAATATTTCGAATTTGGATATTCGAATAATAGAATTCAATATTTTAAGCTAATTGGATCGAAAATTATCCGATATCGGTTAAACTAGACGGATATGAATTCAAAGTATCAAAAGAGATATCCGTTTGGATATCGGATCAGATTTGAATATTACAAAAAAAAATCATATACAGATACGAATATTGTCTTGTTCGTACCGAGAAGCATCTGTTGATACCCCTATAGAATACAAACTGCCTTGTTGGTTCATCTGCTGCTTTTGCAAAGCAACAACCGATTATGATCTTCACATAATAGTGATCTTGAGGAGGCACTGTTGTGGTAGAAGAAAGTTCCTTTGATTTGATCTTGCAAGGAATTACGTCGCACAAATCATTTAAAGGAATTTTGGCCTCCATACCCATATTATGCGCATAGATTGTAGCCCATGGTTTGTTGGCATTCTTTGAACACGTTGACCTATTTCGTGTGCATGGGAACACCCAATACTTAGGCCATGAGTAAATTTAGAAGGCAGGCCCATTTTGCTTATATTGGGAAGCAATGTACATAGATCCGCTGCATATGAAGGAGAGGTGTATAGCACCCTGGGGCGCATGGACTCCTGCTTATAAAGCTTTCCATCATTTGCGCACATGAGTCTGAGAGGCGCATGATCTTTGACATTTGATTTATGCGCTTTTGATCTCTTGGCAGAAGTAGAACTAGAGATAATCTATTTTGACGCATAAGAGTAATTGGGATGGAGATTCTGTTAAAGACATAATCTCTTCATCTGCTTCAACATGTATATCCCTCCTGCACTGAGGAGCAATGCTCTTTTTCCTGCCAGCAACAAGTTAGGTAGAGCTCTTAACACCAAAGTCGGTGGCTTCGTAGTGTTTCCTCTGTCAAGACTCGAGTGCTGAACACTCTTTTTTCCAGACTTGGAGCGAGAGTCACCAGCGCTTGCATATATAGAGCCGTGTTTAGAGGCATGAATATTGTTATGCGTCAAGACAACAGTTTTCTTTCTATATCTAACGGAAGACTTATTAATGGATAAACTGGAAGAAGCACGAGTATGCACAGAGACCCCCTTATGTGCCACCGTTGTGGTTACTTCCTTGGAAGCCCAGTAGCCTTCATTGAGCTATGTGCTACCAGAACTTCGTTCTGGCCATCTACGGCCAGAGCTTTCCCTTTGTCATCAGGGATGTTGGAAAGAGTGTCGGAGAGAGCGTTACGATCCTTCGGGAGCCAAACCTTGCGAGATTGCTTGGCCTTCTGCACCCTAGCATCAGGAGCAGAATTGCTTCCAGAGGCATCTCCTCGTAGGCTATTGGTCGAATTGCACAACCAGCATCTTTTGAACAGAACCAATCTTTATGACGTCAGATTGCGCCACCACTTTCTCATCAGTGGAGAAAGTCATCCCCGACAGAGTCATCATTTTCGTTCCAATACAAAAGTGTAACAACTGTTGTATTAAAACTTCTACAGAAAAAAGAAAGAAAGGGGGTACAAAATAAATCCTTACGTAAGAATTCTTTTAAGTACAAAATGATTCTGGGATTGGGGCGATGGAAGTTAAGTATGCAGTCGACTTCTTTATTCCGTTGACGATCCAATGCGTAGATTACAAAAGCTTACAAAATCTGGCTCACTAGCAAAATTTCGGCAACAAGTAGGCTCTGTATATGGTTGTTCGTTTGTTCATGTGTGTGAAGAAGATAATGTCCCTCTATTTATAGCATTTCAACATTGGAAATGGCTCTGCGTACATAGACAAAAATACATTGTTTTTGTCTCAGAGGCGCATGGACTGGAGTTGGCACGTAGTCATTAGAAGTTAGTGGGGAATAACATGTAAACAAATCTCACATGAACTGCCACGCTTCAGTTTTCTGGGACGTGCCACACAAAACGTTGTCGTATAACATATTATTTTCGAGAGGGGAACGATCTCTTAGTTGGCAATAGCTATGCGCCTCATCAACATCGGTACATAGCGTTCTGCATACTGTAATTTAGATGTTGTATAGTACGTCTGCCGTATAGAGATGTTACTTTACAGCTGTAAAGTGTACTATCTTTGTCATGCCCCGGTCCCGTAGGACCGATCGTTCTCGCTAACGTGATGACCGCGTGATGCCACATGAGCCTAGATTGCGCTCATGCAAGGCAGGTTCCATAACGGCCGATTACAGGCTAAGCTACGGGATCGTCGCATAGGAGTCCCAAGCAGAAACATTGAATAACAGCAGTGGAATTTAAAGCAAAACAAAGTCATCTCAAAATGCTCTTTATTGATATTGAAACAAAATTATAATTATGGCACATGGCCAAGATTTATAAGTCGCTCAAGCTCACTATTCTCATAATAGAAGTCACTCGGCTCTCTCTCATTTCTCAATACAAGCTTCAAGACTGCAACTGGCGGATGCTTCAGATAGGCGATGTTCATACATTATGTCACGTATAAGTTCCGACTTCAAGCGGTCGCACGCCTCAAAACGCCAAGGAACTCCGTGCCTCGATGCATCCAAGCGAGCACCGCGCCAACGAGCTTCTACCTGTGCCTGCACATAAATACTGTATGGATTTTAGTACTCAACTGTACTGGTGAAGTGAGCTCCTCGCCCACCCATACAAAACCAACACGTTTATTTACTTTGTACAACAATATCCTTTATGATTGTCTTTCTATTCTTGTCATAGGATCAGTTTTAGGACATCGACACCTGGCCTATTTGTGTCTCTAGACCATCATCGTGCCTAGCTCCGATATCTTACTTATCGTTGTGCCTTAGACCATTCTCGTACTTGCAACATCAACGCACCGACTCGAGCTTGCCTTTCAGCCTATACTTAGCGACGCAACGACATGGTCGTGTTATACTCTGTTCGTGCTTCAGTATAATCGAAGCAATGCCTCCCCACTTAGTCTTTCACCTATGCTCGTGTCATAATAGCGTGGTCGTGCCATGACATATAGAGGTTGTGCCTCGTAACTCATGATGCCTTAACCAACTTGCCCTACGGTCCTTCCGACTTAACTTTGAAATGACTCAATTCGAACCTATGCACTTTGTGCCAACGAACTCATTAGTCGACCCATATCTCGTGCCGAAGCACGTGCCTTGGCTATAGCCAAATCTTAGACTTATCGACTGTGTTGCATACCAAGCAAATAATTCGTAACCCACTCAAACCGTGCTCACACATCTTGACTCGATTAAGTCATACACGCGGATAGCCGCTCCTATGCCGCTTATCTATATGAAAGGGTCACTAGCACCATAAGCTATACTTGGACCTTAATTGGATAATACGATACGTTTGTTTGCAACGAGATACGATCTCACCGAATTTCCTGTACTACCCGTTCTACGGCGCACCCCCGGTCAGGTCGCACACCATTCGAGGGTCCCGCAAGCATGTTTCTCCTAGGCCAGACGGTCCTGTGGTCACAGGTACCGTCTGAGGAACAAAACCATCCTTGTCGACAAGTTGTCCAATGACCATGCAAGACTCAACTCAATTTACCATGTCCTTCCTTATTCATGACCGTGTTTTCATATTTCTATCGAAACTCCCAAGTAGCAGGACCG
Source organism: Iris pallida (assembly GCA_029216955.1). Taxonomy (NCBI): domain Eukaryota; kingdom Viridiplantae; phylum Streptophyta; class Magnoliopsida; order Asparagales; family Iridaceae; genus Iris; species Iris pallida. The sequence goes on along the minus strand of JANAVB010028000.1, from coordinate 1,958,324 downwards.
ATCTCGACGACAACCAGTCGCATGAACTTTCTATCGAGACTTCCAAGTAGTAGGACCGATCTCGGCGACAACCAGTCGCGTGAACTTTCTATTGAGACTCCCAAGTAGCGAGACCGATCTCGACGACAACTAGTCGCGTGAACTTTCTATCCTTTTAAAACCCAAGAAACTACACTACTGCGTTGTCTTCCAGCTTAACTTGGACCAAACATGTGTTCTTTAACCGTGGCATACTTACCCTTCACCTACTAACCGTGGCTCATGCCTTAAACCAACTTGTTTTCTATGCGACACTATCGCTCAAGTCATACTTTATATGACGAGCCTTGGGATCGTAGGACTATGCGACTTGACAACCGCAGAAAACATGGGCCAGTGCTTGCTATGACTTCGATAGTGCAACAAAACTCTTGCAACTCCAACTTAATCGTGCAACACTTAACCAGCAGAACGAGCAAGGGCTATGTCAGGCCTTGCATTATAGAAATGTGTCATGCACGCGTTCGACTTGAACAACCAAGTTCTTTGGGTGCCTAGACTTATGCCAAGAATCGTGCAATACAAATTAACCCGTGGACGAGCAGAGGCTAGGCTAAGCCATGGACGATGGGACCGTGCATTCTTTATTAAGCATTTATGCGGGCGACGCCTATGACTTAGGCTAATTCATAACTTTATGGCGAAGACCGACTTTCCTTCACCCAAGCCATGGGACGAAGGACCGAGTGTCATTTTGAAAGCCATCGTGCAACATTTCTAAGCCGACCGTTGGACATTTTCTATGTTCTAACTCAATCGACCCAAGTTGGGGTTATTTTCTTAGCTATATGGATGCGTCTCTTTTATTCAAGCCTACTTCTGTTAGTTGAAAGCTTTCGTTTTATTAGTGTGAAGGCCATATTGAGGCAAGTTCACGAAGCTATCCACCTGAGCGAGAAGTGCCTCGACCGAGAGGTCTTCGAGCAGCCGTTGCATGGCTAAGTCCAACGCCATCATATTTTGATTCCTCCGATTGACTAAGAGGGACGGGGCATTACAGTCTTCCTCATTACCACTGTTTACATACAACATATGATAATTCAATACTCAAGGAAATATCCGAATAGTGTATGCGTTTTTTGACGGTATACGCTTTGCTGATTCTGCTCCACTGTATCAAAATTTACTATTTTGATAAGGAAGGTGACGCATAAGGTTCAGAAGGGAAGCCGCCCTTGTTGTCATAAAGACCGTGCGCCTGCTGATTATGTGCGCATAATTTTCATGCTTCTACACCATATACATAATATATCTAAAAGATATATAAACAGATTTCAATGGCAACATTTATACCAGATCTCGATCATTAAAGATACCAATTATTATAAATTAATCTGCATATACATAAGATCAATTATTACCATTTCTCTAACTCTAAACATATTCATAAACTAATAAGAAAGAAAAACTTAATTGCCATATGATAGTAGTCTAAATAAAGAAAAACTCAATTGTCATAATAGACTTATAGGTTAAAATTTTATATATAATAAATGTAACCCCTTGTGATGGATTTCCTAAAACAATTCAAAAATTTAATATTTTCTCAAATTTCTGGAATGTAAATTCTTTTTAT